>LR750058.1:0-235000 GCA_902729485.2 Mus minutoides
TTTTTATTAGATATTTTCTTAATTTACATTTCAAATGCTATTCCGAAAGTCCCCTCCGCTCTCCCCCCTCCCTGCTCCCCTGCCCACCCACTCCCACTTCTTGGCCCTGGCGTTCCCCTGTATTGGGGCATATAAAGATTGCAGTACCAAGGGGCCTCTCTTCCCAATGATGGCCGACTAGGTTTTCATTCTTTAATCAGTAGTAGATTTATACCTACATTTTCGTTTCCCACCTCCGCACACACATAGAATGTTACAGAAGCCCCTGTTCTAGAGGAAACAGCCCAGCCCCTTGGGATGGCATTCAGCCTGTTGAGGTCTCAGATGGAGGACGGCAGCTTTGCTTAAATTCTGGCAGAGGAAGTTAAATCTCCTTAAAAATTGATCAGAGACTAGTAAGGGAATAAGATATCAGTTGTCACTGGGAATTAGTTGATGTTACTGCATGGGTGAGATTCTTGGTCCTGCTACTGGTGGACTCCAGACTAGGCCCTGTGGCATTCCTGCTGCTGCCTCTGCCAAGAAGTTCTCTTGGGGAGAATAGGGTGAGTGGCTTGCAGCTCGGTTCCACGGCAGCTTCAGACGCTGCCATGTGGTGCTTGCTTGCACCAGTGAGGCCAGCTCCACAGGGTTCTGAGTCGTGGGTACTCAGGTGTGCACAGCCTGCCTAGGACTTACAGAGCTAAAGTTCTCTTTGTTGAGACCAAAACGGACTCTTCCACTAAAGATCATGACCAAATGCCTTACCTTTTAATTCCAGCTGCTAGGCTGGAGTTTTCTACCTAAGATTTGGACCTTTAGCTATTCCTTTGTTTCTTACCTGATGCTAACACAGAGGAACACATTACACTACCTTATGAATTTTTAAAAACTCTTTGTTTTTCTATTAAGTGTTTTCACACAGCAGAACTGGGGGAATGGGCACACTTCATAGCTAGCACAAGTCACATCTGAGCAAATGACATTCTAGCTACAGTGGGGACATAGTGGTGGTGGAGACTTGAATACAGAAGGAAGGGTGAGAGCCAGCACTCTTCATCTTGCCCCCTTTCTCCTAACTGTTGAGACCTCTCAGCAAACTCCTCCCTCCTCATCAATGAGGTGGAGAGATAGGAGTCTTCTCTGTCTACTGGATCTGATCTGGAAGTATCACACATAGGCACAGCTCACTTCCCTAAGGACAACGCCACACTTCCTGTGTGTAGAAAAGGGAGAGCCCTCATGACAGGAAGTCATCACATTTGAGTGCTCCCACATGCCACTTGGGCTTTCTGAAGAACACTGAAAAGTCCTCGAATCTCAGGGTCTCCAGGTTTTCTATGTATCATTTTCTGGTCTTAGCTAAGTTACCCCACAAACAACAGTGTTGGAATGCTGGCTGGTTTTGACTTTGCTGAATACCAGTATAATATAGTAAAATGATTTACTATACCAGAGCATTTCCCAACAAGTATGTAGATTTTTGTCAAGTTGATGAGCTCTGGGATCACCTAGGAGATACACTCCTATAGAATGGATAATCTTGGATAGGTTCATTGAGGTTGGAAGACCTACCTACTATGACTGCTGCCATTCCATGGACAAAGATAAAATGGAAAGAGTGGGCTGAGTACAGCATTCATCTCTCTCTTCTTGATTGTGAATACAACTATTGCCTTGACTCCCCACCATGCCAGACTGGATCCTGGAACTCTAACCCAGAATAAACTCTGTTTTCCTCAAACAGTTTTTGTTGGACTATTTTAATCACAGTGACAGGAAAACTACATAGCATATTTTCATTGTTTGAACTCAGTCTAGAACAGCAGTCCATCTGAAGACAAAAGGTCTCCTGCCATCCTCCTACTATCTGGACTTTTGTTTAGTGTACCAGGTGACCCTTCTGAGTGAACTTGTTTGACACACTATGTAATATGGACCTAGAAGATTTAGAACTATCCCAAACCTAGTTCATGTGGGACTGTGAAAGGCAGCCTGTTTTCTGGTTGAGCTGAGTTTAAAGCCCAGAGACCCAGCAGGCATTCCTGCAAGGGACAGAAGGTATTTGCCATGCCCCCAGACACCAGACTCCTGACATGAGGCCTCAGCTCCATAATTCTGTGAGCATCACTTAGGGCAACATCCCAAGCCCCTGGTATTCTGTCTGGACTCCACCCCCACAGTTAGCTGGCCACAGCCAGGTAAGCCCGGTCCACTATAAAAGGGGCTGTTTGCCCCCTCCTCCCTCTCTTACTCTCTTACTCTTGCCTCTCTTTCTTGCCCTCTTGCTCCCCCCTCTCTGCATTCCCTTCCCTCCTCTCTCCATGTGGCTATGGCTGGCTTCTACTTCTCTACTCTCTACCTCTCTCTGTTTTTCTCTGGCTCTACTACCCTAACCTCAGGTCTTCCCTGAGAAAGTGGGGTAAGGTGCCACTCATCACAACTCTCCACCATAATAATAATTGCTTTAAAACCATGGACTGCCTTTTCTCATTGAGATCCACTATGCTGGAGTAATGGAGCAGGTCTTCCTTGAAAGAGCTGCACATCTAATTTCCTGCAGGAGGCCTCTCTGTATTTTCAGCCATGGTGTCCACCAAGCCAAGCAACCCGGCTGAGCAAGCCAAAGACTCTCCTCCCTGCAGGAATCAGCTGGAGCACTCTTCTCCTACCCCTTTGCCTTCAGCGCTGGGCTGGAGTCAGCCTGTGCCCCCCCTCCCCATTCTCAGCTCTTCTGTGGCATCCAGCAGCAAGAGTTTGAGAACCTGTCATTCTCAGCCTCCTTGCAGGCCCAGGGAGCCCAGAGCCAGCTCTTCTGCAGCATCCAGTGGCATCTGTGGTGCCTAAGAGTCAACCCTGGAAGTTCCATGGGGACCTCAGATTGCACCTCCCTATCCCCAGAGAGGAGTCTTGTGGCTTCCCACAGCCTGACGCCTGCCCAGTGATGGCATGGGGTGTGTGTAGTCAAACTTCCCAAGTCTGCCTCCATGAGTGACCCTAGCCCTGTGGTGGGTCTGACTTGGGCCACCATTTTAACTCACAAGTTCACTGTTCTGTGAGCCAGCTGCCTGCTTTGTCACCATGTACTGATGGAATATAATATACCCTAATATAATATATGTGAGTATAGCACAGGTTAGCCAACTTCCTTCCTCCTCACAGCACACTTAGACTGGCCAATGTCCTTTTCAACAGAGCTCCAGTGCTGTGCTCTCTAAGGTGACTCTATCCAGTGACAGCCCTGCTCTCCCAGGAAAGCCTTACAGTTACAGCCCCTCACTCTGGCAGCTCACAGGCTCCACAGGGGTGCTCTTCCCAGTGTCTTATCCACAGAGCTATAGATGGCCTGACTCTACTCATCATGGAATTTACTTTCTGTGACTGTGGTCATGACAGTCATTGACACCAAAATCACTTTTTGGATTCTGAATGCCCCCCCACCCCCATCGTGACCCTGTGGTATGTCAGACTGTCCCTTCTTAATACTGTATATTGTTTTTCCTGGTTCTTTCAACCATTCTTTGCACTTTAATACATGGAATGCAGGTGTCTCAAGCTGCTTTTCCCTGCAACATGATTACACAAAAGCTGAAATCTTACCATGGTCAGACCAAGACTCTGTTACCATAGACTCTGGGTATTCTAAGAAGTAACAAGATTGTGTTCCAAACACACCAGGCAGGAAGGCCAAGCACACATCCTACAGGTGATCATTGAACTTGTTTATAGCGTAAGCTCCATGCCTTTAACAGTTGCTCCTGCCATTGTGCTAGCTCTAGGATTATATCATGAAATTCAAGACATTCCTCTGTTGAGGCAAATGAGTTAGCTTACCAGTCAATGCTAGATTCTGAGGCCCACATATTAGTAGGTTGATGGACACTCCAGAACTTTCTGGCACCGATAGTGATCACAACACAGAAGCAACAGGAAGTAATAGTCACATCCCATGACCATTAATAACAGACCTCAGTCACCTACATGAGACTTAACATATAGCCCTCCATCAAAGCTAGCAAACAGCATAACTATTTCCACAGAGGAGGCTTTGGGACAGTTTCTTCATGGAACACATAACTCACATACCGAGAGATCCTGTCACCAGAAAGATATGGGATATGAAACTTTGAGATCTTCACAGCTATGATTTTGTTATACATGAAGGTTACATGTTCATGTGAATGTATATTGAGCATGTCAGTTTATGTCTGTGTACATACATACAGTCATGCATACATCCATATATCATCTACATCACTAAAATATTATCCCTGCTCAATAGCTGTGCAAATGTTTTATGGCTCATTGGAAAAATCCAGAATGAATCCTTCTGTCTTCTCTTATTGAATAGCATTACTGATTACTGCTTTCCAATTTTAAATCATTTCAAATGGGGATAGCATATGTTAAAATAAATCTGTTCCTTTAAAAATTTAAGTGGAAATATCATGTTAATTTGGTTCCCTGAGGCAGGATTTAGCCTTCCCTCAAAAACTCACTAAATTTGAATCCAATTACCCTCATCCTTTCTGTCTCCCCCTTTTGGACTCTGTGGGAAGAGAATGAGAGGAAGCCAAGGTGAATTCAGGTGTCATCTGAGTGGCCTCCATGGCACTTGAGTAAACCACCCCACTCACATTAACAAATATGCTATTTTCAAACACCCCTGGGTAGATTATACTGTGTTTAAAGACAGAGTTAAGGCTGGGGGGAAGGTTGGGATGTTGAAGCACTTGCCATACAAACCTGATGACCTGAATTTGGATCCTAAACTCATGTTAACGCCAAATGCAGTCATGCAAGCACCTATGATTCAAGAACACCCTGCAAGGAGGGAGGGAGTGGATGCCTGGAAGCTCATGGTCATCTATTCTAGTGCATATATCCATCAGTGAACAAGAGACCCTAATCTCAAACAAGATGGTCCTCTGACTTCTACATATACAACAGCATGTGCACACCCCTTCACAGACCATGTGTATACCACCCCCCACAGACCATAGATGTACACCCCCAGAACACATACCATGGCATGTATATTACATTCCCCAAAAGACAGACAGACACAGATGCACACGCATGTGTGTGCACATCTCCAAGGAGAAAGAACAAATGTGTTCTGAAAGTCCCTTCTCTCTCTTTTCATTCCAGCTCATCCTCATCATATCCTGTAAAATCTAAAACTCCAAACAACTTGTTAGTTGTAGTCATCTATTTCACAGTGGCTTTTTAGAAATCTGGGAGAAACATGCTAACACTTGGGAAAAGATGGAGAACAATTGATTTTATATATTTCCCCATATTTAAATTAATTAGTGTCAATTCTCAGCATAGAGAAGTTATTTCTTCCCTCCCCTATCTACATTACTGGTTCCCAAATTTCAGGGCAGGTGAAAGTGGGAACCCACCCTTGGCTTACTAAGAAGAAATAGATTCTCCATTGTGGAAACCTACGTATTTTCTGAGAAGCCGGAAGCCGGCCTTCTTTAGGTGTTAGTAAGTGAGATAACCAGTCTCCAGATTCTGATGACTCTAAGAAAGCCAGGGGTTTGTAAGCACAGTCAAATAAGCCTCACAGAAACCAACAGCCAAGGCACACCAGGACACATTCCCTCTCAGGACAACTGAAGCAGATTTCTCCCACAGCTCCCAGTTCCCTGTGAGCTTGTTCCACCAGCCAGAAGAAACAGAAAGCGAGCAGCTGAGGCCTGCAGTGTTCACCAGGAACTGTGTTGGGTTTGTTGTTTTTGTTTTGTTTTGTTTTGTTTGGGGGGAAGTTTTGAGAAAGTGTCTCACTTTGTAATTGAGGCAAGTCTTGTATTGTGTCGATTCCCCTGTCTCAGTTCCCCAAATGCTGTGACCACAGGTATGAGCCACCATACTCTGCTACATGGAACTTAAAGAAAATTGCATATAATGAAGGAATAAGGCACATTTTGTTTTATTTACCACTCCGAGTGTGTGTGTGTGTGTGTGTGTGTGTGTGTGTGTTGGGCCAGTTAACATTATCGTCAACACACTTTAAAAGCACATGTGTTGCATGTGAGCATGTGTGTGAATCCATCCCTAATTTTTAAATGTGAGACTTTGGAGTCCACCAGTTTTGCCTTTCTCCCATCACTCCTAGACCACTCTATGGACTTGATGGGCTCCGCTCTGGTACATTCTTAGAGTCACCAACAAGCTGCTAGGAAATGAAAGAAAGGATATACTAATTGCAACTCAAGGAAAAGTGGCCTCCAGAGCTGAGGCTGCCTTTATACCCCAGCTGACACCTATATCCACAAAGTCAGCTGATACAAGAATGGGAAGCTAAAGGTCCAAAAAAAATCACACCAATCGCTTACGCACCGTGCATAACACTATCCAACCACTGATATTCCTGTGCATGCTAAGATCTGGTAAAGAGGGAGAAAATCATACAGACTGAAAGTTCTTTTGCATAAGTAGGCTGTACCCTGGGGACCTGATTCCTGCTTAAAACTGAGAATGTCAGAAAGCATTCTCAGACTCTGACCTCTGCCCAGAAAAGTCTTACAAGCGTTGATGCCATAGCTAGCATGACAACGAGAGGAGACTGGGTTATGAGATGCTAATCTGAGGTAGAGATGCGTTTTATGGAGCAGACATTGCATAGGATCTTTACGAGGAGGGGAGCTTGCTTTGCCTGCCGTGGACCTCTTCAGCTCAGCTGAACATTAACCCTCACCCAAATACTCACACTGAATAAGACTCTTTAGATTTCCAGTTCTGCAGAATCTTCTTCCCAAGAGTAACAAAAATGTATGTGAGATTTCTACGTGATGAGCTAACATGATCTCCTTAGAAAACAACAAACAAACAAAAAACATAGAAAATCTCCCTAAGTTTGAGGGAGATGACCTCCAAAGAGATATCAATAAACAGATTCAAAGTTGTCTCCAAATAGTTTATGACAGTGTCCCCAAAGGCTCTCTATGAGTTCTAGAAGGGCTTCCTGTCTTTGCCTTAATGCTGGCATAAGTGACCTAAGGACAACCAAAAGGGAGACCGCATTCGCTGTGAATTAACTGAGACAGCACCAGCTGCTGTGCCAACTGGTAGAGCCTCCCAGGGTCTGCTGAGAGAACTCCTGAGTTGAACGGAGCACTAAGGCACAGACAACCTTCAGACCCTCCAGTAAGAGAGCTACAACATCCACCATACTCAGACATCCATTCTCCAAGCATGCCAGAGGGAAGCCTCTTGGGGCAGGGACAGCTCCTCTTCCTGTAGGACTGACTCCAAGCGTCCTCATTGCCCTGTGAGATCTGCCGCCCTCAGTCAGGCTCACCTGCCTCCTGGCACATCCTCATTATTTTGGGTAGTGTGCTCTCTTTGCCCTCAGGAACACAGCCTGTCCCTGCCTCCACAGACACTCTAGAGAAGAGGGCAGGGAAAGTAGGCACTGGAAGGGAGATCCTTTACTGGGCGTGCTTGCTTCTGATCTGTCTTAAGAGACACAGCGAAGAACTCCCTTTGCAGGGTCTCAGTCAGCCTGATCTATGTATGTTTGTGATGTCCTTTCTCCCCAATTACAAAGTAGTTGGGAATATTCACAACTAACATGGGTTAAATGGGGCAGCTCCAAAGAGAGAGGCCTTTGTCCAGAGCTGCTTGGGCAAGTCCACCTTCTTTCTCACTTATTGATAAAGCCTGGGTAGCCTTTAAAATAGAGGGGGTGGGGCAGGGTGGCCTAACCCAACACACCAGCCTGGGGGTTAGAGCTACAAACAGACACTGAATAGTCTCTCTCTCTCTCTCTCTCTCTCTCTCTCTCTCTCTCTCTCTCTGTGTGTGTGTGTCTGTCTCACACACACACATACACACACACACACACACACACACACACACACACACACACACACACACCAGCAGCCTTACCTGATCTTGCTGCTGTACAGATTTTCCTGAGGCGCTGGGCTCCTTGGCTGTGGTCATGGTCTGTCCGGGCACTCGCCACCCCAGAGACAGAAGGGGTTTGACTGTGACTTTGGAGGCACCAGGATCGGAATGGTAGGGTGGGGAGGAGAGCGATTCTAGTCCATACTTCCCAAATCACCAGGTTTTGGGGGGGCGGTAGGGGGAGGGAGCTGGGTAGAGCAGCCTAGTTTGCTCTTTAAATGCAAAGAGCAAAGACAGGCTCCGCAGAAGAAGCCGCTGATGCTCAGTGGGGCTTCTCCAATTAGCCACAGCCTCTGCAATCGCCACAGAAACAATAACTGCTTAGCAACCGGCAACTGGCGGCTGGGTGCAGGCAGGGGCCCGAGTGATGCGTGCTGCTTCCCCACCGCCTCCTGTCCGCTGCCGCGCAAAGGCGCATGCTCGGGCTGTGCTCAGCCTGGCTGGGGCTGGGGCGGGGGCCGCGGAGGGGTTGAGGCCTGTGGACGCTACAAGCTCGCCCAAGCACTAGCAGCCTTATCACTGTATCTGCCAGGAAACCGTCATGAATCCAGGTCACCGGGCGCCCCCATTGCTGAGCTAGTCGCCTGCCACAGTCCTATGGCTCCCACCTGTTCAGGGGGATCAAGAAGGATGCAGTGTTTCCCACTATCCCTGGCTACAAAATGCAGGTGGTTAGGGGTGATTAGAGAGACAGACCTCCCTTCCAGTTTGCCTTGGTCTTTCTTTACAAGTCAGAAAACTTCGGTTTCGCCTTTAGAGTGGATAAATCCATATCAACTAACTGAAAATCAACGGGAGTCAAGAAGAGTGCAACCTGTGTGGTGCCCTTAGAGGTCACAGGCTCCCTGCTGCATCTGACCCTCAAGAGAAAGCCAGGCAACATACAGTGCCTGCCCCAGGAATTCCTGAGGCCTGGGCTTCCATGTTGGACCCAGTAGGGGCTTCTACCAACTTGAACTCTTGCTTCTTGTGTCTACTAGACACAACTGGGTGAATGTTGCACCGAAACTCTTAGGAAAGCAGGGTTAACCAAGGGGTTTCAGGTGGGGATGAATCCTGACCCAGCAGAGAGCCTTCAAATTAGGCAATGCCAGAAGCCTTCCCCTCATCCATGGCTCTGCTCTGTGCTCTCCCTCTGTGAACATCTCCTCAGCCCCTCATGTCTGATTCTCTTTCCAGTCTCACAGCCCCTGGTTACAGGTAGCCACTTACTGGAAAGAACTTGGCTACCTGATAATGTCACTAATAGCCACTAATTACATTAGGAATTATGTCCTGGGGCCTGGGTAGCATTGATCTGATTTTGTAGTTAAGATTCCACTAAGCAGGAGTTGCAGAGACACTGTCCTGGAATCCAGCCCCTTCTGGAAGTCCAGAACCCAGTTATTTTACAAGAACAACAATCCATCATTGACAGGCAAATTCAAATTCTAGCAGAGGTCTGCCTGCTCTCCCACAGCCCAGACTCTGCGGCTCTGAGTGTTTGATTGGTTCTGATTCCAATGCGTTTTTACAGGGCAGCCAATGGCTTACTTATACTGCTTTGGCCACAAGGACAAGAGAAAACACTGTGACTTGTCACTCAGAAGTTTGCTTTGCTTTGTTTGCATGGAGTTAGCTACCTTCCAGTGCTGGCTATGACTTAAGAGAATGTATAAACACTTACGTTATTCAACATCAGAGCCCGGCTAACCAAGGTGCTTAGATTCTAAGTGATTCTGTTGCTGAAAGGCTGGTGCAAAACCTCTAAGGCAAGACTCTAGTTGTATAACCACTGGCCTCTGTGAGTGTGGAGGGTCCCTGCCACACCCTAGTTGCATTTCTGGTTCTGGAAGTCACTGTGACACACTTATCCTTAGGGCTCAGGAGCAAGACAGATGAAGCCTCTGGAAAGAGTATCATGCAGTGGACCATCTTGGCCTGCACCCTGGAAACACCTCAACCCCTTAGTCAATCAACAAAACCAGCAGCCCCTGCCTCAAACTGCAGTCTCAACATAGCCTGTCAACTAGAGTTTCCTCTTTAACCTAAGCTGTCCGGAACTGGTTAGTCCTGAGTCACCGTCTGTACTATCTCAAGAAGAATTCATTGCTCCCCTCTGAGGCTGTGAGCTGCTATCCACAGACAAGAACAACAGCATAGCAGAGAGCTAGCCATCATCCTTAGGGACCACAGTCCAATGGGAAGTGATCCCCAGGGGTGCTGAGTTCAGCACCATGGGCATATAGGAAGCTCCTTCAGGCTCTTCCCACTTTACTTCTCAGTGAAGAGCTCAAAAGAGTCTGGTGCATCTAAGTTGAAGATGGTCATCATATACAATTTGCTGACATTCGAAAGATGACAGACAACATCTCAAAGGAATTTTCTGCTGCTGGACAGGCCGTGTCCCCAGGTTCCTCAATCCCCTCATCCATCATCTCGGTTCTCAGGAGTCATTATGTGGAAAAGTGCAGGAGTGAGAATTGGTGGTGGCAGGTTGATCTACACAGAACTCTGTGGGATTATCTCTGGTGCTGGTTCCCCAGATACCAGTTTCTTTGTACACTTGACCTTGACTGTCTTATGGGTGAAAAAGCAGGGATGTCTGCCTTATGAGACACTGCAGGTGAAGCTATGCAAATTCAGGGTAAATCTTACAACCCTGGGAGGCCTCCAAAATATTCTCAGAGAAACCCACAATGCTTGAGGAGAGGGCCGAGGGGCTTGCTAATGAACAGACATAATGACTCACTTTTGCAAGATAAATACATTCTCATATCTGTGGTATAGCACTGAGCCTGGAGCCCACAATGCTATGCCACACAGTTAAAAACCTATTAGTGGGGTAGATCCCAGGAGGGCTTTTGCTACAGCAAGATGAAATGGGGTAGATGTTGCTGATATTTTTCAATTAATCACAACCCCCTTGTAGGAGAAATGCTGTACTTAAGTTTATCTTCTGGAGTCCAGGTCTTTGCAGATTACTATATAGGCAGAGAACCTCTGGCCAAGTCAAAACTAAGTCATCTCATGTGTACAGGCACTTTCTCCAAGTCTTCCTTCAGAAATGTTAACAGATAGCAAAGAACATGTGTGCCCTGCAAGGCAGGAAGGCTGTGCAGACCAAAGATGAGAACTTATCCCACTCTCTGGGTCTTTTAAAAGCATTTCCCAAGTGCCTGGACAGAAGATAAGCTCCAAGTTCTCCAAACAAGAGTTAGCTCCTTGATCAAGACTGCTCCAGCTTGCTAGGCAGCAGGCAGCAGGCAGCTTAGAGCTCCTTGGTAAAACCTATTTGTTGTCAGGGAGAACCCAAAGTGAAGGATCTCCCAAGGCCTTTCCAGTGAATACCTTGGAGATTTCACACTCTGATCCCTGTGAGGGCCTGTGTCTGTGAGGAGGCCCCCTTATAGTCTGTAGGGAATAGTTTTCAAAGTGGCCAGTGAGCACATACAGAAAAGACTGCCCAGTGCCCTGTCGGCCAGTGAGCACATACAGGAAAGACTGCCCACCCTGTGCCCTGTCTGCCGACTCAGCGTGGTGCTCACCAACTTGCATGTGCAGATCCAGAGACCTTTTATTTCTCATCCTGGTTCCACCAGGAGCCCTTAGATTTCTGAAGCCAGCCTTGCCAAATGGACTTGTGGGCCTCTAGCCACGCTCTCCTCAAGACATGTGAATGGGCATTAGCACAAACACAGCCAAGGTTTGTTCATGGCCGTGTAGACCTGGATCCTTCTGCTGAATCCAGCAGCTCCTCACCTTTTCCCATACAGGTACTCCAAGGAAGCAAGCAGGCACAAGAGCCAAGCCTCACTTAACCAAGTGCACTGAGAATGCATCTCATGCAAACAACAAAATCTCCATTAGGAGGGCGTCAGGAGTCAGGGACTTGGGTGTCTCAGTAGTGAGCTGCAAAGATTCCTACCACCTGCCAGAGAAAGTTCCTTTTTAATGAACAGTTTCCTGAAAAATCTAGATGACTATGGGGTAGCAGGTATGAAGCAGTCATCCAGGATTCAAAGAAACTAATAGAAACACACATATGCCACAGGCACTGAAAACATTATCAAGAGGGATGGGATGTGGCTAAGTCTCCTGATCTCCATGTGCCCATTATCACTGCTGACATCCTATATGGAGCAGCTGGCCCTGACACAGCTGGAAGATTGGTTTAGGTTTGACCTTGATTCTGTCCTGGGAATCACTCCACTTCCTTATGCTTGGGTAAAGAACCATGGTTGCTCTGGACAGAAATAGCATCTGAAGCTTGGAGATCTGGGCAGGCAAGAGTCACAAGGGAGGGACACAGGAAGCAGCAGCAAGTGGATCCAGACTACCCAGGAGGGAGATTCCTGATAAGAGGAGGATCTGAGTGACCAGGATGCTCAAAGCCCTCTCTCCAAGCTGGTGGACCACCCTTCTCCTGTATCTACTACCCATCTCTTACCTTGAGAAGCCTGGCAGCAGATGCTGAACCACAGATTTCCTCTGGGAACTGAAACCAGAGCAAGGCTGAACCCCAAGCTGTTGGACTCTCCTCAACCCTCAACAGGAGGAACACTGAGACTTCTTGCCACCTCCCTGTTTTTTAAGTTACTTCTTGGGAAGATCAGTTTCAGAATGTATGTCATGCTGATGTGTGGATACATGTGTAGTGTAGATTCTCAGAGGAGGAGGCCCATGCTGAATTTCAAGAAGGCAGGCCAGACTCTTATTCTTCATGTGCAAGCTTTGACCACCATTTGCTGAACTAAAGGATGCAAAATATTCTATTAAGAGTTTGGCTGGAGATGCTGGTGAAAATGTGGAGAAAGAAGAACACTCCTCCATTGCTGGTGGGATTGCAAACTGGTACAACCACTCTGGAAATCAGTTTGGTGGTTCCTCAGAAAATTGGACATAGTACCACTGGAAGATCCAGCAATACCTCTCCAGGACATATACCCAGAAGATGTTCCAACTTGTAATAAGGACACATGTTCCACTACGTTCATAGCAGCGTTATTTATAATAGCCAGAAGCTGGAAAGAACCCAGATGTCCCTCAACAGAGGAATGGATACAGAAAATGTGGTACATTTACACAATGGAGTACTACTCAGCCATTAAAAACAATGAATTTATAAAATTCTTAGGCAAAAGGATGTATCTGGAGGATATCATCCTGAGTGAGGTAACCCAATCACAAAAGAACACACATGATATGCACTCACTAATAAGTGGATATTAGCCCAGAAACTTAGAATACCCAAGATACAATTTGCAAAACACATGAAACTCAACAAGAAGGAAAACCAAAGTGTGGATACTTCGTTCCTTCTTAGAATGGGGAACAAAATACTCATGGAAGGAGTTGCAGAGACAAAGTTCGGAGCAGAGCCTGAAGGAATGACCATCTAGAGACTGCTCTACTTGGGGATCTACCCCATAAACAACCACCAAACCCAGTCACTAGGCAGATGCCAACAAGAGCCTGATGACAGGAGCCCCATATAGCCATCTCCTGCGAGGCTTTGCCAGTGCCTAGCAAATACAGAAGTGGATGCTCACAGTCATCCATTGGATGAAGCACAAGGACCCCAATGAAGGAGCCACAGAAAGTACCCAGGGAACTGAAGGGGTCTGAAGCCCCATAGGAGGAACATCAATATGAACTAACCAGTACCCCTGAGCTCCTTGGAACTATACCACCAATCAAAGAAAACACATGGTGGAACTTGTGGCTCTAGCTATATGTGTAGCAGAGGATGGCCTAGTCTGTCATCAATGGGAAGAGAGGCCCTTGGTACTGTGAAAACTCTGTGCCTCAATATAGGGGAATGCCAGGACCAGGAATGGGAGTGGGTTGGGGAGCAGAGGGAGGGGGAAGGTGATAACTAGGAAATGTAAATAAGGAAAAAATTGTATAATAATAATAAAAAGAGTTTGTCTGGAGCCTCTTGAGCCAGGAGTGGGGAGGGAGCTGTATGCAGGTGATTTGCATTTGCCCTGTTCTCAAATTGTTTCTCTATTTTAAGAACAATAAGAAGAGCATAGGCCCATGGGATATCCTTGGCACCCACAGTCTTGCAGACTCCCTTTGTGAATAAGAAACACCCTTGGCTTCTTTTCAGCCAGGAGCAGAACCTCTCTTGAGATTAGGAAGAAGGAAACAGAAAGAGGGAGGAAGACAGGGTCTTGGGATAGAACACTGATATTCATGTGCTGGCAGATGGTCCTGGTTAGACCACTGATGCCCGCGTGCTCTGAGACCCACTCCTCCAAATCCCCGCTTCCTTTCATGTAAGCAAGGGGAGTACGGGGAGAAAAATCACAAGAAACTGGAAGCCTCTTTATGGGTTCTCTCACTTTACTATCATTTCCCCTCCCCAATTTGAATTTCATAGCAATCCCAAGAATGAGCTGATTTAATCCTGTTTATAAATGTGGGAATGGGTAGATCACCAGGGTGCTCACCGGTAGCTGTAGAAGGCCTTGTGTATCCATCTCTATTACCTAACTTCCCACTCTCTGTGCTGGCCTCATATGCTTTAGGTCATGAGTTCTCAAAATTACTCTCAGAAAAAGAAAAAAAAAAAACCCTCTCTATCCATGAATCCAAGGTCAACTGCCTATGTCCTAAAAGGACATTGCAAGAGGACTTTAAAATGAGCTCACACTTATGTCCATGCCCAGACTTTGGATGGGTCTTCATGATAATAATGGTGTTATTCATACAAAACTTGTTTCAAAATCCTCAGGTTTCAGCCCTAAGACCGTTCATTTTCTTCTGTCTTTCCTGGCTGTCCCTAAATTAGCTCATACTTCCTATCACATGTGCACAGCTAGGGCCTGCTGGTCCCCAGGCAGGGATGCTCATGAAGCCTGTCCCAGGCTGGAATGTCATGAGATTCTCTTCGGGTTCCTCACACTGCTGGGTGACCTTGGCAACAGCAGCGTGACAGATGTCTTGCTTGTGATTTTTAATGGCTCTGGCTAAAATTTCTGGGGCTGTTCAGTCAGCTCTGGTTTGGTGCCAGATGTGGAACAAGCCCTCACACTGCTTGCGGGACACATGTCAGGGCTGGTTTAGCTGTCTCTACTGCTGTGCTGCGCTCAATGGCTTATCAGGAAGATGTTCTGAAGAAGCCCCAGGATGCATCCTGTGAGGCCCTGCTCATGCCTTGCCTTTGTAGGCCTGATGCTTGTCTGTTTGACCCCTGGGCAATAAGAACTCCTGGTGTTGAGAAGAATCTTTGTTCTCAGTGTAGGAGGATTTCCCCAAAATTTATGGGAGATGTTTTATTTTTAGCATAAAATGATTTAAGACTCAGATAGTTCCCAGGAAAGGAGCAGTTGACACAATCCTGACTGTCCTACTTTGCAAGACACATCTGATTTGGCTTTGGAGATTTGTACAAACTGAGGCATAAATGATGCTCAGATGAACTACTTAAGCTTGGAAGCCCATGGGCTCAGGCCTGAAAGCATTGAACATGGAAAGCCCAAGAATCAAGTCATCCCACCAAGGGTTCCTACCAGTGCCACACACAAAGGCTTCCTTCCTCTGCTGAGCTCCAATCACCCTTCAGCCCTGATCAAATGTCCTGCCTGCCCTCTGCCCCCAGAGGTTCACTCCCTCCTTTCTGTTCTTTCCCATCATGCTTTCTGTGTTTCCTTCAGCATCACTGCTCAACTCCCTGGATTCTAGGCCTCATTTTGAATTCCTCTTCACAGGGACAGATAGGGAAAGTGCAGTACACCCATGAATGGCACTATTAGTGTACTAGTGTTGAAGCCCTAAAATCTCTCGTTGGTGAGCCTGTCCTTTCTCCTGCTGGAGTGGGTTCTCTAGGCCCTCAAAGGGCCACAGGGCACAGTCTATAAATAACAGAGGGAGAACAGAAGGAGGCAGGAGCAGAAGCAACAGAAGGGAAGCAAACACTGCACTGACCCACCCAGAGGTGTCTACACTGTTGGAGAAGCTGTCCCACATGCAGTCTACCGGAAGCAGCTGAAGGAATAGCCTTGGAGTGACTTGGTAATTGACATCTGTTTGACTTTCTTCTTGCCTGTCCTTCCAGGGAGCCTCCTGGCTCAGGCCAGGGTAGCAGTGGAGTCACAGGGTCACTCTGATTGATGATGGCTTTAGAGTCTGAGGGTCTCGGGGCTTTCTAGCTCTCTAACTATACTGAAATGCTGATGATAGCTTCTAGAAAGTCCTAAAAACTTTCTTGCTCTTTCTGAGGGTAAAAGACTGATTGATGGCTTAGGTGACTAACCCTTGTAGCCTAACAGCAGAGGATTAAGTAATGCAGCCTTTGTTCTATCTCAGCAGGAACTGCTGGGCTCTAACTTTCAGCCTGCTAGTTGGAAGTCACAGGAAGAGAAGACACTTAGAGAAGTGATTATAGAGTTTGTTACTAAGTTGTAAAAAGTTTCCTAGGAAAGCTATCTAAGGGGAAAAGCAGAAAGATCCTAATGGGGAAGGGAAAAGATTCTAGTGTAAGTGGGGAAAGGCAAAAAAGTCTCCTCTATTGATTCTCGCTCATCTCTTTGAATACATGATCACATTTTACAAAGTTCATCACAAGTTCATCACAAGTATCATCACACACAAAAAATCAAATCATAAATTGAAATAGAAGTTTACAACAGTGAATGTTTACATGCGTATCCATTAGGAGTAATTATTTAGCTAAACATCTATCACCTGTCTCAGCTCCACAGGTCCACTGAAGGTTTAAAACCATAACTAAGTTATTAGTGAAGTTTTGTATAGATAAACCCAGCCCACATTTTATCTTCTGCCCTAGCACCTATAATAAATCATTAGTTCCCTTTTAATGACCTTTGGTTAATTGTTTTACAACCTCTTGAAATGTGCTCTGAGTAGGAGAAAGTCTGGTTACCATCTAAGAGCAATTAACTGGTGACACTTGGGAGACTGTCAGAGTTCTCATTGCAGCTTTGACTATCAGAAAAGGACCTTATAGCAGTCCCATTATAAAAGAGCTTAATAATCACAGATATAATTTTAGAAATTCTTATAGGATCATCATTAAGACTTAAGTAATCTATTTGTCTATATAGCATCACTACAAGATAGTACATCTTCCTGGATCTGCAGAGGTCTGCTCCAAAGGGGTGTGCTCCTACTTAGTGATTGTTATATATGTTTAATAATAATAGGAAAAGAATATTAATAGCAGGAATCTTTCCTAAAATGAGTCCCTTACAGCCTTGCTTAATGAAGGCTCACCTGTCGCAGATGATATAATAATCTGAGGTAAGCCACTTCAGAATGATCACCTGCTCGTTATTAGCTTGTCCCATTATGGCTCCTGACATGTTGTGGCAACTAAAATGAAGAGAATGGATCAGGAAATATTGTGGTCCTGGCTCCTAGTGAGGTCTGACCTTGTAAACAGGTATGTGGCACTGGAAAAATCTGCTGCATTCTACACAAGCCAGAGGGACAGTATCTGGCCAAGTCCTATGGTTCTACACTGTCCAAAGCCTCATTCCTCTTCCTAAGGGCTCTAACGGCTTAGTTTCTCCTGGAAGCTCTGTGTGAACCTTCAACCACTTGCTATAGATCAGCTCCAATCACCACCACAACACTCTACTCTACACTGTCCGACTTTCCCTTTCATCAGGCCCAATAATAAACCACTACACTGAGTCAGCCTGGGTTCCCAGAAATGGAAGGAAAGCATCCAGCATGCATGGGAATCACAGTCAGATAGTCCAGTTCAAACACAGGTCCGAGTGAATGTCATGGGTCAGGGTGCCCAGTATACAGTCTAAAGCTAGGCTGGAGACATAGCTTGGGAAGGAGGCTGGATGGACCCAAGAACCAAAGCTGACTCTGCACTATCTTGATGATGGGTACCAGGGATGCTCCTACTTGTAAATGCTATTTTGTGAAGATTTTAAGATCACAGTTTTTTTCTGCAATGTGGTTACTATTATTTATAAATATATTGGAAACAGACACAGTTGACAGAGGCAACTACTGCCAGAATTTAGGACCTGCTCAGCAGAGTTGCCTGAGTAGTAACTAGAAGACAGAAAAATTGTTTCTAGACTCATATTTCTCCTTCCTTGACCTCCTCCTCTGCCATCAGGACCTCTCATCTCTGTTCAGCTAAAGTGCAGTGGGCTTCTGATGTGTGTGGACTCCTATTGACCCTCTGCAAAGTAAGGGAGCCCATCGATTTGTTTACACTGCTGTCTCTCTGCCTAGTGGGATAGGCTCCTTGTCTCTAAACTGTTCACATCATCTGAGGTAATGGATAAAAGAATGTAAACATGTAAAAAAAAATCTAAAAACAATTGTTTGGTTAGTTCTGACTGGGGACCAACCTTTTGACATGATTGTGAGTGACTTAGAGGTGTTTGAGCCAATCTGTGGACAGACATTTCAAGTGAAGAGATCAAAGTAGACCAACCTTACTATTTCTTCCAAGAATAAGACTTGGAGAAGCCAAAAGCAGACTTCTTCCAAGTTCAGTGACATGGGTGAGGCTGCAGGGACAAGCAGGGCAGCCCAAGATGGACAGAAACAGATATTAGCAGTGATGAGCACATATCACAGGCCAAAGGAGGAAAGAAGCATATGGAGACGAGAGAGGAGGGGGAGAAGAGACAAAGGGGTGTCCCCTGTGACTGCTCCAAGCCCATTTCTGGGGACTTCAGTGTTACAGTTGCTTCCTTGAAACAGAGATTAGCAGATGTCAGCTTTGTTGTACAGAGTGGAAAAGACCAAATTAAACCAGCTCTGACCTGTGTTCAGGGGAACAAGAAAGTCATGAAGGTCTTCCTTTTCAAATGCAAGTTGGTTACCAATTTAATATCAGTTGGGAGTGATGAACAGGACAAAGAGGTCACTGTACAAATCAACATGTAAGAGTTTCCAAGCCTTGCTCATCTCAATGACCTCTCCATGTGGAATCAGAGGGAATCTGGGAACTTTGTGACTGCAACTGAATGTATCCACTGAAAAGACAGATTTAGAGTCATCAAAAGAGAGAACTTACTGAAGGCTATTTACCTATATTGCTTCTTTTCTCATTTCCAAGCTTAAACTAAACACCCATGACATGCCAGCGATTGTGAGGACATTTATGAACACAGATATGCAAAGTACAGACTGGCATTGAAGGACTCTAAGTTTGGTGAATGGGATAAACAAGAAAATAAACCCAATTTGTCTGAGTAGCACCATGATGGGTGTAAGCAGAAGTTTGCCAGTGACAACTCACAGGGCCACCTGGAGAACCAGCAGAGAAGAAACATCAAGTGGAGTGGCCTTGAACATGGAGGCTCTGGTTGGCACACTCGGCAAGGCCAGTGGCTTAAGCACTGTGTGTTATCTGCTCAAAGTAGGGTCAGTGTAGCTGTGAGGACAAGAACACTTAAGGGCCAGAGTCTACTCTGCAGATAGCTGAAAGGTATTAGTGTGAAACACCATAGGTAGAATGGCCATTTGGAAAGGGATCATTGCAGAGAGTGGGAAATGGTCTAGGGAGGAGATCTCAGTTTGGGAACCTAGGGTAGTGGCCCAAGAAAGATATAAGGAGTATCTTCATTAAAACAGAAGTGAGGAGAAGCCTGGGCTTCATCAGATGTGGAACCATGAAAGGCAGCCTATTTTCTGGTTGAGCTAGGCTTAAGCCCCGGAGACCCAGCAGATAACTTTGCAAGGGAAGGAAGGAAGTCTGCCAAGCTCCCAGACACCAGGTTCCTGACACAAGGCCCCAGCTCCATAATTCTATGGCCATCAGTCACATAGAGCAGTGCCCCAAGTCCCTGGTATTCTGTCTGGACTCCACCCCCAAAGTAACCTAGCAACAGCCAGGTATGCTCCTCCCCACAGTTACCTGGCAACAGCCAGGTAGGTGGCACACTATAAAAAGGGCTGCTTGCCCCCTCCTCCCTCTCTTACTCTCATTCCTCCTTCCTGCTTGCTTCTCTCTTGCTCTCTTGCTTCCCCCCCCTCCCCGGCAGCATTCCCTTCCCCCATCTCTCCACATGGCCATGGCTGGCTTCTACTTCCCCACTCTTTCCCTCTCTCTGCCTTCCAACAATAAATGCCTTAAAACCATGGACTGCCTCCTCTCATCAGGATCCACCATGCTGGAGCAATGGAGCAGGTCTTCCTCTAGGGAGCCACTCATGTTATTTCCCACAGGAGGTTCCCTGCACTCTCAGACATGGCTTCCACCGAGCCAACCTGCCCACCAAGCAAGCGAAGGACTCTCCTCCCAGTAGTAACCAGGCAGAACTCTCTCGTGTCCTTTGCCCTTTGGCCCCAGGCCAGAGCCTGCCCACTGTCCCCAACTCTGTTCTCAGCTCTTCTGTGGCATCCAGGAGCATCTGCAGTGCCCAAGAGCTAAAGCCTATTGTTCCAGCCTCTGTGCAGGTCTGGGACCACAGAGCTAGCTCTTCCGCGGCACCCAGCAGCGTCTGTGGTGCTCAGGAGCCAACCCTAGCAGGTTCCCTGGGGATCTCAGATTGCACTTAACCGTTCCAGAGGTCAGTCCTGTGGCTTCTCACAGCCTGCTGCCAGTCTGGCAGGCAGTGGTGTGGGGTGCACTCAGTCAAACTTCCCATGTCCCACCTTGCCCAGTAGCTCCAAGCAGACGTGGGACACCATTTTAACCCACAGAGCGCCATTGAAACTCACAGCCACTAGACAAGCGTCTACTCCTTTGGTGACATGTAGTTACAGCAAAATGAAGTCTCTTCAAGGCTGGCCATTCTAGACACACCCGTCTTCCTGTTTTTTTTTTTTTTCCCCTTTCACCCGTATCTTGGTCCCATATTTTAAGTCCTAGTCTGCTTGACTCTAGAAATAAGCTTGGGCCAGAATTCAGCTATCAGGATTCCATATTCACATGGGGTCCAGTGATGGGAGTGGGTATACTGAAAGTATAGGTACATTTCAGTCTTATTCTTTGGAGATGTGCACAGTACATGGCCTTGTCTGGGTCTAACCACAGCATCTAGGACTTGTGCAATGAGTCTCTTTCACCTTCTAACTCTCATCCCAAATAAGGCACTTATAGAGCCAGAGATTTCCCTTGTTTCTGCCCCTTACCTGCCCCTGGTGTGTTAGGGGTGCTCCCTCAGCATCTGAGGCCATGAAGACAGGAGAGGATTTAGTGGGACCAGATCATCACACAGCTAGCTAATGGCAGAGCAAAGGTCCTGGGGTTTATACAAAGACATTTCTATCTTTCTTCCAATAGGATGTTAGCAGCAGATAGATTTTAATAAAGTCTACCTCTCCTACAAAACAGAGGGTAACACAGACTTCCAGGGCTCTGTCACACTCCCATGTTCCAGGTCCAGGCTACAGATCTCTCCATGTAAATCGCCCTTCAAGCCTTTGCCCTCTGCTGTTCAACTCCCTGTCTCTGGGAAGTAGGTCATGAAATAGAATAAATCAGGAATAAAAACAGAAATAAAAACAAATTCATAAGAAAGGGGTCATGCGAGTCTTCAGGTGAATTTCTGAGTTCGAGGCCAGCCTGGTCTACAGAGTGAGTTCCAGGACAGGGCTACACAGAGAAACCCTGTCTCAAAAAACAAAAACAACAAAACAAAACAAAACAAAACAAAACAAAACAATACAGTTTTGAGCTGGGCGTGGTGGCACACACCTTTAATCCCAGCACTCAGGAGGCAGAGGCAGAGGCAGGCAGATTTCTGAGTTCGAGGCCAGCCTGGTCTACAAAGTGAGTTCCAGGACAGCCAGGGCTATACAGAGAAACCCTGTCTTTAAAAAAAAAGAAAGAAAGGGGTCATGCCTTCTGAGAGAGCAGCCTTGCCTTTCTGAGACCTTGATCCATAAAACCAAGCAAGCCCAGGGGGACCCACATCCTTCTCCCTTATCTTCCCTTCCACATGGGGCTCTGAACCCAAATCCATCTGCAATCCCCTCCACCCCTCTTCCTCTGTCATTGTTCTTTGCTTTCAAGATTAGTTTGTTAACACAGGAGGTGACCTGAAAGAGAACCCCAAAGAAAAGTCCAGCAAGCTTTGCCCTACAAGTCCCTCAAAGAACTTTCCCAAGGGAGGCTCTTCCAACCTCATCTCATTAATCCACCCCAAGACTATTTCTCCTTTGAAAATAGGGAATTCTTTTCAGTGAGGGCATAGTCTCTGCCCACTTTTTTCAAGCCCAGACTTGAAGAAAGCCATGTCTTCCAACTAACCCTGTCTTCCAGTTTGCTTTGGTAGAGGCATTAGGATGTGGAACCTTCAAGCCCCAGAAATAGTCACAAGGCAGAAGTCATGGCAGGCATGATGAGCACTGAAGAAAGACCACAGTCACCCTAACCAGAGATGAATCTGCAGGGAGCAAACTCTGCAAGCCAGGGGATTCCATGTACTCTTGGAGACTGAACTCAGGGAGCTGCATAGACACAGAAGGAACCGGGTCTTCTTAGAGCTGCCTGGTAGACAAGAGAGACTGTATGAAGAGCCCATGTCCATCTGGGCTGCAGAGATGGTTCTCCCTGTGTAGATGGTCCTGCCTGGATATATGGTCCTGCCTAGGTTGGTTCTTCTGGCTAAATTACAAAGGTTCTGACAAATCTTTTTTGGAGAAGATCTCCCCAATAAATAGCTATCACTGTTGAAGTTAATGCCACATGTTCTGCAGCTGCTCACATGAGGACACATTCATTCCAGGCCACATCCTCAGAAGCAGTCACTTATTTACCCAGAATTCCATCTCAATGAGAAGGTGTAGAATGCACACTGGGCCTGGGAGGTGGACGGGATCCCAGTCAGAGGAAGGACAAGTCACAGTGACTCTGGATCTATGAGCCATCTGCTCAGATACTGGTGACTGCAGGTCACTTCCGTTGCACAGGCTGCATGCCTCTGAAGGCCGGCAGGCATGGGGACTTGTCTTTATTTTTTTATTATTATTATTATTTTTTGCATTCTCTATTAAACAGGAGGAAGCTGCAGGGTGGAGAAAAGATCTGCCCTACATGAGAGGAGGATGAAGTCTGTGTCCATTAGGGATGCCAGTGACAGATGTCCCCTCATGTGTTCTCAGAAGACGGGGGATCCTGAAGCTGACAGAGCAGGACTCATCCCAAAGTCTCCATACCCTCCACAAACAGCACTGCCAATCAGAAGCCAAGTGCTTATACACATAGGCCATGGAAGATGTGTGAAGTTAGCTGCTTTTCCAAAGCTCATGGACAGTGAGTGGCCCTGCCTGCTGCTCTGCGTGTGCGCGGTAGTTTTTGTCTGAATGATCTGCTATGGCCTGCAGCACTTGTAGCTATGTCCCCAGGCTTAGTGTCCACCCTGGGCATGTAAAGGCAGTAGCCCATGAATTAAGCATCACAACATGATGTCTCCCATGGTGATGGTGAGGTTCGCAGAGATGATGGAGTTGCCTGAGGCTGCTGAGTGAGCTAGAGTCTGGCTTCAGCCCAAATCTCTTTCTGACCAAATCTCTCTCCTTTCACATTCTTTAAAATGTAAAAGTTCCCTTATCTGTTTCCTGGTTTACGAGACTTTGCACCCAGTCTTACTTAGTGTATGGAATTGTAACTTGGCGGTAAACGTCTTCCACCTGTGTTTGAACTTTTGGGTCCCAGGTGTGATGGTGTTTGGAAGGATCTGGAACACTTGGGAAATGAGACTACCTAGAAGAAGCAAGCCATGAGGGTCAGGCCCTGGGCTTTCCAGCTCGGCCTTGCTTCCTATCCCTCTCTGCCTCCTGACCCATGTTGGTGTAAGCAAACATTCTCTCTCACAGTCCCATTGTCACAATGGTGATCTTCTCCTGACAACATGCCTTCCCTACCTCAATGGACTGTGTGCCCTCAAACTGTGGGACATAACAAATGCTTGCAGAGATGGCTCAGTGGAGAAGGGAGCTTTCTGTGTGAGTATGAAGAACTGAGCTCAGATTCAAGCACCAGTATGGAATGCCAGGCATGTCTGAGCCAGTATCTCCAGTACTGTGGACAACAGAGACAGGAGGACCACCGAGCTTGCTGGACACCAGCTTCACTTAGGTTTAGTGAGAGACTCTAACTCAAAGAAATGAGGTGGAAAGTGATACAGCAGGACACATAAGGACCTCTTCTGGATTCCATGTGCACATACACACACTCTCACACTCAATAAACAAACAAGTAAAAACATACTCTGTTCTTTAAATTGTTTCTTGTCAGAAATTTGGTTACTGCAATGAGAGAGTATCCTGTATCCAAAGCCAGTAAACACCATGCTGGCAAGTACACATTAAAAAAGAGAGAAAGAAAGAAATTCATGCTATAAATTAATTCTGTGTTCTAAGAGGTTCAGTTCAGTATGACAGGAAAATAGATGACAAATGGGTCTTGAGCATGTGAGAGTAAATGAGTTTATGAAAGTACTCTCTCATGCTTTCTGTCATCAGTGAGTGTGTCAGAGTTAAAAACATCCAGAGTTTGCCTTGTCTACAATGCTCTCCTCAGATTGTGCTCTCGCCACCCTCTCCTCACAGACTATCTTCTCCTCACAGACTGTGCTCTCCTCACAGACTGTCATCTCTTCATGGACAGTGCTCTTCCTACAGACTGTTCTCTCCCCATAGAACGTCCACCTACTCACAGAATGTGCTCTCCTCACAGAATGTGCTCTCCTCATGGACAGTGCTCTCCTTATAGACTGTCCTCTCCTCACAGACAGTCCTCTCCTTGCAGACTGTCTTCTCCTCACAGACTGTGGTCTCCTCACAGACTATCTTCTCCTCACAAACTGTACTCTCCTCACAGACTGTACTCTCCTCACAGACAGCCCTCTCCTCACAGACAGTCCTCTCCTTGCAGACTGTCCTCTCCTCACAGACTCTCCTCTTCTCAGATTGTCCTGTCCCCACAGACTGTCTCCTACTCAAACTGTCCTGTCCCCACAGACTGTCTCCCACTCAAACTGTCTTCTCCTCACAGTCTGTGCTCTCCCTACAGACTGTCCTCTCCTCACAAACTGTCTTTTCCTCTCAGACTGTCCTGTCCCCATGGACAGTGCTCCCTGTATTCTGAACCATCAGGACTCTGCATTCACTTAGTGTATTCACATCAGGGGAAACAAGGAATTAAACAGAATCATCTCCACCCCGTGACAGCCAGAATTTATTGCATGGGGACTGTAAAGAGTGGCCTGGGGAGATGATGCAGTCAGTAAAGTGCTGTCTGCACAAGTGTGAAGCCTGAGTTTGGATCCTTAGAACTCATGTGAATAGCTGTGTGTGGTGTTGCATGGATGATGTGATGCTGCATGTCTGTAACCTTAGCAGGTGGTAACAGGGGGTTGGGGAGACAAACATATTCTTGAGGTTCACTGCTCAGCCAATTTATTTATTTATTTATTCTGAGGGAGTTCTTGAGCCATTTTTAATTTTAGCAATACAATTGACTGGCTGAAGTTCACAGGACTCATATACTTGTTCAAGTTTCAAAGCTTTGGAAGGATCCAGGAGCATTTTCCACCACGGAGTCTATAAATGAGAAAACATAAATACTACCACACAAGTAACCTGTTCTCTGGGCCAGGAATTGACCTGGACAGCCAAAGAAGACTAGGTTTGAGGACACACCTTCCTATTGTAGAATGACAAGGTGAGGGAGCCTTCTTGGCTTGTCTTCATCTGTCAGTTAGAGAAATACTTCCTGCCGTGGCTACCTGACATAGGCCTTAAAACCATGGACTGCCTCTTCTCATCAGGATCAGCAGTGTTGGAACAGGTCTTCCTCTAATGAACCGAGTGTCTAACCTCCCGTGGGAGGCCTCTCTCCATTACCAGCCATGGCTTCCACTGAGCCAAGCCACCCGCCCTAGCAAGGACTCTCCTCCCCGAGGTAACCAGCCAGAGAGTTCTCCTCTCCTTCTTTTCTCTTCGGTCCACACTCCGTTCTCAGCTCTTCTGCGGCATTCAGCAGTATCTGCAGTGCCTGCGGAGACTTCAGACTGTGCTTCCTCACCCCCAGAGCGGGGTCCTGTGGCTTCTCACAGTCTAACATCTGCCCAGCGGTGGGTGGGGTGTGCACCGTCAAACTTCCTGCCTCCCGCCTTGCCCAGTGGCCCAAGCTCTACGCCAGACATAGGACCCCATTTTTAACCCACACAACTATGCCAAGTCCAGCATATAGAGTGATGTAGAGCTCTATGCCTCTCTCCCTTTCTGTCTCACATGCTAGTGATTTATAAAAGTCAATCGGAAACTCAGAGCGCAGATTCCATGATGAGGGACAGAAAAGGGACTGGTCCCAGTCCAGTGAGCGCTGTCTCTGGAGATCACTCGGTACTCTAGGATCGGACCTGGAGGGAGATTGTTGGATATCCCATGTCATTGCCTCTGAGAGCAAAGAGGGAAGTCACCCATGTTCTGAACCTGGACTGATGTGATCCTGACCTGAATGTCATAGGAATGTTAGCATTTGGATGTGGTCTTCAAGAGTCCTGGTTCTCTTTATTTAATCTGTCAGTTCAACCAGAAATTTATGGTAACTTCTAATCCCATTGGGAAAACACTTGCTATTGATCTACCCAGGCACTCAGGAGAGGTTTCCCTTTACAGGGAAAGGCTGGGACAGGCACCTTCCTTCTGGTGTCCTATCAGCATTTATAATTTCCTTCTGCAGCAGAGGAAACTACACATGAATGGTCTGGGCAGGAAGGTGTGGCAGCAGATCTGCCCCTTTTATCCGACTCTCGGGGGAAGCAATACCCAAGGTTAAGGATGCATTGTCCACAGTGAATGCCTCTCTCCTGAGGACTCACCAAGGAGGAAACAGATCTGAAAGGGACATGGGGACACAAATCAATATGAGGTACAACTGCCTCTGCCTGTTACCTGTGTACTGTTTAAGAAAGTCTCTGTACAGACTGCCCAGGACATGTGCCCTTTCAGAGAGCTGTAAGATGAACTCAGGGAACATACAGACATTGGGCTGGGCAGCCTAAGAATCAGAAACCGGCACAGGGGCCTCCACTGAATGGAAACTGATGGCCCTCTTCTTCCAGGCCACACACAGGTGCTATAGCGGCACGAAAGGTCACATTGTAAGTGTTTAGAACACAACGTACCCCCTCCCCCCAAGCCCTCACCAGTGCTTTGTGACCACGTACTCACTGGAGAGGCCAGCCTAGAAAGTTGAACTGTTCTATTGCCAACCAGTTTCCCCCTCCCACTGCTCACCATCATGTCCATCCTAGGCTTTGCCAGAAACACCATTCAGTGGGGACAAGGGTATTTGGTGTTTTCTCTGATGGTCGGTCATAGTCATGAGTCCCTGGAGGTATATAAGAAGCAGGCTCCTGTATGCATTCTTTCCAGGTAGTGCATATGCCAGAAACTGTGTTTGGAGACCCAGAACACACTCAGATGGCACTCAGCACAAAACATTACCACCGTGCCCAACATCCGTCCGTCTGATGGTGATGGACACTTGGGCGCTGCAGGAACACTGTATTCCTAATGGTCACATCAGGTGTGTTTACCATATATGCTGTCTGTCTGTGGGTCTGCATGCCTGAGACAAGGCAGGTAGGTGTGTGGCTCATAAACAGTCTGGGAGCAAGGAAGGACAGTCACAGCAGGGGAGGAAGGGAGGGCATGACCTGCAGGATAAGGACACCTCTTAGCAGATGCTATAAGAGGTTCATCGAGAGACAAACTCTGACATTTAAAATCTATCTGTGCTACTTAACAGCTATCTGTTGGTCTCACTTGGTGGTCAAGTTTCTTAATCTCCTGATTCATGATTTGTGAGACCCTGCTTCCTTTTGGGACAGTTGTGAAAGTTATGCACTGATACGGAAGGTACTTGACTTAAGATGGGGCTATATTCCAATAAGCTGACCATCATCTGACAATCCTCCAAGCTGAAATCCACATGTAACCTGCAACCCTGGTGAAGTACCATGGGTTGCCTCTGAAGGGTGGTGACGTAAAGAACGCAGCAATGTCAATATTGTCATTTTCATGAGAATGATTTATTTTACTCTGAAAATATTTTTTTCTGAGTAGAAAATGAGCCTGTTCACTATGAATATTAATTAAACCTAATTGTAAATTGAATTAGCAGTTAATTAACTATTAATAGTTATAATTGTGGCCATTATCTATTAAACAGCAAGAGCAAGTTTTGCATAGACGTGTTATGCCAGATCCCAGCAGCAGCCAGCAACATGCTCAACATCTCATGAATAAATGATCTGCAGCTCTAAGGAGCAAAGCCCAGAGCAGAACAAGTGGAGTTCTGAGCCTGCAGCAGACTCTGCCTCAGTGGTGAACTCCTTCTGGCCTGGCCTCCACCAGGGGCTCGCCATGGCAGCTGAGCACAGGGCTAGAGACCATGATGCCTGGAAGGATACATTTACATACAGGCTCATGTTTACATTTACTCTAACACAGTGGAGCCCTAGAGTTGCCTGATGCCCTGAGGGATACATTTACATGTAGGTTCATGTTTACCTTTCACTCTATCAGGACAGAGCCCTGGCATTGGAATCTTTTTTTTTTTTTTTCACGTGGCATATCTAACTTTTAATAAACCAAAAGAAAAAGTCCCAAATATACAAGTGAAAAAATCCAAACAGTTGACACAAGCCTAACTGATAGTTACTTTATGTACAGCTGTATGCATAAGTTCAAAAAAAGCTATCCTATTTATATGTACAAAAGTTTATACATAGGTCTGTACATAAGGGTCTATACATTTTATTTTCTCAGAATCTTTTTAAAAAGGTAAAACAGCAAATGTTAAGAAAACAGGAGGAATTGAAAGCAGACTGGCAGCAATGACTGCTCTGTTACAAGAACAGTTGCTTTCTGTCACATAGACTGAGCAACATCCGGGGGAATAAACAATTATTTAATGTTGATCTAGGTTAAATGTAACTTTCCTTTGATAGTGTCCTACCGATTGTTCTTAGCACTTACTTAACATTACATCATGCTCTAAGCTCTGAATGGGTTGTAAACTTTGTAATTCAAAGGAATGGAATGATATGCTTATTTTAATAACAGAAGACATGGTCCATCACAGAGGACTTGGATTGGTTTCACGTAGGAATCATTTCTTCTGGAGTTGTGGGGTGTGAGCTCTTATCCATACATAGATCTAGTGAGCCTAAATGGCCTGGGCATTGGGTTTGGTGAGTGGTGTGTGGCATGCTCTTCACACAGGTGACTTGCCAACCCCAGGGTCGTGGTAGAGGGACATCTTTCCCTTGTGCCTTGCTGCCTTTTAGCTGATATGTCCATGGACTTTCTCATGAGGTTCTTTTGGGCTCAGAAATCAAACTCCTATCACAGGGATAGAAAAACAGTTATGCAATTATATGTAGCAGCACAGCAAGAAAGAAACTCAGTGGCAGCGCTCTAGTGGCACAGTCTTGTGCTCTAAGTGGTTCTACTTCTGTAGGCTTGTCCTATAAGTGACACAGTTTTATCTCCTCATGATACTAATATGAAAGGCAGCTTTGGGACCACAAAACCAGTCACAATGTTTGATGATCTCTCTCTCTCTCTCTCTCTCTCTCTCTCTCTCTCTCTCACACACACACACACACACACACACACACACACACACACACACACAAACACAGGCTTTATGTGAACTGTATCCTCAAACAGTAAATCTAACATGCTATTCACTACACTCACCTCCAAATTATCCATAGTTCATACATCCAATTCACTTACATGACTACACATGACATGTAAACACATGAATACATACAACAAACATCCTAGACACATGGAAGCACAGTCTTAGTGTTTCTATTGATCTGATAAAATACTATGACGAAAAGCAACTTGAAGTAGAAAGGCTTCCTTCCTTCCTTCCTTCCTTCCTTCCTTCCTTCCTTCCTTCCTTCCTTCCTTTCTTCCTTTCTTTTTCCCCCAGCTTATAGTCATAGTCTCTCAAGAAGGAAAGTCAGGGCAGGAACCTGAAGGCAGGAGTTTGAAGTCAAAGTTGTGGAGGAATGCTACTCACTAGCTTGCTCCTCGTGATTTGCTTAGCCTGCTTTCTTATAGCACCGAGCTAGCAGTCCAGGGGTGGCATAATCTACAATGAGCTGAAAACCCCCTTATTAATTATAAATTAATGAAATGTATCACAAGCTTGCCTATAAGCCAATCTGGCAGGGACCTTTCTCAGCTGAGAGACCCTCCTTTCAAATGACTCTAACTTGTCACAAAGCTAGCCTATATACATAGCCACATACAGACCACAGACTTTGTAGACAAGTCTCTCTTTTAAGACTTGTAATCTGATATCATTGAACATATTTCAGAACACAGTGGGGGCATTTAAAATTTGCCAACATGTTAGTGGAGGCTGCAATGAACAGAATGATTGATCCCTTTTGTAGACAACAGTTTTGATGGTAAAAATGCATATCTGTCTAAGTTCGAGGTTGACTGCTAAGTAGTCACACGTTTTTAAATGTTGTCTTGTAATTTTTTATTATGTGTATATCTATGTGTGTCTGTGAGCAGGTATGAGTGGAATACTCGTGGAATCCAGAAGAGAGTATTGGAGCCTCTGGAGTGAGAATATCCACTGTTTGTGCTGGGTACTGAATCTGGCTCCTCTGCTATAGCTGTACTTGCTCTTAGTCTCTGAGCCATTTATCCAATCCCAAGAAATCACTTCTTGACAGTCAAAGGTTCTTACTTGCACATAGTTTCAAGCAAGGACCAGACAGTAAGTCTCATGTTAGAGCTATGGTAAACACCATCTGTTCACACTTGTGAGACTCTGGTTTAGGACAGTGTCTGAGGTTCATGTTTCTGTTCATGCATTTTCTTCAGGCTGCTTGTGCAAACAAAGCTGTAAGCAAACTTTATCAAAGAAAACATCTCATCCAACAGCAAGAGAAAGCCATTTGGAAGCTTCTAGAATGTGAACCGTTCTCTCACAGTGCTTTAAGTTGGATTTTTTTTTTTTTCTGAGTCAGCCAGCTTGTGAGTGGCGGAGATAACTCAGTACTTCTCAGTCTGGCTTCTTGCACTCACTTGGTGGTTTCAGTGGAGACATCTCTGCTTGCTGACCCCTTTCATGTACCCAGGATGGATGATCTACTTATCTCCTCACACCTTTTTATTCATTTTATTATTATGAATGTACATACATGTTTGAATGTGTGTGATAAAGAGTATGTTTGTAAGTGGGCATATGTGTGTTAGTGTGTGCATGAAAGTGTGTGTGCATGTGTTTGTGTGGGATGTATACATATAAAAGAAAAAGAGACCATCAGTTGAGAGAAAGATGACATGAGAGGAGCTGGGTTGAGGAATAGGAAGGCAGAAAGTGCAACTAAAATATAAAAAGAAAGAAAAGAAATAGAAAGAAGGAAGAAAAAGAAAGTTGAGCTCTCACAACTATCTTTGCTTTCTTTTCACATATATCTGTGAAGTGTGTGTGTGTGTGTGTGTGTGTGTGTGTGTGTGTGTGTGTGTGTGTATGTGTGTGTGTGTGTGTGTGTCACATCCCAAAAACCTGTCGGGTGGTATGCTGGTGTAGAAGTAGGCTGTCCATCTTTGTGAGACATGAATCCTACACTTGAGAGTCTGCCTACTTGCTAATGTCTACTTGAAGCCTTAGTATTGATGTTTCAAGTGGCTTTGAAGTCATTGACAGACACACACAGACTGGAAAGAGTCTGAGTCCCAGATGCTTCTCTTCACAGTGAGGACCATAAGGTGGCACTCTGTTTTCTTGTGTCAGCAACACTGGAACTAATGTGTTTTTATAGTTTATTTAAGGCTACATTTTCACATCACATTTTGTGGGGGTTTTTTGTTGATGATTTTGCTGTTGAAATGGCCCCCAAGTGTACTTCTCAAGAGGTACTACTATTCTTAAGCATAAGAGGGTCACAGTGTGAGCTACGGGGAAAACGTGTGTTTGGGATCTGCTTCACTGCAGAAAGACCTATAGTGTTTCAGCTGGGAGGTCAATGGTAACCAACCTGTGGAGCCAATCAGTCTCTGGATACAGAAAAACACGCCTACAAAGGTGGTGTGCTGATACTTTGATTAAAAACGGTCTGACCTGAGGTTTGAGGAATTCTAGCTGTGCAATTTCCAGAAGCAATAGCTTAGTCAGTGTGGTGGTTTGAATGAGATGCTCTCATATGCTTATGTATTTGAATACTTCATTCCTAGTTGGTGACACTCTTTGTGGTGGCTTAGGAGGCAAGGGTTTGCTGGAGGAAGTGCATCACTGGGAGTCATTGGGTATGACTTTGAGACATTAAAGATTCATGGAGTTTCCAGTTAGTTTTCTCTGCTTCATGCCTGCAATTAAGAAGATGTGAGCTATCAGCTTCCATTGCAGGCAAGCATGCCTGTCTGCCACCATGCCTTCCCATCAGGAAGACAAGGGACTTGTACCCTGTACCTGTCTTGCCTTCAGGATGGAAATGGACCTGTAACTCCCTGGAACCACGAGCATAAATAAAACTTCCTTCTATATAACATCCAGGTCAGAATGAACTACTTCATTGCTGATGAGAACTTTATGTAGTTCTATACTGAAAGCAGTCAGAGTCCCCTGCCTACCCCATGACTGGTCCCTCCTCTTATGCCCAAGACTACTTCTTTTGTCCACCATTCCTAGTTTTTAATCAGTATTGGCCACTAAAGGAACTTTCCTCTTCCCCAGCCTCCTCTGAATCCTCCCCACTGGGGCTCTAGATTCTACCTTACTCCTGAGAAGCACGGGCAACTTCAGTATCAGGAAGACTGAGTCTGAATTCAGCTCTGATGTTTTAACTAATCTTGGTGATACTGTGGAAACCAGTCAGTCTTTCCCCTCATGCTGAGAGCTTCTTTCTCCTCCTCCTCTCTCCTATTTCCATAAGTGCAATGTTGGACTTCACACAGCTAGTTTGAGAGGAGCTGAGACAAAGACAACTCACTCTATGTGATTAGAACTGTCAAATGGACTGGACTCAAATCCTTATAGATCAGAAGATGTTGGGACAGGAAGATGGCCAGCAACAAATGTTGACTTCATCCACCCAATATGCAGCTGTGTTTGAAAACAGGCATGAAATATATCTGCTTAGTGGGGGTTTCTATTGCTGTGAAGAGACACTATGGCCTTGGAAACTGTCATGAAGAAAACATTTAATTTGGAATGGCTAATAGTTCAAAGGTTTAGTCCATTATCATTGTGTAGGGAGACGTAGTGCTGGAGAAGGAGCTGAGAGTTCTATATCTTGATCCAGGTAGCAGGAATAGACTTAGTCACAGTAGTTCTATCTGGAGCACTTGAGACCTATTACAGTGACACATTTCCTCCAACAAGGCCAGACCTACTCCAGCAAGGCCATACCTCCTAATAGTGCCACTCCCTGTGAGGTATGGGGGACATTTTCTTTCAAATCACTATAATTGTTAATGGCTCCTATATGTGTATGGGGGGGGGATTGTGTGAGAGAGCTCACAGAGAACCAAATGAGTTAATGAGTTTACTTGAGCATAGCTCTTGGCTGGAGAAAAAAATCAGAAGTCCAGAGACTGTCCTACAGGAGGGTCTTCTCTAGCCCTGATGGTAGGACAGGGTTCAATAATGGATGAGGATGAGGATGAGGATGAGGATGAGGAGCCTTGCTGAGGGTGGGCTGGGTGCATCACAGGAGAACGCCCTAACTCTCCCTTTGTGACTGATGGTGTTGTGTGGTCTGTCCTTCTCTTGGATGCTCCCTTCATCCCTGGGTCCTCCTTGGTTCAAATTTGAAGTTTATAAAAACTTTGAATGTACGGGTATGTTTCCTTCAACATCTCTTTCCTTAGTGGGATCTCTTTACACTGTCTTCCAAAGAAGGATTTTGAAATAAATATCTAACAGACTATTTACTATAAGGTTTATTATATTTTATTTTTAATGTAAGTATTTTTAGTTTGGTGGCATTTTCTATTTCTGTGCACTTTATTTCAACAAAAGCCTACATACGTTAAGTATAAAATTTTAGGACAATTGTCTTTTTCTGCTTTAAATGGACATATCCTAGTAATGACTTTTTATAGGCCACTAACTGTGTGATATTTTGCTGTTTTGTGCTGTGACCAAACCAGTGCATTTATCATCTCATAAAACCATCATGCCTTCACCATGAGAACATTCAAAGCCCTCTTGTAGCTATCTGGCAGGAACACATTGTGCCAATCACTCTTCCTCTAGCCAAGTAGAACACGTCTTAATCAGCTTTTCTCCTCCCCAACTCCCATGGTTCCCAGTCTCTACTCTCAACTCCCAATGGATCAGGTTTCTTAGCTTCTGCATTTGAGTATAATCAGTGTTTTATTCTGTGTCCAATTCTATGACAGATGATAAGGTCACACCTTGCCCTAGAACTGGAAATAAACTCTCATGTGAATGACAAATCTTCATTGCAGACTTCCATGTTAACGATAATCTCTTCTTTAAGCTAAGATTGACTCCCTACTTGATGCCTTGCTGGCCACTTCCTTGGCACTCTCTTGAGAAAAGGACTGCCAGTCAGCTAGCTGGACCCCTCTTATGCCTGCCCTGGCTGCTTTGAGCATACTAGAAACAGCTTGAGAAAAGGCTGCTGAAACTCAACTTCAGCTCCAGAAAGAGCAGGTGAGCCATGACAAGACCCAGAACTCTAAAAGACTCCAGGTTTCTTCTACAAAGACCAGAGGGAGAGCTCTCTCCATAATAGCCTAGCGGAAGACTTGTGACTGTATTAACACCATTCTTTGATTTTATGGGGGACTGCAACCACACTATAAGCAGCTAATTCAAGTTCCCGTTGCCTTTGCTTTCCTATCATGAACTATGAGATACAATATACCTCTATCCTTTAAACTACTTCTCTCAGAGTATTTTATCACAGCAAAAAGAAAAGGAACTAGAGAATGTACATTCTGGGGGCTCCAAAGAGCTAGTGCTTTATACACAGAGTCATTTTCCTAACCCTTTCCCACTAAGATCCCTGTCACCCATGGACATAGCAAGGCACATTCCAGACTGGAAGAGGGAACTGTGCTGTGTGCTCTGCCCAGGGTCTTTGTGAAACCAGGTGGCATTTCATACTGATGAAGCCATCTTCATGTCAGACCCACCCCGACAGTCTGCAAAATGCTTCCCCTTGGATTAATGTTCTTTGCAGTTACACTAACACACAATATAAGAACTAAATTCACAGATGTCCCCAAAGAGCCATTTGAAATGACAGGTGTGTCCTCTGAGGTCTACTGTGATGCTCTAGTGAGCCATGGTTGTCACCATGATGATCATTCCATCCTGTTAAGAGTTCATATTAGGAGACAGCCCAGCTGAGAGCCATGGGACCAGACACAGAAGCTCGTGTGGCTTAGCTGTTTCACGGTACTGTGGTAGGTCCCAGCTCAAAATTGACAAAATTGGAGCACTTGTTGAGGGAGTGCCCATCCACACAGCAGGATGGATAAAATGATTTCCATATATGAGAAGCCTAGGGGAGTGATGAATTTTGATTTATACCAGCTATTCAGTCTGATCATGATCTAGAGCTGCACATTGAGTTCACGAGATCATTTTATCTCAGGTGGGAAATGAGAGAATGAGAGAGCTGGTGGAATATCTTACTGATTCCCTGAGTATGGGGCAACTCAGCTCCCCCCAGTCTGATTTGATGAATATGCAAATGGTGAGTCATTGGCTCCTCAAACTACATGGAGACAAACCAAACTGACAAAAGTTCATGTATATAGGCAACTTCTTAACTTAAAATGTAACCGTCTTCCCTCTGAATAAGGAAGACACAAAGTCTTCTGATCTGACTAACAGATACAGGAAATGGTGGAAACTTTCAGGAAGAGTGCTTGCCCTGCTGAGCAGTGATCCAGTCTTTAATCATAGCTTGTTACCACTCCAAGATGCCTTTTTATTGAGCTTAACACTCTGTGAATTTTAGTGTGCATAGAAAGATTTTCAACAAAAGGAAAATTGTTCCCCACAAACTAGATGTTCTGTGGATGATAAAGGAGACAATGACATGGGCCATGGGATGCATCATCCTGTCCTTGAAGTTACATCCAGTCCTGGCTCCACAGTGGACCCCGACAGGCACAACTAGAGTAGAAGACACCAGCGCCTGAAACAATGCTTGCCCTGCAGAAGCATCCCTGTCCTGTCTCCCTCTCTGGGAGCTCAGAATATGCCTTGCCCAAGGTTGGGGTTTAGTTCTTCCTCAGAGAAAATCTGGCTATCTGAACCCAAATGGACCACACAGCCCAGTCTGAAATCCAGGAGCCTCAGACACAAACCCTTGGGTACATTACTTCCCATCCCAGGCCAGGCCATGTTGGAGGCGGTGATTTCGTAAGCCCTTGATGGATCCCAAGTATCCTCTAATGCTATGCCGATACCCTACATTCCCCACAGACTCTTTTTCTTGCTAGTTCAGAAAAGTGATTTTTTTCCCTACTATGCATTTGAAATGATATAATGACTTTATAAATAGTTGAAGCCAGGTTTTCTGAAATAATGGAAGGCGTCTCTCATGTATAACCACCCCAGAATAATCAGATCAACACTCCAAACAGGTGTTGTAAAACTGGACAGCAACACTTAATTTCTAACTTGATAATGGTATGATTAAGTACACATAATAGCAACACAGCATAATCACTGTGGAAAAAGAAATGGGTAAGAGCCCCCCTCCTCTCCTTCAACATGTTAAACTTCCCATTTCAAGAAAAACGAGAAGTAGATAGAACTAGCTAATCATGGTCAAAAGTATAAAATGAAAGTCTTAGTATGGCCCAGAATTTCAAGTTCCCAACTGAGAGCACCGGGAGGCACATGTGCATGCCTGTGTGTGTGCATGTGTGTGCATGCCTGTGTGTGTGCATGTGTGTGCACGCATGTGTGTGTGCATGTGTGTGCATGCCTGTGTGTGTGCATACCTGTGTGTGTGCATGTGTGTGCATGCCTGTGCATGCCTGTGCATGTATATATTTGTGTGAGTGGACATGCTTTCTCACTTTTCCTGATTTACAGCTCAATACAAAACAACAAAAATTAAATGTCTGAGAATGACAGAAAATCTCATCAACTTTTCCTTTTACTCATGATGGTCCTGGAAGGCACATGTCTAATTTATACTTTCAGGGCTTGGGGGAGTATTTAAACAGCAATGTTCTCCTTCTTGGGAGAATTCCCATGTTGATACATATTTTAAACAATTCTGAAGATCTACAAGTTCTATAGACTTATGTGACTTTAATTTAAACATGTTAAACTCACACACTAAATAAAAAGATTTGTTCTTATTTTATGTGTAGACTTTGACTCCGTGTGTGTATGTTTGTGTGTGTGTGTGTGTGTGTGTGTGTGTGTGTGTGTGTGTGTGTAGTATTTGCATGGAATGCCCACAGAAATTAGAAGAGGGTATTAGGTCACCTAGAACTGGAGATACAGGCAGTTGTAAATGCTCTTAACTCTGGAGCCATCTCCCCAGACACATAGACTCACAAATTAACAGAAAAGAAAACTAAAACCCAGTAAATGCTAGGAGCTTTGTGTGTAGAGTGAAAGCAAAGCCAAACAAGGCATTGCTGTAACTGTAGGTTGTCTTGGCATTCATTTCAAACCTAAGTTTTGTATTCTCACACACGAATCAGAGATTCAGTTACCTTTAGCATCATTTCATTCAGTTCTGCAATACATCTAAATGTGCACTTAGTGATGTCTTCATGCCAAAGATGGGCTCCTTGCTTTTCTGCTCCAAACCTAAAATAAACCATGTTTGACTTGGTAGGCTTTACACGGAAAGCCTGTTACCATGAAGCTTACTGGAGAAAGCCTGCTGTGGTCTGAATGTGTGTGCTCATTCAGTCATGTGCTGAAAATTTAAGCATTAATGTGACATCATTAGAATGTGAGGCCCTTAGGGGGTGATGGAGTCATAGGGGTCTCTTGTAGAAGGACTAGCACTTGCATCACAAAGGCCTCTAGAGAAAGACTTTTTTTTTTTTTTTTGGTTTTTCAAAACAGGGTTTCCCTGTGTAGCCCTGGTTGTCCTGGAACTTACTTTGTAGACCAGGCTGGCCTCGAACTCAGAAATCCAACTGCCTCTGCCTCCTAAGTGCTGGGATTAAAGATGTGTGCCACCACTGTTCGGTTCCAATACTCCTCAAACTGTTCCACAAAATAGAAACAGAAGGTACTCTACCAATTTCGTTCTATGAAGCCACAATTTCTCTGATACATAAACCACACAAAAACCCAACAAATAAAGAGAACTTCAGACCAATTTTTCTTATGAATATCAATGCAAAAATGCTCAATAAAATTCTCGCAAACCAAATCCAAGAACACATCAAAGCGATCATCGAACATGATCAAGTAGGCTTTATCCCAGGAATGCAGGGATGGTTTAATATACGGAAATCCATCAACGTAATACACTATATAAACAAACTCAAAGATAAAAACCACATGATCATCTCATTAGATGCTGAGAAAGCATTTGACAAAATCCAAAACCTGCTCATGATAAAAGCCTTGGAAAGATCAGGAATTCAAGGCCCATGCCTAAACAATAAAACAATATACAGCAAACCAATAGCAAACATCAAGTTAAATGGAAAGAAACTTGAAGCAATCCCACTAAAATCAGGATCCAGCTGCCCACTCTCTACCTATGTATTCAATATAGTACTTGAAGTCCTAGTCAGAGCAATTCGTCAACAAAAGGATATCAAAGGGATACAAATTGGAAAGGAAGAAGTCAAAATATTACTATTTGCAGATGATATGATACTGTATATAAGTGACCCCCCCCAAATTCCACCAGAGAACTTCTAAACCTGATAAACAACTTCAGTGAAGTAGCTGGATATAAAATTAACTCAAACAAATCAGTGGCCTTTCTCTACACAAAGAATAAACAGGCTGAGAATCATATTAGTGAAACAACACTCTTCACAATAGTCACAAATAATATAAAATACCTTGGTGTGACTCTAACTAAGGAAGTGAACTTGAAAAACTTCTTCAAGTTTCCGGAGAAAGAAATTGAAGAAGATCTCAGAAGATGGAAAGATCTCCCATGCTCATGGACTGGCAGCATTAATATAGTAAAGATTGTCATCTTGCTGAATGCAATCTACAGATTCAATGCAATCCCCATCAAAATTCCAACTCAATTATTCACAGAGTTAGAAAGGGCAATTTGCAAATTTATCTGGAATAACAAAAAACTTAGGATAGCAAAAACTATTCTCAACAATAAAAGAACCTCTGTTGGAATCACCATCCCCAACCTCAAGCTGTACTACAGAGCAATTGTGATAAGAACTGCTTGGTACTGGTACAGTGATAGACAGATAGATCAATGGAATAGAACTGAAGACCCAGAAAAGAACCCATACACCTATGGTCACTTGATCTTTGACAAAGGAGCTAAAACCATCCAGTGGAAAAGAGACACCATTTTCAACCATTGGTCCTGGCTCAACTGGTGGTTAGCTTGTAGAAAAATGTGAATTGACCCATTCTTATCTCCTTGTACAAAGCTCAAGTCTAAATGGATCAAGGAACTTCACATAAAACCAGAGGCACTGAAACTTATAGAGAATAAAGTGGGGAAGAGCCTCGAAGATATGGGCACAAAGGAAAATTCCTGAACAGAACAGCAATGGCTTGTGCTGTAAGGTAAAGAATCAACAAATGGGACCTGATAAAAATTGCAAAACTTCTGTAAGGCAGAGGACACTGTCCATAAGACAAAACTGCAACCAACAGATTGGGGAAAGATCTTTACCAATCCTAAATCTGATAGGGAGCTAATATCCAATATATATATAAAAAACTCAAGAACTTGGACTCCAGAAAAACAAATAACCCTATTAAAATTGGGGTACAGAGATAAACAAAGAATTCTCAACTGAGGAATACCAAATGGCTGAGAAGCACCTAAAAAAATGGTCAACATCCTTAATCATCAGGGAAATGCAAATCAAAACAAACTTGAGATTGCACCTCACACCAGTCAGAATGGCTAAGCCCAAAAACTCAGGTGACAGCAGATGCTGGTGAGGATGTGTAGAAAGAGGAACACTCCTCCATTGCTGGTGGGATTACAAGCTGGTACAACCACTCTGGAAATCAGTTTGGCTGTTCCTCAGAGAATTGGACATAGTTATACCAGAAGATCCAGCAATACCACTCCTAGGCATACACCCAGAAGATGCTCCAAAGGTAACAAGGACACATGCTCCACTATGTTCATAGCAGCCTTATTTATAATAGCCAGAGGCTGGAAAGAACCCAGATGTCCCTCAACAAAGGAATGGATACTGAAAAATGTGGTACATTTACACAATGGAGTAGTACTCAACTATTAAAAACAATGAATTCATGAAATTCTTAGACAAATGGATGGATCTGGAGGAGATCATCCTAAGTGAGATAACCCAATCACAAAAGAACACACATAATATGTACTCATTGATAAGTGGATATTAGCCCAGAAACTCAGAATACCAAAGATACAATTTGCAAAACACATGAAACTCAAGAAGAAGGAAGACCAAAGTGTGGGTTCTTCGATCCTTCTTAGAAGGGGTAACAAAATACCCATGGAAAGGAGTTACAGAGACAAAGTGTGGAGCAAAGACTGAAGGAAGGACCATCCAGAAACTGCCCCAAATCTGGATCCATCCCATAAACACCCACCAAATCCAGGCTCTACTGCAGATGCCAACAAGACCTTGCTGACAGGAGCCTGATATAGCTGTCTTCTGAGAGACTCTGCCAGTGCCTGACTAATACAGAAGTGGATGTTTACAGTTATCCAATAGACAGAGCGCAGGGTCCCCAGTGAAGGAGCTAAAGAAAGTACTCAAGGAGCTGAAGTGTTTGCAGCCCCATAGAAGGAACAATAATATGAACTAACCACTAACCCCAGAGCTCCCTGGGACTAAACCACCAATGAACAAAAACACACGGAGGGACTCATGGCTCTAGCTGCATATGTAGCAGGGGATAGCTTAGTCAGTCATCAATGGGAAGAGAGGCCCTTGGTCCCTTGAAGGTTCTATGCTCCTGTATAGGGGAATGCCTGGGCCAGGAAGTGGGAGTGAGTGGGTTGGAGAGCAGGGGTAGGGGGAAGAGAATAGGGGATTTTTGGAAGGGAAACTAGGAAAGGAGATAACTAGGAAATGTAAATAAAGAAAATATCTAACAACAACAAAAAAGAGAGTGTCTCAAAGCTTTTTTTTTTAAATAAAGGGGGCTAGTAAAAGTCTCTAGTAAAAGTTAAAATGGAAAATTTGCTTATAATATTTACTTACTAAAATCTTATAGGTAAGAAACATAATCTTATTATCACTTATTATATTTTATGAAAAAAGACAAATATCTCCAAACACCATAACATAGCATCGTTTTATATTTTTACAATACTCAGCCATTCTAGTTAAGGAGGAGGACTACCATATCATCAAGACTGTCTTTGAGAGTATTAATTGTCAGCATCTTATAGTCAAGCCTCATGGCATATCTGTAAAGGATGTCTGGATTAATATTAGCCTCTGCAATGTCTGTGAGAGGCTGCTTCAACTGCATTAAGTGATATGGGAAGAGCCATCTTAGCTGTGAGCAGGACTATTCCATCAGCAAAGAGGACTAGACTATAGAAGACAGGGAGGGCATGCTGAGCCACAGCATGCATGTGTTCAGTGCTCTTTGCTCTTGACTGTGGTTGTAACTAGCTACTTTAAGTTGCTGATGCCCTGTAAGTCCATCTGTTATTATAGAATGAGTCCTGGACTTGTGGATCAAATAAGCCTTGGGTTGCTTTTGTCAGAATAATTTATCACAGTAATAGGTAAGCTGTTCTCTTGACCATAATCATTAATGTCACATGTGAGCCACTACCATCCTCTTCTATCACTACCTCCTAATCTATCATCTCATCCCTATCACCAACACTAATACCATCATTACCACTATCACTGCTATCAGTATCTTCATCATGCTATCATGTCACTGCCAATGCTATCATCACAATCACCATTGCCACCAGTACCGTCATCATCAATACTATTTCCTCTCACCATTGCCAACCCATTGCCAACTCCATCAAGGCTATCATCATTGCCACCAACACCACCATCATCAAACTATGTCATGTCACCATCATCAAACCCTTGCCATCAACATCACCATCATCAACAACCATCACTGTCACCATAAATATAGTCATCTACCACCATCCTCACTATCAACATCAACATGATGGTCATCATTACAGCTCTCAATTTGAGCCCTCCTCACTCTATGCCAAGTTCTATGATAAGTATTTTTTCTAATATAATTTTTATGTTCATGATAACTTATAAATCTATTTTTTCCACTTTTCAAGAGTGACAGATGACTTGTCTAAAGGGATAGCTACTTGGAGCTTGAATGAGAATTCAATCCAAGACTTCGTGACCAAAGCTGATACTCTATATCCTCAAATGACACCATGAGGAGTTTGTGTGTGCTGGCATTGTATGCTTCTGTGCTCTCCCACAAAACACTTCACTGTATAAACCATTGTTGTGAGTTTCATGTCTATCATGCTTTGATTTGAACATCTTGGGTCCTTCTTTAGTTGATGAATTTTAGATAATGAGATTTAAGGATAATCGAATTTAAAGCTCCATGTCAATGCAGCACTTGGGGAATCCAACTGCTCATGCAATTCTTTTTTTTTTTAATTCTTTTCTTTATAGTGTTCTATCTTTCTACAAGCCTCTACAGATAACCTCACCAGAAAACTGTTTAGAAAGCAACAGGGTCCTGGCACGATGCTATTAAAGGCCAACATAGATTAATTGGTCTGAGAATTTACCAACATATCCCTGAGTTCTACCCTAGTTCTTCCAAAGTAAAACAAGATTGTCAAAAATGGATGTGTAGACAGGAACTAATGAAACACTCATTCTTCATGGAAGTATATTGGTCAAAAGAATGTCATGAGGTCTAACATCTTAATGTCTATTTCTTTCTATCCAATGTAATAAAATACTGAGATGTGGGAAGGCAGTCTAATATCAGCTATTTCCTACAAATAACTATGGAATTAGACACATCTCCTGAGGAACTAGAGCCTAATCTGTTTTAATTCCCTTAATTATGTGGATCTGTTTTTTTTTTTAATCAAACTACTCTCCGTCTTTCTTGGATTGATCTGGAGCAGCCTGGAGTTTCTGTTGACTCTCTCACCTTTTTTTCTTCTCTCCTTTCCCTTAATAAACACAGGTTATTAGAATCAGGGTGACCTTGAGCCTGACAGCTTCCCAGACTGTAAAGCAAGATTTTCACCCATCTGAAAGTACTGAGGAGTCAGTACTACCCTCACTTCAGGCTATACCGTCTCTGAGTCAGTGAGCTCTCGACCCAGACCATGAAAACACTGTCTCCACTCTAGCACCTAATCAAATAGAAACTCTTACAAATCATTCTCTTCCCTTGCTGTGCTGTTGGCCAAAGTCAATGTGTGAAAAATGTAGTTACAACAGGAAGCTAGCTCTGAAAGTAGCTGGGATTTAAGGAAGGCCCTGGAGGGTATTTGGCGCCCTGTCAGAGAATGGCTTTATTGCCTACAAATGCCTCTGTCCCTCCTATATTATTTCTGATGGAGCATTTTATGTAAGCTTTGCCTATGGTCTTTATTTCCTTCAAGTTTCATGGACACCTTTTAAAGGGATATTTAAAGTGGAGCCCCACTTCTCACCCTCTACACCTAATCTACTTACACTGCTTTGCTAGGGTTCCTATAATGAGAGCCACATACTAGATAACTTAAATAACAGAAATCCAGTTCTCCAAAGTCCTCGAGTTTGGAGTCCATGGGAGGTGAGGCTGGCTGCCTCTGAGGCTCTTCTCCTTGGCTAGTAGGTGGCATTTTCTATCTGTGTCCTCATGTGGTCTTCATGAAGGGCATTCTTGCCGGCAATTCTCATAAGGATCAGGCTGATGCCAACCAACCCACAGTAACTTGCTTTCTTTATTATATCCCAACACACACACATTCTGATGTACCCAGAAGCCTGTCAGTCTGTTAGGATTATTTCACTGTATACTTGGGGGGGGGGGCACATAGTGAGTCCACTCCCATCTCTGCAGCTTCTGAGGAGGGACAGGAATTAAGTTGTCAGTTTCTTCTTTCCTTCAATGTTAGTTAGCATGCTCTAAATTTAAAAATACTGAATGCAGCTCTCCTTCCTCCCTTTGCCACTTCCTTCCTTCCTTCCTTCCCTCCTCTCTCTTCTTTCTTTTTCCTTCCTTTCTTCAAGATCTCCTCATGTATCCCAGGCCAAACTCCCTATGTGATAGAGGATGGCAATCATCTGACCCACCTACCTCTACAACTAGAGTCCTGTGATTACAGGTATGTCCCACTGTGCCCAGTTTATACAGTGCCAATGCCCAGACTGTGATATACCTCGGTGCATTTTATAGTCTGGATCTAAGATAAAATAATACAGCCTAAGAAAATGAAGGTCCTCAGAGCCTATGCTCCACCCTACTTTTCCACATCACATTTACCTCTAGGTCTCTGATTACCTCTTATAGACCTGGTTTCATTGAGAATAGGCAGCAAACAGAGTAAAAAAAAAAAAAAAAAACAAACAAACAAACAAAAAAAACATGCTCTTATCTGTGTATTTGGTTAGGCACTTGACAGATTTCTGCCCAGTTTGCCCCCCACCACCCCCAGTGTGAGGGCCAAGGCATATTCTGGTCTCTAGGCTTGCATTGAAGATATAGTTCTTTTTCAGGCTATTGACAGATTACAAAATATTGTGACTCTTCCTTTGTTTTCTCCCATTTTCATGTGTATGCATGTGGTGTGCATGTGTGTGTGTGTGTGTGTGTGTGTGTGTGCATTCTTGTATTCACGGGGGGGGGGTAAGTGTCTGGGTGTATGTGAGTGCTCAAGCACATACATATACATGTAGGTAGATTCCCAGGGTTGCTCTTGGGAATCCATTTCAGCCACTCTCCTGCCTCATTCTTGGAGGCAGGGTTTTTCACTCAAGTCCAGCCTTGCTGATATGGCTAGTCTTTGTAGCCATAGCCACATTGCCATGGAGGTAGATCCCTTATCCCTACTTTCAAAGGTAGGAATTATAGGTGAACCACCAGCATTTCAGTGGGTTTTAGGGATCTGAACTCTGGACCTCATGTTTGATTAGCAGCACTTTAACCACTGGGGACACTTTAACCCCAGACCTTGAACCTTCCATTAATTTCATGTGTGCTTTTGCATAATCTTGACTGCAAGAGCCATTGAGTCAGTATAGAAAATAGCGCAGAGTCCCTGAGTTGAACCAGCAGGCACAGAGCAGGTGTGCATTTTCATGCACGTATACCCACATACACATGCACATACACACACCCCTTCAGGAACTAACAGCCAACTCAGGTCACTGCAGATCTATCTGGGTTCCCAGCCATTGACTTGTTCTCAGAAGCACTCCTTCCTGACTTACATTTCCAAGCTACAAGCTGTTTCCCAAGTAGATCCTGTCTTTTGTAAGGCCATCACAGTGTTTATATATTTCTTGACAAATTAGCACATGCAAAGGGACTGTAGCATTTTGGATTAGGTTTCTGTGTTCTATTTATTTATCATAAAAGAAACATGATGTCTCTATCTGCAATGCAGTTTCCTAAAACACTGGGCTCTACAGTGACTTTTAAAGACTACCCTAATTTAAACAACATGTGCCCCTGTCCAAGATACAACCAGGGAGCCTACACATTCAGTACTTCTTCATGAGTTATTTAAATATGCCTATTGTCGTCTGCATTGCATATTACATATATCTGTTTCTTTTGCTATTACTTGGGGAACATGATAAAAAAATATAACAAAAGCCTTTGAATGGGCAGGTCAAACACAGGCTCTTCATAGTCTGCAGGGCCAGGCCCTTCATAGTGACACTCCAGCCCTGTACACCTTTGGGTGAAGTTGCTCTGTAAGTAGAGGGCAGCATACTCCACATGCTACAATGGGAATGTTACAAGCAGAAACTGGATTGTTATGATGATGGAACAAGTTAGGTTTTAAAGTGATGGGAACACTACCTTACTGGCTTACTGTCTTCCACTAAAACACCTGAACTTGCTAGGAGTTATTGTTTGGATAAGTGAAAGGATGTATACCTGGCTGTTTTCTCTGTCCCTCTTAACCTGGGTATAACCAAACTTTACTCAAAGTTCTGTTGATCACCCTGTAAGTCTGTGATTTTCAGTAATGTCTGTGGTATCACTATCCTGCAGTAGGGCATGGAACCTGGGAGTAACATCAAATATACACATTGGTGTTGGTTTGGGGAGCAAAGGAGAGGAATAGCTGAGATTAAGACAAATCAGTGAACAAGGTTGATACTGAGGACCTCTTTCAGTCAAAGACAAGAGTGAAGAAGACACATAGCAATCTGCATGGAAGACAAGAAGCTGCATGAGTACACTGCTAAAGAGCCACATGGGAAATGTATGTTCTCATGCTGAAGGTGGGCATGTCCCTGGAGTGAGGCTGAGTTGATGGTGGTCATTCAAGGCTTGATTACTTCCTGATGTGTCTATAGAATGGAAATGCAGCATGTGTGAAATGAGCAGCTTCACTGTAGATTAAGGGTTAACTGAGAACACCCTCCTGACAATGCAGACTCTGAATGTTTGTTCCTTCTGCAAGGATGACTCTAAAACTCTCCAATCACAAGCTACCAGCAGCCTATGGTCTTTCTCTTTCACAACTGTGACCTGAGCAGATAAAAAGAAAATGTATGAGGTAATCAGGGCACAGTCACCAGAAAGAAGATCAAAGCTCCCTAAAGATGTGACTGATGAGGTAAAGGGCAAGCATGGGTGAGCTCCAGTTCCACAGGCATTCAAGGGCTAGCCACATCAGACTATGTGGCAAATCCTAGGCCAGTGAGAGTCCCTGGAAAAGAGGTGAAAGGGAAGAGAAGAATTGGAGGAATGGGAGGGAAGGTGTATTTCATCAAAATACATTAGATGCAGGTGTAAGATTCTCAAAAAATAAAGGTAGATGGTGCCAGCATCCAAGGTTGCCCTATGACCTCACTTGCACACATGCATTTGCATATATATAAACACAGGCATGCACACATACAGTCTTCCAAGATCTTGGAGGAAATGTCTCCATTTCTGAACCACAGTAGGCTGCCACGCTACATCTAGGAGCAAGAAGGTGCCTGCCTCTCACAGACAGTCAGTCCTGCACCTGCACTGTGTGCTTAGGAAATGGATCAATAATTTGCATAGTGTATTTCATGAAACCTTTCTATAATCAAGATAAATTATAACCACTGTTGGAGTTTCTAAAAACCCAGCCCGATAATTTATTCCATAAATTGAGTCTCATAATTCATCGAGAAGTGATTTCTCTTCTGGTCATCAGACTTTAATCATCCCACACTAGACTCTACAGCAGAATATATCTTCCATGTGTCAGTTCTCAGGTCTCAGGCACAATTAGGGTTCTGTCTGATCCTCATAGAAATATTATATTGCTATGAGGACACACGCACACACGTGAGCACACACGCACACTCGCGCGCGCGCGCACACACACACACACACACACACACACACACACACAGAGCTGTCCGGGAGCTCACTCTGTAGACCAGGCTGTCCTCAAGCTCAGAGATCTACTTGCCTCTGTCTCCTGAGTGCGTGTAGAATTGAAGGCACATGCCACCACTGCCTGCCATCTCCTGAAGCCTTAAGAGAATTGTTAAGGAGGTGATGAGATGTGTCAGCTCATCGGTGGAGATGTTCAGAGATGTGAGAGAAACTTATGGTGAGAAAGACTGGACATCCGGCAGGGGAGATGGCTCAGTAGGAAAGGTAATTCTCCCAAAAGTATGAGGGCCTGACTTTGAATCCCTTAAAACTACATGAAGTTGATGTGGTAACATGAAAAGAGATGGAAGCAGAAACAGGAGAATCTCCAAGAGCCCATGGGCCAGCTAACCTGATGTACACAAAAAAGATTCTGTTTAAAATAAACTGGAAGGTGAAGACCAATACTCAAGCTTGTCCTCTGACGTCAACATGCACATGGTAGCACACAGAGAGAGAGATGTGGGGGCAAGTAGGATAGTTTGAATGTAAATGGTCCCCATAGGCCCATAGGGAGTGACACTATTAGGAAGTGTGGCCTTGTTGGTGAAAGTCTGTCACTGTGGGACTGGGCTTTGAGGCTTTATATGTGCTCAAGCCGCGTCCAGTGGGACACTCTTCTGCTTTCTGTGGATCAAATGTAGTACTCTCAGCTCCATCTCCATCAGGTCTGCCTAGATGCTGTCATGTTTCCCACCATGATGATAATGGACTAAACCTCTGAAACTGCAAGCCAGTCTCAATTAAATGTTTTCCTTTGTAAGAATTTCCATGGTCACAGTGTCTCTTTACAGCAATGAAAAATCTAACTAAGACAGACACACATACACCATTTTTTGGCTTTCATGGGCAACTGTAGTCATGTGTACCTCCACACTTATATACTCATAATTACTAATAAAATAATCTAAGAACAATGAAAACTTAATTGGATGTAGAAGCAGATCTTTGGTCTTAATGTCAGGTGGTTTTGTTTTTGTTCTTGTTTTTTTGTTTTGTTTTATTTTGTTTTGTTTCCAGTAAGTGTTTACTATATAATGCACCCTGTAAGTGACAAACTATTGGGAAGTCAGATAATATTCCAAGCTCTGTAGCATTTAACATTCTGGAAACATCTACATTCTGTAATAGGATTGGACCAATCAACCAAGTACAAGTCATGGAGGGTGGCTGAACACAAAGGAGGAGGTGGGATACTTTGAAGAGGGTAGAGACACCAAGAAATGAGAGCCAGTGTTTCTGCCTGGTGTCCACAGCAGATGTCTGGTCCCAGCCTTCTACTCCAAGCTTTTTTATCCTCAGTCTCCCTCAGAGGTACTGGGAGAGGCACACACCTGCAAGATTCCAACAATTCACCAGCTTTTCCTCACAAGGCTCATGGAACATAATTCATTTACAGCCTCTGCCTTGTCAACCTTCAGAGAATGCTAATTGTCTTACTGTCTGCTCTGGCATAATCATAAAACCTTTTAACATTGTACACTGCTCCTAGAAAAATGGATTTCCATTTCCAGAATGTGACCTTCAGCTCTTCTCGCCTGGTACGGAGGCGAACCATGCACACAGACTTAGTACACCTCATCCATCATGCCTCACACCTGTCCCGTCCACCTGGACAGGCTAGTGACCCTAGCATGCACCTCCTGTGCTCATTAGCTTACACCCATAGAATTTTCACATCTCCTCCTTTGTCTACACACTCTCTCAATTGCTGCTTTTCTTTGGATTTACAGTTACTCAATTCCTGTTACTTAAAAAAATGCACCCCCATCGACCTATCCACCACATTAGCTTTCAGCACCTGCCTTTTTCTACCTTTGGCTTTTTCTGAAAGATCTCACCCTAGATTCTCTACTGCTCTGGTACTCATTAAAATGTGTGACTTCTGTTCTTTGATTCACTGAAGCTTTGAGTTTTAATTTTAATTCATTGAAAATGTGACTACGTCCATTTGTTTTCTGCTCTCAAGCACTATGATCACACCTCAACACTAATACACATCATTTGCAGTTCTGACTCCATCTTTGTTGGACCCAGCACTAAGTATCTCCTTCCTCTCCACATACGACATAGTCACCCAAGCATCTTTCATGACTATGCTCACTGCCTTGAAACCCAGCTCTATCCTCCTAGATACCTCTTACAAATTCAGTATGACCATGATTTCCCTTTGAAAATTCAGAATGGGCTATGACATGTGACTTTAGTTCTTAGATTTTAAATCATAAATCTAACTCATGAATAAAGAAAATAAATTCATCTTTAATTATGCCAATAAGATCTATAGCACAACAAGATTCTTCGGGTGTGATTTTGTAGTGACAAGGGTAAATCTTGATGTGAAAGACAAGTCAGAGCAAAGGCATATATATCTAACAGCGGTTCTGTGTTCAGTGGGAAGAACTTGGGAACATCAAACAGCCAAGGGTGAGGGGTACCATGTCTTGCCCTCTATGATTACTGACCTCATCATCTATAAAGAGAATGAATATAAATAGTAGTAATGAGTATGTATGTGTATATATATATATATATATATATATATATATATATATATATATATTCCCATTTGTAGACAGCATATGTTATACATCGTCACTGCTACCATCACCATTTTTATCAAAGAGTTGCTTTGGTAACTTTCCTCAGTGGGGAGAGCCTGGCTCATGACAGCTGAACTTACCTACTAGTATGGAGGTGTGGGGAGCCTTATGGGTACTCCATCTCTGACTGATCATAGTGAGGGGGTTTAACCTACTGGACCTTTTCTTCCCACCTGCAGAGGAATTTTAATCTGGCAGCAGGTTACTCTGTCAAGGGATCATATCCAAAAATATAATCTAGCTGGAATTCAGACATGCCCTTTAGTACATCCCTCTAATTCCTAACAATGAAGATAAGATTAGTTTGTAGAAGGAAGCAGCAGTGTTTGAAAGTGATATCTAATTGAGGAACAGGCAAAGTAACAGATCCGAGAAAGAGTCAGCAACAGTATCTGCCCAATTCTCTCAAGAACAACAGAGGACAAAAGGCTACTTAAGAGGAGGAGATAGAAAAAAAAAGTGGTGGTGTGGTGTGTGTGTGTATATGGCAGTTTTACTGGGACAATTTCACAGAGTCAGGTTGCAGAGAGAACAAGCTAGACACAGGTGAAAGCAAAACAAGCCAGAGAATGAGATTCTAATTCTAAGGATATATTGCTAAAGTTAGTATAAGGCCAGGGAAAGCAATTCAGTCAGAAGCCAAAAAGAGCTGTATTGAATCAGTCAGCTTATAATATTAGGTCCTATGGAAGCTAGAAGTTTCCAGGCCTAGGACTACAGATAGTTAAAACAGAGAAGAAAATACTCTGGGCTGGGCAAAGCCATGCATTTGCATAGCTTGGGTATGGTTCTCATCACTTTATCTAAACAAATAAAAGTGACATTTTCACCTTCTGTCCTATTCTCATGTATTTTTCCTGATACAGAGTCTTGTGTATCCCAGACTAGTCTTGAACTCATTATATATCTGCAGCTGGTCTTGATTGCCAAATCCTCCTGGGTCTACTTCCTAAGTGCTGGGATAAGATGTGGGGCGCATTCTACCAGCTGAGTTAGAGCTCCAGCTCTGCTCTTTCTTTGCATAGTCCACTTAGGCACAGAGAAGTCTGAGATAGTGTCTATTCCTTGGTGAAGAATGTTTACTCAGAACAGGATGGCATCAGTAATGGGGACTTCCCTGCACAGGCTGCTCGTTGTCAGTTGATCCAGATAGCCATTCACCTCTCCTTATCTTTTTGGAATAGGTTGAAGGAATATTTATCCTGATGTCAATTTAGCTTTTATTTCATCAGGTTATAAGCCTTGTAAAAAGAGGGGAAATTTCCAAATGACTTTTCCTGTCCCAGTTTCCCATGAGCTGAGGCTTTTAATGTTTTCATCCAGGACAGAGACTCTGGAGAACAGCTGTGACAGGATTTTCAGTTGACTGCTCGTGGGTGGTGACCATAAGAAGACCATCTCTTCTGGCTTCTGGTAGGTGAGTCTCAGTTCTCCAGATGTTCTGCAAGCTCCCACTGAAATCTTTTATGGGATTGTAAGTATCTGTCCTCATCTGTAAATGTCAGGGAACCTTCTGCTTTTACATATTGGCAACAGTTGATAGGGAACAGTTTCAGTGGTTTTGCTCCTATGCTATGGGTAGGAACAGTGTGGGCATGGGACCTTTGGGCCCAGTCTGCTCAGAGGAAGGAAATATACAGCAAATTGTCTACAGAGGGAGCTTAAAACAGCAACAGATGTGACTGAGGGTCAGTTGGCCTCGATAATAGCAGATTTGCAGTTCTAATGAGTCATTCTTGCCTGGGAAACCAGGGCCTAGGCTTCCATCTCCAGCAACCACAGATTGGCCTGTATACAAAATCGGCTACATCTTCACCAAACTTTCTTTCTTTGCAGCAACACACACACACACACACACACACACCCCACATACACACTATGTGACATTGTGAGGCTATGCCCCTTTGTAGAGTATAGCCAATAGCATTTAGTAACTGGGCATCTTCACTTTTAACCAAGAACAAACCCTCTTACTATACTAGGTCAAGTTTAGGAAGCATCTTGCAAGCCCTAGCACATGCCCATTTCACAGTAATATTTCAGCTCCCATTTGAACATCAATGTCTCTGACATGCCTCCCCAGTCTTCTGCTACTTCTACCTGAGAGGCAGCCACTTCCAAAGGCCTCCTGTTCATTTCATACATGTTATTCCTCCCACCCCCCATCAAAGAATTTTGAGGGCCTCTTGTTCTCTAAACCATCAATGTCCAAAACATCTAGAGCCTGTGAGGTAAGTGGTTCTAGGGGCACCTCTGCCTCATCCCTGGTCAGCAATATGCCCCCATTCTATTCTAATGACTTTCCCCTGGCCACTCCAAATTGTCACTGATAAGCAATAGCTCCCTGGTATACAACAGGTCTTTGGAATAACTTCTCCTCAGTCTATAGTATACTTGTATGACAGTTCCCATGTGAGAATGGAAAAATTGAGTGACAAGGTAGCCATATAAAATGTAGCAATTCACTGCTTGACTAGAGCCAGAAAGTCTTTTGAGCCTTGTGAATTTCAACACTTTCCATGTTGCATGGCAAACTGAACTATTTACGTCTCTTTTTTCTTTCCCTTCCCTATATCCTCCTCCTCTTCTCTCCCCTCCCCTTTAAAGACGATCTAATTTTCTACCTCAGCCTGTCCTATATCTCACTATTAACTCAGACTGGCTTCCAACTCATGAAGATCTCCTGTGCCCCAGGTTGATGAATGCTTGGACTATGGGCAAAACCATGTGCCCTACTTGCAGTGTTGTCTTTTTAATTAATGTTCAATTTCAGAATGGAAGACATGATTGGGGAAGTGATGTATGTGCCTTCAGGCATTGACTCCTGTCTGACCCCCACCCCCCACCCCCACCCCATACACAACCCTGCATTTGGCCTCTCTTTGCCTTTTCTCTTCTAACATCTCTTCCTCTCTTTGTTCTGACATAGAGTCCTTTCAGTCAAGAGGCTCATTCTTCTTGCTGGGAAAAAAGCCACCAGGGAAGATTGTATTTAAAGACAGACAAGTTGGATTTACTATTAAATAAAGCTGTCTGAATTCATGTTTAGGAAAGACATTTCTTTCTAACCATGAAGAAACACCTTTTTTATAGTTCCCATATAAGATAAAAAAAAATGAAAGAAATCCATTTGTTTGTTGTACACGTTCACAGGCAGAAAAATGCCCTTCCCAAGCCCCTGTCAAAGGCCTATAACACCTGCTCAAAAGTATCCATAAGCCATTAGGACTCACATATACACCACCACTGATTCCCATGACAGCTACTCTGGAAGGAAGCATAGGGCTGAGCAGGGGGCAGCCTGCATGGTAGCCATCAGAGGACACAAGAGAAAGTGTGATCTAAGTTCTGATTTAGAGGGCACCACCTGGAAGGTCTGAGAGAGTTCTGGAGTCACCAGAAGTCAGCTGCAAACCCTAGTGTGCTTGTGTTTGGTCATGATTATCATGGTCAGGGTCTAGTGAATTTCAGGACCGAGAAGCATGAGACCTCTCCCTGGGGTCCATATCTCACCTTCCACCCACTGTCAAGATAAGCATGAACAAAGTCTCCAGCCCTGAAGAATGGTCTTTATAAACACTAAGGGGCATACCCTATAGAAGTCAGTATCTGCTGACTCCAGACTACCCTGGGGCAGGGAAAAGCCTGGCTGCCTTCACCAGAGCTCTAAAACCAGCAGGCACTAGAATCTTGTCTGTGAGTCTTAGGCATCATAATTCATAGCCTCAAGATCTTAAAGCCCTGGTTCACAATTAATAAGCTGAAAGAGTAAAGTGTATATCAAACACATTTCCCTTCTTCCCTGGCTCCCATTCCAGGAAGTTCTCTGCTTCCTCCCTTGTCCATGGGAACATGATGAGACTCTGAACACACTGTTGCAGATCTAAGCTGCTCTACTATGGCATACTGGAACCCTCAGAAACTGTGAGCTCAAAGCAATCCTTCTACCTTAGGTTGATTCTTTCTGGTCTTGTAACAGTGTGAAAGTAGCTAATATAAGCCATAGGCCAATTTAAAATGATCTAATAGCTTAACAATTCTAATTACAGGGGCTAGACAGTCAGCTCAATGATTGAGAGCACTTGCTGCTCTTGCATAGGACCAGGGTTCAGTTCCCAGCACCCACATGGTAGCTCACAACTGTATGTAATTCCAGTTCTAGAGTATCTGGCACATACATTTATTTATTCTTATTTACTTGCCTATGCAGGTAGTCAATTAATTAGTTACAGAAAATAATTAACACAGTCATATACCTGCAGAGCATTGAAATACATGACACACAAAAACCTGATGGATCTGCCTACATCTTCAAAGTCCTCAGGTGTTCACATCCTACACACTGTAACTGACAGAACCATTAAGCACAACTTCAGGAGGATTGTAGGAGAATTACAAGCAGTCATCCTGACTTGATTGACTCTTGGAGAACTTTCCCCTAACCCTTTAACAGTATGCATTCTTTATGATAGGCATGGTGGTCCAGGTGGTAGCCCCAGCACTTGTGAGATAAGGCAAGATGATGAGGAGTTTAAAGTCATCGTTGGCTTCAGAGCAAGCTAAAGGCCATCTTTTGTTGCTTATTGAGTTTGATTTTAGCCTGGTTTCCATCAGCTTCTTTTAAAAAAACTATTAAAACAAATTTAAAAAATTAAATCTTAAAGGTATGTGTTACTTTATCATAAAATAATTACAGTAGGAATAAAAGCAATGAGATATTTAAGAAAAGTTCAAAAGCAGAAAGAATAGGGATAAGTAAATTCATGATTAAAGCTAAACAATAATTAAATTAGACATTAGACATCCAGGAGTTTGAGAAAGTACTGCCTGGGGAGAAATATGGGGATTTCAATGCTAATATTGAAAAAAAATAGTAAAAGTAATATAAATGTTCCCTTTAGGAAGTAAAGAAAGGAAATGCAAAATGAACTCCAGGTAAGTTAGAAGGAGGAAGAGGACAGGGAGATGAACAACAGAAGGAGGAGGAGCAAGAGGAGGAAAGGAAGGAGGAAGAAAATATGAGAATAGGAGGAGGGGAGAGAGGGAAGGCATAAAGGAGGGAGAGTAAAAGAACTGGAAAATGCTATGCAGAGTTTATAGAACTGATTAGAATTTTTTGTTTGTTTGTTGGCCTTTTTGAGACAGGGTTTCTCTTTGTAGTCCTGGTTGTACTGGAACTTGCTCTGCAGATCAGGTTGACCTCAAATTCACAGAGATCCACCTGCCTCTGCCTCCTGAGTGCTCAGATTAAAGTTTTGCATCACCGCCACCTAGCTAGAATTATAATTTATTTAGATTTATTTATTTCTATTTTACATGCAAGTGCTTTTCTGGCTTTATATGTAGGTGCACTGTGTGCATGCTTGGTGCCTGTGGAGGACATAAGAGGGTAGGTACTAGGTGCCCTGGCCCTGGATTTACCCATGGTTATGAGCTACCACATGAGTGCTGGGAATCAAACTCAGGTCCTTTGGAAGAGCAGCCACTAGTTTTAACTGTTGAGCCTTCTCCCTGGCCCTTCCCTCTGTTTTTGGTATTCCTTGTTTCAGGTCCACAGTGCCTGGTGTTCATACAGCAGTAGCTGCTTTCTACAGTCAATATACTTATACCTTCCCTTCCCTAATCTTGCTACTCTGCCCATATGTCTGTATTTGCATGAATTCCTTGAACACAGTGTGTTTTTAAACAACATTCCATATGATAACCTTTATGGTTCCATCAGAAGTGTTCAGTTCAGTTTATTGTCAATAGACTGTATCACATCAGCCCTGTGCCCTCTCTGTTTCTGTTACTGTGTTATTTGTGGCAAATCAAATATTTTTGTATTTAGAATTTCCCTTTCAAGTCCTTCTATTGTTTATTTTGTCCATCCAACATTCACCCAGATGTGCAGGCTTGCCTTGATTCAAGGTTATATTAATTCACATAAGCATAAGACAATTACAAATTCTAATTCAATTGATGAAAATTTAATTTCAAGCAGATCCATATCCTCTGTGTGTTTTTTTTTTAAAGATTTTACTTTATTTTAAATTCTAGGTACACATGTGTGGCTGTGTGAGAATATATAGCACGGTGATATTGGCACACATGGAGGCAGAAAAGAGGACCAAATCCCTGGAGCCGGAGCCGGAGCCGGAGTTACAGGTTGTTGTACCATCTGATGCTGAGCCTCTGCAAGAGCAGAAAATGCTCCTCACTGCTGAGCCATCATCTCTCCAGCTTCTCCATGTAATTCTTATCATACATATAAGGCTATGATTTTAAATCCAAAATTATAACTATATTTAAAGATCTAAAGGAGAACATGCCCATAATGAGTGAACAGAGGAAGTACTATATAAAAATCAAAGCTAATATCTACTTATCTCCATACATACATGATAAACTACTTTGAAAGGGAGTTTAAGGGCATAAATGCACAAATACACAATATTTTCTATTTATTTGTTTATTTATAATTATTGTGTCCTCAAGTTTATCTTGGACATGGTTTGAGTCTTTTTTTTCTTTAATGTGAAATTATGTAACATGTGTCCTGTCCCACCGGTTGAATGGGTCAAAATGTCAGTTTTCACTTATATAAAAATACTATTTTACCTTAAAGAAAAATCTTTCTGCCTGTTTTTATCTCCCCATTTTTCAGCTCTCTACAAATTGTTCTAGCATTTCCTAGTGAGAAATCTCATGCTGACTGGAGCAGTGTTTCCTTGTGGATAATGTTCTCTCAGGCTACTTTGGAGGATTTTTTTGTTATATTTGGTTTGTATTGACTTTTTTTTTTTAACATGGGCATGGAATTTAAGGTTAGCATTTTAGCTATTTTTTTCTCTCTGTCTGTTTGAGACTCACACAATATGTGTCTTTCCCTACTTGAGTGTGGCTCTTCAAAACCGGTTGTAATCTTCAATTTCTTATCGTTGTTACTCTGTGGGGGGCCTCTCTGGATCTGCTTTTCCTTTGGTCAGCATTTCTTCCACAGTCCTCAGGCTATGATTAGGTACACGCCTTGCATTTTTATTTAACGCATACTAGTAAATATATTTTCAGTTACAAAATTTCCTTTAGCAAATTTTAGCCACCTTTGTTGATTTAGTGTGCGTGCCTGTTTGCATTCTTCAGCCTGTGTGTGTCGGTCGGAGAACAATTCTCAGGAGCTTCTTCTTCCTCCCACTATGTGGCTACTGGAGACTGAATTCAGAGAACCAGACTTGACAGTAACTGGTTTTTACCTACTGGAATATCTCAGACACGCAAAGGCTGGGTGACTGCTGAGCCCTCACATAGCTCCCCCTACCCCAGCTCTACCACCCTGCATTTCCCCTGCTGAACAAAAGAAAGAAACCTAATAATCACACACACAAAATCTAATTACATCCACAAGGCACCTGGCTTTCTGTGAACAGCAAAAAGAACACACTCAGTGGGCATGTGGAACAGGCCTTGGGAAAGCATGGAGCACCCTGGTTCTGTGTTAGACAGATGGACAAGTGGTGCTTCCTGCAGTTGGTTCAGACAGATTCACTAAGTGGAAAATTTTCTCTTGCAAATTTAAAACAGGATGACTGAAGTTATCGGTCTCAGTCAGGGTTTCTATTCCTGGACAAAATATCATGACCAAGAAGCAAGTTGGGGAGGAAAGGGTTTATTCAGCTTACACTTCCACATTGCTGTTCATCACCAAAGGAAGTCAGGACTGAAACTCAAGCAGGACAGAAAGCAGGAGCTGATGCAGAAGCCATGGAGGGATGTTCATTACTGGCTTGATGCCCCTTGCTTGCTCAGTCTGCTCTCTTATAGAACCCAAGACTGCTAGCCCAGAGATGGTCCCACCCACAAGGTGGGCCTTTCCCCCTTGATCACTAATTGAGAAAATGCCTTATAGCTGGAACTTGTAGAGGCATCTCCCCTACTGAAGCTCCTTTCTCTATGATAACTCCAGCCTATGCCAAGTTGACACCCCAAACCATCCAGTACATTATCTTAACATCTTTTTTATGTTTTGATTTCATTTTATTTTAGGTATACATATATGATTTTAATATGTTTTTCATTCTTCGAGAGTTTCATACATGTGTGCAATGTACTGTAATCATGACTATCCTCCACTCCTCTAACTCCTTCCAGGTGCAGCCGCACCTTCCAGAACCCTCACTTAGTAATTTTGCCCATAGGCTTATGGGGGTGAAGCCATCTACTGAAGCAGGGTCATTCTACTAGGCGCCATGTTCCTATATAAAACTGGCTCTCCTTGAGCATCTATCCACTGTCCGTGGCTCTGGAGGGAGGAACGGATGCTCATGAGCCCCTCCCTGCTCCATGCTGGGGCGCTGATTGGTTTTATCTTGTGGAAGCTCATTAATCCCTTGGTCAGTTAGAGTCAGTTCCAGCAGCGAGTGAAGGAAGTTGTCACATTAAATCCTCCCCATTACAGGCTTCTGCCCTGAAGTTACTGTACCTCATGGACTTTCTGAACACATGACATTAGACACAGTTCATGTCTGATGAATGGGAAGGTCAGACTCACCACCTGTCATGCTCAAAATATAGCAGCAGCAGTTAAACAGCTATCATTGTTCGTTTTCTCCAGGACTCATCATTATAATAATCAGTTAGAGAGACTTGATGGAATAGAGTCATACTGGTTGTAAATGGTCCTTTGGTTGTGCATCCTGGGTCATATTGTTATAGCAGGTACACAAAGGAACATTCATAGACAAAGAGATCAGCCAGTCATGTTCCTAAGTCATCACGTGCTTCAGAGTCAGGATTCTGCGGGGGACAGGAGTTTATCATCCTACTCAGGTATTTAGTCCTCTGCCATCTTGCCTTGGCTGAGGACTGGTTGGAACGTGGAGATCTTAGTAGCTGTTTTCCATTCTTGTTTTACCAGAAGAAACATTTCAGAGAGTGCTGGACCATGGACCTCACTCACACACCCTCTCATGCACGCAGGACTGAGCATATAAGGGATGAATCTACAGTGTGTGGTTGGGAGCCCTTGCCACTGTGGAACTCAGAGGCAAGAGGCAAGCCAGGGGACAGAAACAGCTACACACAGAAGCAAAAATGCTAGAGGATAACCTGTGATCTTTTAAAGATCACAAGATAAGCCTGGATGGAACTCTCAGGGCTTCTACACCACAGTACACACATGCATGAGGAGAAAATTCAATCCAGTGACTTTAAACAGGCATATCTCTAGGGGAGTGTCATGGTTTTCCTGAAAAAAAAAAAAAAAACTCAGGGTTTTTCATTTCAATTAGGAAATGATATTCCTTCTAAGCTGGCCCACATGAAATGACTTCAAGCTCTGCCTCAAGTGAGAGTGGGAAGGCACGAATTTGAAAGCTTCCTGGCTTGCTGGCAGAGTTCAGGCTAAAGCCTGTGTGAAGGCTCGCCAGGTATCAAGCCTGGAAACTTGATTTGATCCCTGGGAACAATATTGTGGAAGCATCACAGTATGGCACACACACTTAAATAGATAAAACAAACAAATTTTCGAAATTTTTCGAAAAAGAGAAAATTCTAGCCAGAACTGATGTTTATAGTCCCCAAACTGATTTGACCTCACAGAGACATGCACTTCTTCCAGAAGGAGTGGCAGTTGCTTACGAGAACAGTACAATTTTATGCTGCTTGTGTCAAAGAGATATTCGTGTATGTCGGTCTGTAGTTAGTGTACAGCATGGCCCGGTAGAGGAGTTGGGTTCCTGTTCCGGCGTCAGCCCTGCTCCCTGTAGCCCCGTGGCAGTGTGCCCCTCAGCCCTGCTCCCTGTAGCCCCATGGCAGTGTGCCCCTCAGCCCTGCTCCATGTAGCCCCGTGGCAGTGTGTCCCTCAGCCCTGCTCCATGTAGTCCCGTGGCAGTGTGCCCCTCAGCCCTGCTCCCTGTAGTCCCGTGGCAGTGTGCCCCTCACTTTGGTCTGCCACTGTGCCAGAGCAGCGAGTATGCCATTTCCTCATCAGGTTGTCACAAGACTTAAGTCTCTGTGGCTGGATTAGAGATAGGGCTTAGCAAACATTCACCAGTGATTATCGACTCAGCAAGCGCTCCATTTCCTCATACAGGAGAGAAGCGCTGTAGCCCTTCTGAATTATGACTGCTTCACAGCAAAGCTGTTTCTTTAGTATGTGTCAATATAACCTCAGAATCCTGAGTTCAGGCCTCAGGAAAAGTGTACATCTTCATATTTGATAAGAAAATTATATTCTTTGGCTCAGCTGTCAAATGAGTCTTGAACCTGGTAACAGAGCAATGAAAATGCTATTTATAACCTAAATATCAAACTGTTCCCCAAAGTGACAAGATCAGTGCTGTAGCTCAGAGCCTCGCCCTCACTGGCAGATGATGCTATTAAAAACATCAGATAACACATCTCTCAGGGAACAGGAAGATGCCGCAGACATCTGCAAAGTCCTCGTGGGATCCAGAGCTTTCCTTCTGATGAGGGAAAGTCAGTGTAGAGTGTTCTAGAGCTTCTCACATATGAGAGTCAGGCAGGCTGGAAATCAGATATCCCCTTCTGCTCTCCTATTACCTGACAACATACCTCTGATGCCATTATAGGCTGGGCTGTTCTAGATGAGTCTCTGCCATGCTTCCAACCCCCCTCTCCTCATCCCTCAATTTAGTACACAACAAGGTACTGATGAAGACAGAGTGCCTGAATATTCAGGAGAAAAACAGATTTTAGAATGATTGACTGGGCTAGGATGACATTGATGTCATCTTAAGGATAGAAGAAGCAAGGAGAGAAAACTAAGGGGAAGAAGGGGACGGGAGAGGAGAGGCAAAAAGAGAAGAGGAGGAAGGGAAGAAAGGGAAAAGAAGAGAAAGTGGGAAGAGGGAGTTTGATGACAAGAACATTGGGGTTGAGGGGCTCAGTCCAGAACATGGCAGGAGGCTGGGCAATAAACAGGGTGAGTTCATGAAAGCAGGCACCTGGCTGGGGCTGTGTCCATTACTCAGACTGGGGGACTCCATGGGTGCCTTGAGTCCTTTAATTCCACCCTGGGTGAAACGAGTGCTTTGGGTGAAAATGTACTACCTATATTCCAGAGCCTGCTTCTGCTGTCAACTGAGACTGGCACTGCTCACTCCCCCACCACTTTCCTTGTGCTGACTTGTACAACCATGCTAACCAGACACAAAGAAAGCCCTCTAGGTGTTCTGAACAATTCTCAGGCCTGGAGTCGGAGACAGCCACCTGTGGGGCAGCCTTAAAGGTGTCAGGCAGGAAAGAAGAAAGCTCCTGCACCCTGCCTTCTGCACACCATCTGAAAGGCTGTCACCAGCCTTGGATTTAATTCATGTCAAGCCTTATACTGACACCCACCCTCCTCAGTAGTGATATTTTAAAATCATCTTTTGTCATTTTAAACTCCACAGTAATAGAGACTCCAGAGCTCACAGGTGCTGTTTGGAAGAAGAGGGATCTAGGGGAGAACTCATAGGCACTGAGCAAGCTACCCAACAGGGCACCCAAACTTGGCTGGGTGCTGCATTATTATTTTTCTCATTTTCCTAGTAGCCTGCACATCTATTATGACACTGAGTTTTTTTGTGATTGCAGGAAAATGGCAAAAATGGAGCCAGGAGTCCTTGAAACTGAACTGCCCTGACAATCGAACTGAACCTAACAACGAGGGTGTCATGGGAGCGCACACTCACTGCCTGTAGTTACCTCTGGAACAGAACTGAAAGGTGACATTTCACTCAGCACAGAGAGTTATCTCTTCAGCAATGGGGAGGGGAGTGTCCAAGATGCAAAGGAGCAGGTAGATAGCCTATGTGGAAAGGTATTCTCTGAATGTATGCTAACTTGACAATAAAGAGGAAAATATTCTCATTCAAACTGTAGAAACAGAATGCTTCTTGAAGACAGAAAGCAAGAGGGGAGAGAGGCACTGAGCAAGGTACCCAACAGGGCGTCCACCTCTGCAATGCCCAGTAGTCACCAAATCCATAGAGGCAGATGGGTGATGGCCAGCTTCTGGGACAAGGGTAGGAGAGTGACTGCTTACTGCCCCAACATCTTTCTTGCGGTAAGTCCTAGAACTGATTGTGGTAATGCTTGGAGTACCATGTGAGTCTACTTTTAAATACTGAATTGAATACTTCAGATGCCTGAGTTCTATGGCATACAAATCAAACCTAGAGCATTTTCTAGGACATCAGAGGCCTGATGTGTAGGACCCACTAGTGGCTGACTTTCTTGCCCCCACAGCAGAGGTTTCCAGAAAGGTGAAGGGCAGCACTGAGGCCAGCTTGTCTCCGATAGGGTCTTGGGAATCGGCCTTGGGGAACTGGGCTCTAGGCCTGTGAGAGCAGGTCACACTGTCTTTCTGTGGGTCATTGTGAGGCCAGCTCACCTGAAGCCTGGGGAGACAGAACTACAGCCTAGGCATGTCTGGATTACCAGTCTTAGCCGTCAAGACTCTGGGGAGCTCAAACTTCCCATTTTGCACACAAGAGATAGATTAGGGATTAGAAGCCCTAGGTGATGTGTGATTTCCCACATCACTGGCATCTCTATGCTTAGATCAGTCATTGTGCTCTGTTCTGACCTCTAGAATGACCCTATTACCTGTCTCTTGTTATCACCTATTAAGTGACCCAGAAAAGAGTGACCCAGACCCCTCCCGTCCCTTCCCAACAGGCTAGTTCTCCAGGGAACTGTCTGTGGTCAAGTAGGAACTGGGGGTAGAGGATAGGATGTGAATCCAGAGTATGTCCAAGTAAGGGATTACAGACAAAGCCCCCAGCTAATGGTGTGGCTGGAGACCCAGAAATAGATGCCTCAAGCAAATGCACTGAGAGCCATCTGGGCTTCGTGACCCAGGAAGAGAAATGCAGTTTTTGAGACAAGTGTCTAGGAAGCTAAAAATAGAGATATGCTACAGGTCACTGATTATTCCTAGACCTTTCTGTGAAACTCTTAGTGCAGAGGCACAGCATCTCATTGTCATGGAAACAGGAACACTCCCTGATTCCCAACATCACATGCCACACACAGGTTGTCAAACCAGACTGTTCCATCTGGCCATGGCAAAGTCACAGGGCCACACCACCAAACAGTCTGGCTCTTCACCTGTCACCTTCTTTCTGCTGCTGTCTATGTTGAAGTCTACCATGAAAAGAACCATAGGCATGGCCATCTTTTCAGCTTCTAATTGGGTGCCCCTACACTCTGTCACCCTACTGTGAAGGGATGACTGGACAGTAAAGGGTTTAGAAACACAACCTCATTCTCTTTTCTCTCTTCCTAGTTCAACCTTCCCTGAGAAGCCATCTTCATTCTTCCATGAAAAATTTCCACAGTAGGTCAGACCTACCTCTTTCCTGTCTCTATGCATTCCTGGTCACAATGTCTGTTGTATAGGAAAGGTTCTGCTTTGCATTGCTGGATGCTTCTCTAAGGTATGGTCTCCTCACCACTGTAGCACACTTCACCAGAGGACAACCTCAGCAGGAAACTCTCCTCATAGTCCAGAGACTAGAAGTCTAAGGGTGACATCAGGGCTGGTTTCTTCTGAGACTAGGGAGGATGGTCCCAGGCCTCTTCTGCTGTTGGCAGTCAGTGAAGGTCATTTGGAACGTCTTGGTTTATAGCAGATGCATTATCTAAACCCCAGCTTCCTAAAGTGTGCATTGCTATCCCAGTTGTAATATAACTAAAAAGAGATTCATGAAAAACTGGGCAACACAGACAGGTTTCTGCTTCACAAACAAAAATTAGTGGAAAATCAAGCATGCAGTGAAACCGAGCTCTTTCTAGAAGCGTTTATCAGTGCTGCAGACATGGCATTACTTCAGCTTTGAATCTGATGACACAACCTGCACCCGTGCTGTGTACACCATCTCTCCATGGGGATGCTCTTGGATGGGAGAGAGTGTGTTCTGAGCTGAAGGCCTTTTAGTGCCTACACATAGTTTCCCACTCTTCTAGAAGCAGGGGCTTACTTCCAGAAAGCAACAACTTTCAGCATTCGCCACCATCTCCCTCAGTGTGCAGCTCCAGACACACTACCTCTTTTAGTTATCTTGTGGTGGTGTGTTTGATTGTAAAACCTGCTGTTTCATTTGCTGACTTGAGTTTCATATAAAAACACTAAAAGAAGTTTTGGTTTGGGATTAGGATGGACTGTCCAACCATTTCTAAAATAGCCCTAAACTTATCTCTGCCATTTTGTACTGTGTACTTACTCAAAGCAGTGTTTTGAGCATTAATGATTATACAATCAAAATATCGATTAACTCTAAGAAATGTCAAAAATGCCCCATGTCCTGAAGCATCAAGTTTTTAGCCAGGTTGTAATTTTCTTTGTTAAAAGAAGCACATCTCATTAGTATGTGCAATGGGTCAAGAGACACTTGGGTGTGTCTATGAAGGCGTTCCAGAGAGACTTAACTGAAGAAGAATAGCTACCCTGAAGATGTGCATCACCATCCCATGGGTTGTGGAATACAACTAAATTAAACAAAACAACAACAACAACAACAACAACAAAGAGTGGGTGGAAGTTAAGGATTCATCCTCTGCCTCCTGCCTCAGGATGTGAGTGAGCAGCTGCCCCACACCCCTGCCTCCTCGCCTTCCCACCATGATGGACTGTATCTTTGAATCATGAGCCCAAATAAACTCTCTTTCATCTAGTTGTTTTTGTCACAACAACCAGAAAATTAACTAGTAGAGCACACAAAGTTAAAATTATATTCTATAGAATTTTTAAAGCTAATTCATTTAGGATTAATTTCCATTGTATACATATTTCACATACTTACGTTGGGGCCACATTACATTTGCTCTGGTAAAAGTAGGTTGGAGTGGAGAAATCAGAGAGAAAGTTACAGAGCCCGTCTCAATCTGCACAAAGCGCTGCCATGCTTGGTCTAGCCGTGAGTCTGAATGAATCCTTCTTTGTACTAGAACAGATGGACTGGGGTCCATATGTACAAAAAACGATGTGGCCCGGGCAGGTGACATCTCCAAGGCACGCCAGGACTCTCTGTGTGAACTGTGGGTGAACACAGCCATGCTCACAGCAGAAAGGCCCTTGCTTATTTGCCTAGACATAAACCACAGATTGCTGGTATGCTGCCCCTAGAGGTTCAGACTGTGAAAATACTGTGTTAGTCCTGGATCAGCAAGGCAAAGGATGCTTCCAAAAGTACCTCCCTCCCATCTAACCACCTCTTCTACTCCCAAAATCATCAGAAATGCCACTCCCTCTGTTTCTCAAAGGATGCTTTCCAGCTCTTCCAGGGCTTTCCAGTTTCCATCTGGCAGACCTCTCTCTCTAGATTCCCTCTCATACCAGTTTCCTTCTCAATGAGAGAATTTTAGCCACTTTCCCCCTTCAAAACACAGTGGCTGGCAGTGCCTTATTTTTATCACCAGCAACAAAGTTGGTGATTTGTCACATAAATAGTGAGAGGAACTTGAGAGTCTTCTCAAGATGTCAGCACTTTAGGCTCCTGGCTTCTCTACTACCCATCATTTATTTCCATCTGCAGTCCTTCTGCGTTGTGTTTAATTGAGCTCAGATGTGTTGGGCTGGCTGCTGCCTACCTTCCCTGTGCTTGGCAGCATCAAGATACCAATGAAGAAGGAGAAACAGATGCTTAATGTGGGCCATGCAGGTGTGATGTGTGAAGGCTGTTAAAAGCCTGGACAAAAAGAACACACACACACACACACACACACACACACACACACACACACACACACATTAAATCTCCTCCCTGCCTCAGTGAGTGTGTGTATATGTGTGTGTAGGGGGTAGTCAGAGGATATCACCAACTCTTCCTGTCTCTGAGTCTCTTTTGTTATTGACTGTTGTGGATATCATCCTTGCTGGCTCACAAGCATCCAGGGATTCTGTTTCCATCTCCACCCATTGGCTCTCACTTCTCCCTTTCATGCTACCAGGATGTTCTGTCCAACAATGGTCCATCCTCAGTCCTGATTTCTGCCACTGCATCCAAAATACAACATGAATGGATCTTGAGTCACCTGCTGGGTAAGGATGGGGGTCCTATCACATGGCCACCAGGCAGTTTCATGATAAGTATTCCTGATACCTCTGTTGACATATTTCATAATCTTCAGGGTATGTGAACAAGTTAGTTGTGGTAATTCCCCCAATGGTACCCACACAAAAGCATCACAGAAAGGGCAAGAATGATGTAAAAATTCATGGTGTGTGTCATTTGTCTTTCTAAGTCTTTCAATGAACCTAAACCATACTGAGAATGAACCTACTGTCTGCACTTCTTTCTCCATCACTAGTCCCTCTGCCTTTGAGAGGACTCAGTGCTGGGGCTTCCCTCTGATCTCAGGTCCATGTCTTTATGGGTGCTTGACTGGCTCTGTCTCCTGCTCCATTCATTGGGTGATGTGTCATTGAACTTATCTTGCCATGAGGCCTGTGTTGACCATCTGATGTCAGCACAACCCTTGTGCGTAGCTCTGCAATGCTGCCTACCTGCCTGATTTGAGCACGACTGGCTCTGACTTCTTGTGTAGGGTTCATGCTGCTTTCTGGTAAAACTACTTTTCCATATTCCTATTTTTGATGTTTCACTGAGGAATCCCAGCCAAAGTGTCCTGATGCATAACACTGTGATTCTGGAATTTCAAACTGATGCCCTTCAAAGAGCACAGATCCCCTTTGGGACACTTAGGATATGCTCACATATAGTGCCAAGAGCCCTGAATTATGACTCGTGACAGATCTTCCTCCTTCCCCAGCATCCTTTACTATGTCTTGGACCACAGGAGAAGGAGACACAGCCTAGGTCCTGGTGGTCATCTCCCTTCAAGTGATGATGCCCAGCCATGGAATGGTGCCCAGCTGCCTGATTTGAGTACTACTGGCTCTGGCTTCTTGGGTAGTGTTCATGCTACTTTCTGGTAGAACCACTGTTCTGAATAGTGCTGCTGGGATCATGTGTGACTTGCATCAAACATCAGAAGCTACCCACAACCCTGAGAAGAGAAGATTATATCAGGAACCCAGGGTTCTATCATTTTTCAGGTTCAAAGCAAAGTAGAAAATAATGGAAGAGCTGGATAGAGGAGAACAATCTGGATGAGATCCATAGTCTGAATCATAAGATGCCTTACAAAGGTCAACACTGAGAAAACGCTAAGTAGCTACACTCTGAACTGAACGGGGATCATATTGTATTTTCCTTCATGACAATGTAGATGTGCATATCATTTTAAACACACATGCGCACACACGCACACATGTGTGCGCGCACACACACACACACACACAGATGTTAGTGTGAAGTCTGTTACATGGTTATCACCCTTGTTTAGTCTTGATGATCATGTGGGTGGGGCTCACATGCCCAACTCCTGGCTGAGGAGCTGTTGGCAGTTCATGGCTGCTGAGAGGGAGCTGGAGGGAGTGTGTGAGAAGTGCATGCGACTGAGGCATGCTGTGTACTCACAGGAAATGCACAGGAATAAAGGAAAGCAAAACCAAGCAAACAAAAATAATGGCTTGTTTGGAGCAAAGTTCTTGACAATTTTTTTTGTTCCTCTCTTACAACCACGTATAGGTCTTTTCATAGATAGTAAGTACACTGTAAATGATTAAATTAATTAAACAAGAGTATCACCTAACTAAGGTACAAAGGAAAGACTCAGAAGAAAGATCCGATGGCTGGCCGGGGGCATCCCAGCAGGCAGGGCTTCTAAGTCTAGTGTTGGAAGTCTCCTTTTGGTATCTTCCACTGGCACAGAAATCACCCCTTGTCATCCACAAATAAAAAGTGTTAAAGTCAGCCTGAAGTGCACTCTGGGAATTACTGGGCTCCAAAAACCAATTTGAGAATTATTGATCTGAGGACCCCATTGGATTATTAGTTCTATTAGACTCAGACTGCAGAGTTTGTAACGATAGCTTTTAAAGCTGCTGTTCCTAGCAGGGTAAGGAAAAGAAATCCCTCGGGGTAATTCTGGATGGGAGACAGCTCATCGCTATTGATTCTGCATCCACTTACTTTCCTCCTGAAATTTCTAAGCAGGTTAAATAAATTGCAACTGTGGGGAAAAAGAGAGCCAAGACCTGGGATCAAAAGTACCCCCAGAGAGCCCCTTTCCTGGTGGTCTAAGGTGAATAGAGGTACCTGCTTACAATTCATAGGGCCACTGTCTCATCTGGCCACCTCAACTGTGGGTGACAGCCTATCATAGTCCAGAGGGTACAGAGGGGCCAAGGGATGAAGACGTGTGCAAGTGGATGGGAGAAGGAACCTTAGGGGAGAGAAGCCAAGAACAGAATGAGGGGCTAAGTGACATTAGACAGAGATGAGGGACAGGAGGGAAAGCTGACAAATGAGAGGAAGGGCAAAGGATGGGAGAAGGAACTAAGGGACAAGAGGAGGAGCCAAAGGTTAGGAAGCCAGCTTGGGTCGGGAGGCTGGATAGTGGGGAAGAACTCACTTAGGGTTCTCTGCTAGGATCCTTTAACTTGACTTACTCCTGGTGTGCTCCTAAGAACAGGTAATCCATGTTCTTCTCTCCTAAAAACACACTTCAGAACAGAGTGAAGAGGCCCCACACTGGGCAGCAGGTGCAGAAGGTCTCAAACCCAATGCCTGAACAGCAGCTCCTCTTCCACTGCCCCAGTCCAGCAGCCACCATTCCACCTGCTTCTTCTCTGAGAAAGACCATTTCAACTCTTAGATTGAGTAAAGTCCTGAAGTACTTGCCTCTGGGTCTGACCCACCCAACTACACATGTCCTTTACTCATTCATTATAGGGCATGGGGCAGAGTTTTCCTTCTTTGTAGGGCTAAACAGTACTCCATTATTATGTTCATGAATTTCTCTATTTATCCACTCATCCATCCATCCACCCATTCACCTACCCATACATCCATCTACCCATCTGTCCATCCATTCATCCATCCATCCATCCATCCATCCATCCATCCATCCATCCATCTACCCACTCATTCACCCATCCACCCATTCACCCACCCACCCATCCACCCATTCACCCACCCACCCATCCATCTGCCCATCTGTCCATCCATCCATCCATCCATCCATCCATCCATCCACTCATTCACCCAGCCATTCATCTATTGAGGTTATTGGGGGAATCAGATATCTTGGTTACCAGGAGTGGGACAGTGTAAATGAATACAGAGCACAGCTCATCTCTGAGATTCAGATCCATCCCCTCTGGATGGACACAAAACCAGAAGAGGGACAGCTGGGTCATATGCTAGCTCTGGTTTTAGTTTTATGAGGAAATGATACACAAGGAAAAGGTGTGGGAGGGTCTCTCTCTCTCTCTCTCTCTCTCTCTCTCTCTCTCTCTCTCTCCCTCTCTCTCTCTCTCTGTGTGACATTTTTCAAAGTGATTGTCCTAACTCATTTTGCCTGACAAGAGCATACAAAGCTCCCTTTCTTCACATCCTTGACAAGTGTTAGCCCAAGTTCCATAGTAAAATCCACCACTCCATTTGGCTTTTCTATGAAGTGCCAGGCATGGAACCCAGAGTTCCTTGCTACTACCGAGCCCCAAGGCAGACTTCACCTCTCTGTATTCTAGCCCCTCTGAAAAGAAGCCCTTTGCTTAACATTTTATAAATGATTCTCAAACAAACAAACAAAAACAAAACTGTGTTTTCTGAGTGTATTTTTATTTTTCCAAAAATCAAGGGATAACAACTGTAAGAGCAATTTATTTCTTATGTTTACTTGCTTTGAAGTCAAGATGCTTTCAAAAGATTCCCAACTAAGGGTCAATGGTCTACTGCAGACACCCCGCCCCTTCACTGGAAACTGCGGGCACTCACTGGCTCTGCACAGTCAAGCAGCTCATGTTCAGTGTTGCTTAATTTGGGGCAGTTTCAAAATCCAGTGAGGGACTTAGAGTGTTCACTCTCTGATCATTGTTTAATTTAATGTACACAGCAAATTTAACGAGACAGTTATGTCTCAGTTTAATGCTGTGTTTTGTGGAAAATAAAGTATTGAATTTGATTTGGGGAACATGGGAGCCATGTTTCAATACACAGAGGGTGGGCTATCCCCACAAGTGGAGTTCTGTGATCACTCAAAGTACAAGATGGAGCTGTTGCCTGCATCTTGTCTCTTCTCAAGCTGGTGTCTAAGGTTAACCTTGTTAGGTTGACTGCACATCATGGTGTCTTTTAGCTTGGTACCTCTCTCCATACCACTCTGTCATGGTCCAGGGGATTATGACTCAGATAGCTTTTCTCCACCCATGCTACAGCATTCCATGGGACAGGTCAACTGTGTCCCTACCCCCATATAATCTTTACTCAGAGAGAAAAGGGATATTTCCTCTCCATATGCATGTCATTCTGGCCGTGCCTTGGCCTTCCCACATCTCCTTCTCCTCAGATCCCTCACTCTGAGGATGATGCCATAGTTCTATGGCCTGTTCTTGGATATATCTTTGTGAATAAAAGAAGCCTTGTTCCAATCAATGGTGAGCTTGGAGATAGCAGTGTGTTGTAGAGACAGAAGAAACTGCATATGCAAATATGTCTACTGCCTATAGAATACATGGCCGTCATCTCCACAGCAACCAATTCTACTCCAGTAATTTTCACCTGAGTTTCCACAACCCAACTTTCACCTTTCTCAAGGATATTTTGATGGTTATCTAGTACAGGCATGAGGGCTTAATTTTGATTGGGAATTTGATAGGCTCTGGAATCATCTTGGAAATTGTCTGTGTCTTGTGAGGACCCACTAGACTCTAGACTAAGTTAACTGAGGTGAGGAGACCACCACCCCAATACTGAGTGGCATTTAGGGGTGAGCTCCTGCAGCTGAGCATCAGCATCCCTGTCTGTGGGTGCAATGTGAGCAGCTGCCTCATGTCCCTGTCACCACACCTTCCTGCCAAATGGACTGTACCCTCAAATTCTGATACAAAATAAACCCTTCCCTTGGGTTTACCAGGTATTTTGTTACAGCAACAAAAGTGTAACTAATACTACAGGGTTTGGAAGGAGAATGGGGCTCTGGGTAACAGACAAAATGACTACCTCTTGAAATCCTTCCCGTGATCTCTGAGGCCTGGTGTTACCTCTACTGCCAACCAAGCTACAGGATACTCTCACTCAAGATCGTTGGCTTCAACTGACTTCACAGTAGTTACATTGGGGGGTGTGGTGCATGGGGGGAGGGAGGCATCACCCTCAAGGCAGGCAAAGAGACATAGGAAACCCTTCTTGCTGTGGAGATCTAACTGAAAGAGGAGCTTTTGGTTTTACTTTGAATTTCTCATTTCTTTGTCCACAGCATATAAGGTTAAGCTGTGTTAAGCTGTGTGTTGGCTGGTGGAGTTAAGGAAGCTTGGGTTGCCAGAATTCGAGTTGTGGTTTATAAGAGGCATTCAGATGGGGTTGCCGGGAGGAAGGGGTGGGACAGAGCAGAAGCTTAGAAGTGAAAAATCCCCTGTGTGTGTTTGTGTCTGTCTGTCTGTCTGTCTGTCTGTCTGTCTGTCTGTCTGTATGTATATTTTTGTATTTCTGTCTGTCTATCTGAGCTATTGGGATTCTATGGTGAGTTGTGGGAAAGTGAAACAGGTAGAACTGAGTGTGTAAGGCAGATTGTAGAAGTTGCACACCACATTGCAGATTCACCTGCAAAAGACAGTTTTGTCTCCATGGCCAGTAAATTGAGCAAAGACTCTTCCCAATAACTATTCTAGGGGAAATTAAATTAGATACTCAATTTCCCATTAATTAATATGTCTTTTAAATGATGCATAAAATGTTCTATTTAAAGTGGGGCTGGTGTAATGTGGCCAACTTCCCTGGGAATGGCTTGGCCCCTTTCCAGCATTGTTTAGCCACTGTATTTCCAATCCAGTGGAGGTTAATAGCCATTTTCAGATGCCTCCATGGGGTCAGCTTCCCTAGAGTCTGGAAGACCTGGAAGCCTCAGAGAGCAATGAAATTATTATCAGAATCATTTTAATAAAGATTTCAATAGTTGAGCCACTTTATGATTTATAATATAAAAAAACTAACCCACAGGAGTGGAAAGGTTATTGAAAAGGCTGTGCTTGACACAGGTAATAAAGGAAAGAAGCCGGGCTGACTGGGGAGCAGAGACTGTGTCTACACCAAGATCTGACTACTTCCCCAAATCCGTGCGGGAAGTTACTTAACAGTGAGATGGTACTAAGAGATGCGGCTTTTACAAAGATCTTGGTGGTTCTGCAGAAGTACTGGAGAGCACCAGCAATCCCCTTATGTCCTCCCTGCCTGATGCTATGTCTCCCCTGCCATGATGGACTCTGCCCCTCTGGACCTGTGAGCCAGCGTAAAACCCTTTCTCCTTTAAGTTGCTTTTGCCTGAGTACTGTGTCAATAGTAATGAGAACATAACTAAGACTTTGCAAGAACTCCATCTCCAATTCCTATCACACTGGGTTTTAAGTCCCAGTCTGTGAAGTCAGAAGCAGAAGATGGATGCAAATAATCACAGATGTCTAGGGTTCTCAACCTTACTTCCTGAAACATGACAGAGACCATGGCTAGAAATTTGGGAGTTGTAAGGCCCTGGCCAGGTAAATTTCATGATGGAGTTTTATCCTTGTATCCTAATTTAGCTTTAGTGGTTACTTGATACAATCTAGAAACACTAAGGGGGAAAAATCTTAGTTTAGCATCTCCCCTTTTCATATGCTGGGACTGTGAGTGACTACACTGATTGCTAAATGATGTAGGAGTTCCCAGCCAACTCTGGGCAGTACCACTCTCTAGGCTGATGTCCTGTGCTAAACGAGGAAGCTAGTTGAACACAAGCCTGAGCCAGCCAGAGAGTGAGCCAGTGAACCAGCCAGAAAGAAGTGCTTCTGCCTGGTTCCTGCTTCAGGTACTTGCTTGAGTTCCTGACCTGAAGATTTCTACCAACGATGGCCAGCGACCTAGCCAAATAAACCCTTTCCTCCCCCCAGATACTTGCTTTTAGTCAGTGTCTTTATCATAACCATGAAAAGGAAGCTAGATTAGTTTGTTCAGTGACTTAAGACTATGAGTGAGTTTGGGGTACCTCATTCTGACCAAGTGACTTCATCTTGGGGTACAGGGTGAAGCTCAATGAGGCAACGGACAAAGGATTCTATGATAACCATTATTAACCAATTAACCAAATTGGAAATTAACCAATTTCCATCATCAAGTTCAGTCAACTTTAGCAGTACTAAAGAGACTTAGCATGCCTGTGAGTGTGTTCCTAGAGAGGTTTAAACCTAAAGGAGGGAGAGCCACTGTGAAGGAGGACTTCACTGTTCTGTGGGCATGGGTCCCAGAAAGAATACAATGGCAAAAAGAGGAAAGTGGACTGAGAACCATCACTCTTCTGTCATGATGCTTCCTAACTGTAGACACAATGTGACCAACTGCTTTCCACTCCTATAGCTGTAATTTCCACAGCATTTTTCACTGTGGGGGACTGTATCCCCTCAAACTGTGAGCCAAACCACTCTTTCTTCCTTAGCAAAACACCAACTAATATGTTGGCTTCATATTGCACTAAACACAGAATCTCAGCAGGTCCTTTCAGCTCTTCCCCTGGCAAGTCTGTCTTACACCTACCTCTTCATGGAATACAGCAAAGAATTTTCACAATTCAACATTCCCTGGATTGGCCAGTTCTAGAAAGTGTGTACATGTGCACCTCTTCAATATGTGCTGAGATTCAAATTTCAGGTGCCCTTATTGAATCTAATGAATCAAATCATTCATTCCCTCAGTTCCAATACTTGAAGGTTACAGAAAAAGCTCAGTGGCTAAGTCATCTGCTATGCTGTTGTGAAGACTCAAGTTTGGGTCTCCAAAGCCACATATTTTGGGTGGCCACAAGGGCATGTATTAATTTTCTTTTTGTTGTGAAACGCTGACCAAAAGCAACTTGGGAAAGAAATGTTTCTTTCAGTTTACAGGCTACAGTTTATCATTGAAGGCAGGAACTCAAGAAAGATAGAGCCCAAGAATACGGGCCTGTTTCCCTGGCTGCTGCACTTGCTTTCTTCTAGACTCCAGCATCCCCTATCTAGGGTTGGCATAATTCCCATACCAATTATCAGTCAAAAATGTCCCCATAGAGTTGCCTACAGCTTATTTGGATGGGGACAGTCCATTAGTTGAGATTTCCTATTCCAAGTGACTCTAGGTACAAACAGCTAGCCTGTATTTCTTGCCTTGAAAAGCAGGAACAGGGATTTCCCAGAGCAAGTTGACTAGGGATATCAGTGAGCTCTGAATTCGATTGAGAGACCCTGCCTCACTGAATAAGGTGGAAGAATGACAATGATTGTCTACATCAGTTTCAATGCATGTATTTCCACACATTCAAACATGCATATATACACAAAAACATGCAACACACACACAGATTCACCACTTGCTTTTTTGATAATTCTTTAATTTTGTCTCATCTGCTGGGAATTAGAGATGAAACCATATATTTAAAGGACATGTGCTTGCCTTTTTAGCCACATTGTTTGATAGAAATGTAATTTATGATTCTGGACTGCAAGGGAGATTCTGCTGTGTGCATGGAGAACTTCCATATGAGCTGTGCCATGGATTTTGAGCATGAATTATATACGCCCTGGTGTAAACAGGAAGATGGGCATAATGATGAATCACTTCCTACCCCCTCTCAGTGAAAGACTGCAGACTGTATAATTTAAAATTTACTTTACTGCCAGCCATCTGTGTATAATGTGATCTTATACAAGAGCCTATCAAATGCATTGGGAAACGAGTGCTATATTAAGGTCTCTTGTGACCCAGAGAAAGCCCATGAATAATTCATTTTCCCAAGCATTAGGCCACCTAAAGGTGAGCAAGCACACGGCGTACTCCATCCCAAGAAAACTGATGAATTGATGGAATAATCTGGTTTAATATCAACATGAAATTTCAGTTACCTGGCAGGATACATCTGCCCTCTCACACCTCTGAAGGTAGAGTGTAACTCTGGGCAATGTAGGGCAACAGTAATTAATGAAAGACCAAGAAAGCACACACAGGCTGAGAATGAGAAGGCAAAGCTCCACTCAGCTCTTCTGTTGTCTTTGACAGGCAGATGGCTGTCTACCCCAGGAACCCAGCTTGCCTTCTTCTAACCCTCAAACACGCTTACCCCAACTCCATATCAGCATACTGAATGCTAGTTGAGCCTAAAAATAATATGTTTACTCTCCCCATCTATTTGGCTTCTTGTAAAAATATCAATTTGAGATGCACAGGGAAATAAGCTTCAGTGGGTTGCAGGAGAGTGGGAGAGTAAGATGCATAATGAGTTCACTTGTGCCTGTTGGCACCCTGTCCATCATGCTGCTATCTGTGCTCCCATGTAGGCTACTGCTGAATGCTCAGGAATCAGACCCATGCCTTTCTTCATCCTCTCAGACAACAGTGCTCCTCTTTAGCTTCTCTACCCTGAGTGGAAGTAGTCAGTGGCACCCTTGCAGGGGCCTGGATGGCCTAGGAAGAGCCAGAGCCCAGTGAACATGTAGGCTACACAGCTTTCTCTGTAGCTGTCTTTTGTGGACCTGGATCTTGATGAGGGAAACAAGGCAGTGAATGGATGGATGAAAAAAGTCCAATATGTTGATAGCTCATCAGTTATTATGTTGTTTTAAATAAAAAGTGTAATTTGATAAGAATGTGTCTCAGGGTTGGGATGATAGCTTAGTGCATAAAGTGCTTACCTTATGAGGATTTGAGATCCAGAAGCCATGGACAAATTGTCTTGTGGCACATGTTTACAATCTCTGTGGCTGGGAGGCAGAGACAGAAGAGGATCCCTGGGATTCACTGGCCAGCCAGTTTAGTTGAATCAGTGAGTTCCAGAGCAATGAGAGATCCTGGCTCATAAAACAAGGTGGATAGATCCCGAGGGATGACAACTGGGGTCAGTCTCTGCTCCTTACATGCATGTTTATACATGGGTACCTAAAAACACATGCACATGTGTGCAAACATGCATACACACTCAAATACACAGAGAAAGAGAGAGAGAGAGAGAGAGAGAGAGAGAGAGAGAGAGAGAGAGAGAGAAGGAGGGGTAGGGGGAGGGAGAGGGGAAGGGGAGGGAGAGGGAGAGGGAGAGGGAGAGGGAGAGGGAGAGGGAGAATAGACTCTAGCTCATAAATAGGACATAATTATAATGTTATGACCCAACATCTCAGAGATTGTATTTGTAATTGAGCTTCTGTTCCATCCATTCCACCACATCTCTGTACATGGGTACAAATCTATGATTGCTAACAATTTCACAGATACAGCGTTTGAAAGTTCCATGATCCATTGTTGCTTCACAAGAACTGGGAGCTTAGAATGTGATTGATGAAACATCCTTACCCCATGCTCCTCTGTAGGAGATGGTCTCATAGGAAGTGGCTGTTCCTCTTTCATATGTTCATCTTGGTGACTTAGCCCACAGGCACCTAAGTATAGTGGTTTCTGATAGGGGACCTGAGTGTTAATTTTTAAAAATTCAGTTCCCTTAGGGAGAGGCTCTTGTTTAAAACCTGGAGAGCCCTGTCTCTAACACATTGCTTTTCCACTAAAATAAAAGAGCAGGTCCTTAGAGAATGGAGGGAAGTTTTGCTTGATGCAGATTTTATCTTCTTGCTCAACAAACTGAGAAGATGGTCCTCCCCTGCCTTACTGCCAGGGACGCCGTGATGCAGAGACAGGCCAGGGTGCCTCCACAAGATACAAACTAGAGATCTGGGGAGCTCATTTGAGCCTCTTCAAATTCATTCTGCCTTGTGGGAGAGATCTTCTGCCCCAAAAAACTTTTGAGGGATGCTAGAACATGGTTCATAGAGCTTTCCTTTGAGTAGCAAGTATCCTTGGATTAGGTGAGGATGATTGGTGTCTCTTGCCATTATCAAGGCCAAGTCAACTTCTACAGCACTGATCTTGATGACTGGCAGAAGGACTCCACACCACCCAGTCCTGTGTCCTTCACCTTTATAATCATTCACACACTACCAAGCTAACAAAGTGAACCTTAATCCTCAGTGTCTACTTGCTATTGATGTCTCCCTTCAAGTCTAAGCACCCAGGAAGGGTAGAACTGATTAAACTGTTTCTGTACACCAAAAGTCCTAGGTTGGTTTCTCTTGATGTAATGAACACTCACCAGGACCCGTGGGCAGGGGTGGTACTACATACTGAGAACTTCTGTATCAATCATCAATCAAGAAAGTGCCCACAGGGAAACATTCTCTAAATTGGGATTCCCTCTTTCCAGATGAATGTTGACTTGTGTCGAGCTGATTTAAATACAACAATAACAAAAAGAAAACCTAACCAGAAAGGCAAGGACTAGTCCACTGAGACAAACCAGAGCCCTAGAGATGCACACCTTCATTTCTTCTTTAGATGTCTGATAAAAGCATTTAATTAGTATATTGAGTGTAGAAACGAAGCAATCAAGTGGGTCCAGCAGGGTCTGAAATATAGGTCTGGCTCTTTCCCCACACACCATTTGTTCACTCATCCCATCCTTTTTCTCAATGAGAACCAAGGTGAGTTAAGATTCACCGAACACTTCTCAAATGTCAGGGAACCCATGGGCCCATGGATACTGTTTGAATTCCCACACTCAGAACACATTCCCACTTCTGACACTCTGGAGTGAAGTATGTGCTGCCTTCATACTTGGGACTTCATACATTGAACTGATAGTTTTTCCTGAAAGCCACTGGTCTTTAAGTTCCACATTTTTTTTCATCTAAATATATAATCAATCGGAATGTGTTAATGATGCTGAAAACATCTGAGGACTGTATTGTCATTTCAAGTCAACAGCAATAGTGTTCTTCATTAGCTGTTCAGCTGCCAAGTTTTAAGTGTCTCCAGTCATCTGTCTCAGAGGTCTCCTGTTTGCTAACATACGCTACTTATAGGTTCAATTCAACTGCCCAAGAAGGAAGAAGGCAGTCACCATCAAGAGTCACACGACAGCTTATTCTCCTCATGTTTCTGTGAGAGGGAAGAACAGCCTTCTGACTGGAGTAATAGTTCTCTGCCTGGAAATCTGCTGCTTCCCCAAGGAGCCTCTAACCCTCTCTGTGCCTCTATCCCTCTCACCTTGTCATGACATTACACTCCTTGGACTGGGTGCAGGGCCCCAATGGCTGGCACATTGTGTGTGTGTGTGTGTGTGTGTGTGTGTGTGTGTGTGTATGTGTGTGTGTGTGTACTAGTATTTCAGTGGAGTCTGTCAGATTAGGGTATGGTGCACACTAGTGGGGTATTTAAATTCTAATTTCTAAAACACCGTATGTTATGCCCATCTGTAGAAATTGACATAATGTCTAATTTCAGCTCTTGCCAGCTGTTTTTTGGGGGGAGGGGGAGGCAGGGCTGGAAATCTGCCCCTCTGCTGTATATCCTCATAAATAGAATTAGAGGTAGGATGAGTTTGGGAAAGGTTGAAGATCAGCCATATCACAATTGTCACCACCACAATCTGTCCTAACCAGATTCTCTTTTTTCACCTAGAGTTGTACAGGCCTTGGCCTGGTCCTCACATATAGCCAGCTTTCATGCTTTGCTCCATGTAAGCTTTGTAGAGTGACTTCGTGAGTCTCCTGAGGGTCCTCAGGCTGAGCTAGACCCTAGACATTAGTTCAGGAACATCTTCTGCTGGAGGATGTCTACATACTCTTGGCTATTCAGCTTTTACCTCGGTGCTTTCTAGATTGGTTTGTTTGTCACAGGACTGGTCACCTTGCATAATAGCAATTATCACAAGTTCTCTGCCAGATGGACAAGATTTTCAAGACAAAGATTTTTTTCTAACCTATGTCTGACCATATAGTAGGTCCTCAGTGAAGAATAGTTTCCAGAAGGAAGTAAATAGAATATTTGCTCCTATTGTGACCATGGAATAGATGCTCAGAAAACAAGTTTTTATTGATATTCCACATCTAATGCCCTGATCCTTCTATGGCTCCTTGCTGTCTGGACCTTGTACCAGTGGCATCATCTCTGAGTTTGGGATGAAGGGCTTCTGAGACCCCACAGCCACCTGGTTGCTTTTGGCAGTGCTTTAATAATGGAGGTAGATCTGGGCAAGTTACCATTTTCACAACAACCATTTCAAGCAAATGGAGCTCCCTGGTTTGTGCATCCTGAAGTCTCATTTGCTTTCCATCATTCCCTTCAGAGCTCCTTGAGGGTGAATGTCTTTATTTTCCTAGGGAATACAGCAGCCATAGAGGCAATGTATTTGACATTTCCACAGAGGCATAAGAAGCAGAAAAAGGTATGAGAAATGAAAATGCCAAGGAAATGGCCCTAAAATTGGAAAATTGCTGTCTTCTGGAGCGTGTGGCTGAGACTACGGTAAGGCTCATTGCAGCTCTCTTCAGCTGAAGTCCTCTCCACAGAGGAAAGGTGGGTGCTCAAGGAGGAGTGATTTCATACTTGGATGTCTACCATTTACAGGCTATTGTGGCACAGGCAAGTTCCCCAGCTTGGATGTTTTGCTTCTACACTTGCTCCAGACACCCCTTGTGTGGGGACTGAGACATGCCAAGCTCACCAGAGAAGCTCAGAGAATATTTTTCATGTAAAAATTTTTTAAAAGGACAGTTTTGCTCTGGCAGAAGTGGTTTCAAGGTAGGTTGGCCTTATCCCCAAGTGTAGGTCTGGAGAAGAAAGTTGTGAGAAGTCTGGGGTGTCATGGCCAGCAGAAGTAGTCATGGCCTCTGACTAATGGTGCCGGCAGCCCTGTCCCTCCTTTTGATTGGGGAATAGATATTGGATATACGTTGGTTCTGGCATAATATGCCTCAGAGTCTAAAAGAGCATGGGCACTAGAGAAATCAGTAAAAGTACAATCCAACTGTTAGATTTTGAAGAACAGGTAGGGCCTGTCTGCTGTTGCATCTTCTCTCCCAACCAACCTACAATGGCCACATGACTTCATGCTGTTGAGTCCTTTCCAGTAGCTGCTAAGATGAACTCTGCTCCTAGAGGCAGAAGGAACAGGGTGTCTCTGAGATGATGATTTCCCTAGACAGCCTACATCAAACAAGAACATCTTGGGACAACCATATGGCTGCACCTCATCCCTGGCTCGTGGCAACTGAGAGGACTTGGTTAAACATTGATAGATCTAGGTATGGACAATAGTGGAGCCCCTAAGCCTGTGATTTTCTAGCTAGGAGACCACTAAGGGCCAGTTTCTTCATTTATAAAATGAGAACATACTTTTCATGAAAGATTGTTTCAGATTCAAATCGGATGAACCCCTGACTTCTGAAGATTGCGGTACCCACAGTTTTCACAATGACCATATCAATGGCCTCAGATCCTATTGCAGACACTTTGATCAGTTTTGAATGGCTTTCTGCATTTTGCAGATTAGAACCTGTCCACACCAACCAGATCTAGGCTTTTACTTCCCCCTCCCCTGCCCCAAATGCCTCTGTTCAATTCCTTGGGTGAGTACAGGAACGGGAGGTGGTCTTATTAACTTTCACATGATCTGAGTTTTGCTGTCTTCTACCTGCCAGGCACGCCAGGCTCTGCTTCTCATGTCAGATGAGTGTTTGGCTATGAACCCCTTCTGCATGTGTGTGAGGCATATTATGACCATTTTGTGTTGTCCTGTGAATTGTCCAGCTATGAAAAAGTGAACTTCATAATCTTAGCCCCATCCCACATCTAAGCACTGTTTTCTCCCAGGGTCACATGAGAGAATGCTGGGAACTATGGTAAGCTGGTGGAGATCTGGGTTTGCTTGGGGAGACCTTTGAAGCTCTTTGGAACGCAGTTCCTATGATAGTACCTGCAGAGGATGTCTCAGGGGCAGAGTGAGATTCTGAAAGTCTGGATGGACAATAGGCTTAAAGCATCCACATATATCCTCCCCTGGCAAGGACAAGGAGCCAGTCCTTGGAACTGACTGTTCCTGGGGCCTATTTCCCATCAGTATATTTCCTCTAACCAGTCTCTGCATCTTGTCATCATTTGGCTCATCAGTTGAGACAGTCATCAGAAATACCATCAGTTGGGATTTTCTCTCTCTCTCTCTCTCTCTCTCTCTCTCTCTCTCTCTCTCTCTCTCCCTCCCTCCCTCCCTCCCTCCATTATTTATTATTTCCCCTCTTTCATGTGTGTGTCTCTCTCTCTCTCTCTGTGTATGCATGTGTCTTCATCAGGGTAAAGAGGTAAACCTTTGAATGAGAATATATTCCAGGCAATATACTACAGCCCTATTTATAAGTCCCCTCCCAGGAGTACTGTTGCATCAGTGAAGCGCCCACTGGAATCTCATGGACATCTGCTAGTGTCATCTCTTGCTGACTAGGTGTCAGTGCCATCTCACTTCTCCTTTGGCATTGGAAGTTTGAGTAATGCAATCCTCATATTTCTATTCTGGACACCAAGGCAGCTATTATCATGGCAATGATGTCTGCTTCCCTTTTGAAATCCTGACCAAGCCATGTGCAGCAGTCAGGAAACCACAAAGCCCTTTCTGAATGCACTGGAGAGTCAGAAGACTGTAATCCATGGGGGTTTGCAGTGAGGCTTCTCCACACTAAGAGATGGCTTCACGAGGGTGGAAAGAAAACTTATCTCACCTCTCCTTCCCTAGCTGGTCTGAAGAAGGCTATCCTTCCTCAGCTTCATCTTGCTCCCAAATGCCTGGGAATTTCTATGATTTTGAAGTGCTGGGGATGAAACAAGAACCTGTAACAGGCAGGGTAGATGCTCTCCACAAATGTACATCTCCACCGAAGGTGTTTAATCTTCTTCCAGGAATCAGACCTACCTGTGAAACTCTGAAGATAATGAGATGGAAAGAAAGCCATGGGGATACACGGCCACAAAATGGAGGTTTCCAAAGCAAAATGGCTTTAGCATGGACATCTCTGAGAGCCTTTGAAAAGCAGCCTCATGATGGAGCAGGAAGGAGGGGCTGAGGCCTAGGTGGCTGTGATGGATAGCTCTGTCAACTTTATATCATCTAGTTACCCGGGAAGGGAATCCTAATGCCAGATTGCCTGGGTCAGGGTTTCCTGTGGGCAGGTCTCTGTCTCTGTCTCTGTTTCTCTGTCTCTCTCTCTGTCTCCCCCCACCTCTCTCTCTCTCTCTCTCTCTCTCTCTCTCTGTGTGTGTGTGTGTGTGTGTGTGTGTGTGTGTGTGTGTGTTGTCTTGATTGCATTAGCTGAGGTGGAAAGACCCCCTGACCCTCGCTGCGAGTGGTAGCCTTCCCTAGGGTTGAGGCCCTAGACTATATAAAAAGGAGAAAGCAAGCTGAGCATATTCATTCCCTTTCTGTTTTGTCTATGGATGTTGACAGGTTGCTTCAGGTTTCTGGTAATGATGAACTGTAACCAAGTAAACCTTTCCTCTCCTAAAGCTACTTTTGTAAGGTGTCTGGTCATAGCCAGCTGGAAAGAAACTTAAGACAGAAACCTAGGACCCTGCGGACACTCTGACACAACACACATCTCTCATGATTGGGACAACTTCTTCATGAAGTAGAGAGTGCATGTCTCTGAAGCCTGATCATTCTCTCAGAGGATGACATTTATCTCGCACCTCTGGACCGCCATGACACTCCTTCCCCTCCAAGCCCCGCCTGGAGAAAATGACAGAGCACTTCATTCACTTTCCATCAATCAGAGAAAATCTGGCAATCTTAGCTTCCTGCCGGGTACTTCCTTAAATGGCTTTGTCAAAAACAGTTGCATTAAAAACACTCTTTCTCGCCTAAATTAAATTTATTAGATTTTGTTAGGTTGCCATGTCCTTTTTCTGAAATGGTAAATACTCCAAATATCCTGGTGCTATGTGTGCTGGGCCTTTCTGATATTTAACAGTCTGCTAGGCTCAGATGAATTATTTAAGGTAGGGAAGGACTCTTTAAACTCTGCATTCTTAATAGGCTCTAAATTCTGAGCTAGAGGCTGTGTGTAGGAGGGAGAATATGGCTTGCAGGTGACAGAAATGCAGAGGCCACACCATTGCTTCACTTCAGTTCCAGGATGTGACTTCTTAATGGCCAAGAAGGAAAATGTGTCCCCTGACTGTGCCATTCAAAGTGCGCCTCAAACTGTTATTTCTTCATAATAGGCTCCTAGGCACAATTGCCAATTAAACCATACATTTAACCTTTACATAGAGCACTCCATTTTCTTTTGTTGGGGCATCAAGCTTTTAAGACATCCAATCAATTCTGCAAATTAGGTAAGTACATAGCACTTACTTAATATTTATTGTGCTGGACAGAGCTGGCTGGATATGTCTGCAGCAGTGGTAAACAACATAAGGCATGGTCTGGGTGGGCTGAATCAGCCCTGCTCTCTGCTTGCGACAAGGTCCTCCATAGTGTGGGTTATCTGGGGGCTCTTCACATCTTAGAGAGAGTTCATGTATGGCAGAGAAGGCAGACAGCTTGAGCAGAGGTCAAAGATCACCTCCAGTACTGGCCAAGGAAATGATCATTTTCTCTAGATCACTCTCACTCAAGATTAATTTCTGAAGCTTTCATTTTTGCACCCTTACATGTCATGAGGGAAGCTTATGCTGCTTATGACAGGGCCAGAAGGATTAGTGTGTCTTTTCTATCCACTGGACTGCTAAAAATCGAAGCCTATGTTGGCATGCCAGCAAACACTTATGAGGCTCATGTTTTTTATTTGGTTTGTAAAAATATCAGAGAAACACTAACCAATGCCTCCTTTCTGGATTACACCACGGGAACAAAAAATAAAGGTGACTTGAACTGGGAAGCATTTATTCCATATCTAAAACTAGAAGAAACTATTCTCAGAAATAGATGCTATATTAAAGAGAATTCCTGTACAAAGCAGAAAATCAGAGTTCTGTTTCTTCACTATTAAAATAAGAGTATGCATTAGAAGGTCTATTCTGGGTCTAACTTTACAGAACTTAATGGAGGTTCATTCAAAAAACAGTATGTGGAGCTGGAGACACAGCTCATCGGTTAGGACACCCTGTCTGCCAGAGGACTTGAGTTTGGGTCCCAGCCCGGGCAATGCTAAGCTACATTGCTTGTCAACTCCAGCTCCAGGGCAACCAGTATTCTCTGTATGCCCTCCAAGGGTGGATAAACACACACACACACACACACACACACACACACACACACACACACACACACACACATGAGCGACGAGCGATTGTGCTTCTCCAGCTGTTAATGAATTTGAGAGAAGGGCCAACCCTCTGAAAATAAAAGCAGGAACACAGCCCAAAATGTCTAAACTGCTCTCTCTGGTGACTTTTACTGACAGGCTGCATGTGGGAGAGGCTATGAAGAGCTGAGAAGACTGCAGTAAATAAAACATGTGAAAGCTGGATATTTGGTCTTAATACCAGATTTTTTTTCCCCTACATCATGTGAAATGACAAGAACACTCAACAAAATCTAAAAGTGACATGTGCATCTTCCAGATATGTCAGTCTTCATTCCCCAGAAACAAAGAACACAGCTGTTGTTGAGTACAAAATGTCAGAAAATGCATATGGCTGCATCCTTGTGGTCTTCCTGGTTTGCTGGTTCTAAGAGCTGGACTTGTCCATTGGTAGGAACTTTTATGCGTGTGTTCCATGGGTATGCGCCTGAGCTTTTCCAATGATAGGCTTCAATTTGTCTTGCTTTTTCTCTTATAGATCTTCATAATGTGAGCACTCAGTTTCTGCCATGGATCTGCTGCGGTGCATCCAGGAGCTTGTCCTGGGAACAGGAAAACTTTTTCATGCCTTGCTTTGCCATCATAGTTTGTCTAGTCTTTGCATGTAGTATCTGGAAAAGACCTGAGAGGAATTTGGGCACTTCATCTTCCAAGTGTTATCAAGTAGATGACTGAGTAGGCAGGTCGTACTGTGCTTGCTGCACAAGCATGAGGACCTGAGTTCAGATTTTCAGCATGCACATAAAAAGGATGGTGTGGTGGTGCACACCTGCAATCCCAGTATTGGGGTGGGGGTCAGGGGTCAGGTCAGAGACAGACAGTCCCAGGGAATTATTAATCCAGGTCCAGTGAGCAATCTTGTGTCAAAAAAAAAATAAGGTAAAGTGTGACTGACAAAGACACTTAATAACTGCTCATACGCTCACACATGTAAACATGCGTGTATTCATACAATCACATACATGCACAATGACTGATGTACAGCTCATGCAACATAGCAACAGCCACATTAAAATGAGCACCTTAGTTTCACTTCGTCCATTTGCCTTATGCTGAACCCATTTCTGTCCTTGTCTGGAAAGTTTCCACCACTCTGAAGTACAGCTGCTGATCACATACGTTATTTCCCTGGGGCATTTCAACAAATTTCTGAAATGCCAATGAGAATAGGTTGGAGTGAAAATGGATCACTCTGTAGCATGCCATATTGTCTGGCTAGACAGGTAAGGTATTGGGGCCCGTGAGGCCATGGGGCAGGTGAGGTCAGAGACTAGAATCTCTAGAGAAGTCATGGGATCAGACACACCAGTCTGTATACATCAGGAAAAATGCTGTACACACTTTTAAGATTCTTGCCAGCAAAGTGCCACCCTCTTCCTGTCCTTGTCTCCTCTGGCACATAATACTCTGAGCCACTTTATATCCCAGACATAAGGAAGTAAAGGCTGAGGGACCAAGGAAGGTGGCTGTCCATGTATGAAGGAGTGTGATAGAGCTCAGAGAGTGAGGGTTGAGAGAGGGCTTGTATGAAATGACATACTGATGAAAATGGGTGAGGTCAGAGAAACAGGCTGTATGAGTTCTGGAGGTGGAGTTTGCCTGGAGAATGAAGAAGAGAAATTGAGAAGAGATGGGATGTCCAGATGCAGGAGGACTGGGACTCTATGAGAGAAAAGCCAGGAAGATTGTAGGCACTATTCACCGAAGCCTGTAAGGGATGTGTCTCCTCAGTGACACCATTGTGTTGAGCTATCCTGAGGCAGGAATAGAGGACCCCATTAGTAGATACCAGCTTGCCCATTGGCCATGAAGGATGGATGACAATGAATCCTGTTGGAACTGACTGGTGGAAAAACATCTTGACTGTGAAATTGAGAAGACACACTTGATCACAGTTGATCTCTTCATGACAGAAGATGCTCTAGGTCTGGAGCCAGAGCCCCTCATGGAAGCCAACTCTTCCAGTTTAGTGTGTGCCTATAGGAGTCTATCTGTGCATTATACTTAGCCTCACAAAGTATGGTAGTACCCATCTTTCAAATGAGAGATGCTTCTGGTTCAGAAATCCAGGTTTCTGACTTAAGGTCATTAGCTCAGTCTCTCTAACAGTGAGCATAAAAACCCAGTGCCAAGGCAGGCACTGAGTGAAGAATACATTGCCCCAAAAGGCTGTCCATTGTGTCATCCCACTTATGTACCTGTGAAATGACACCAGCAGAGAGAAGAGACCAGAGTAGTCATTGCTATGGTTACCTACAGGAAGGAGGAGGCAGTTGGGAGGCAACATGGATTTTTTTTAATGGATCAATAAAGCTGAACTCTAATTGTGCAAAGTAACCTTTGCTGGAGCCTGATCTTTGTTATAGTTTAACACTATGAAGTGTTAAACCTTATAAATGTGCATAAATTCACAATTATCTCAGTATACAAAGTTGATCTTAACTTTTTAAGTGTGTATTGGGACTTGATTTGGGATTGTTTTTAAAATAGACGCATAAAGACAGGAGGTCCCTTGAGTTTCTGCCCCCTGCAAGCTGCTGCCACTGCTCTTAGCTGGTTAATCACTAGATCTAGATGGTAAAATTCTACAGATGAAGACTGCATATGTGAAGACAGATAAAGGTTTTGGTTGCAGCACATTGAAAAACCAAGCTGGAACTGGCCTCAAAGCTTCCTCCGTCTTCTCTGGCTTTCATGGTGCTGGAAGGTGTTATGCAGGCTGCTAGAGAAAACCATTATCAACATCAATAGACTGTGTCACCATACAGATGGACCAGGCAATATGAGCTTACCACTGCAACAGCAGCGTGTCTGTTATGGCTCTAGCTGCTTCCTGATTGGATTTGATGCCCACTCCCCAGGTGGACATTCAAGTCTGGTACTATAAACCCAATCAAATCCTGTGGCTGTGGAGGTCACACAGCTCTAGCTGGGAAGTCACTTCTGTTGTTTTGCTAAGTGGTTATGACGTGATTCTAGAACTGCCTTCTAAATAGATAGGTTGATATCCACAGATTGATGCTGCTCTCAGCTTCACAGAAGCTTCTTTGGCAGGAAGTAGAAGTTGTTCCAGGTCATGGTGAGTCAAGGTGCTTAACCCCAAGTAAGACAGCAGTGTCTCTTCCACCAAGGCTTATGGATTGCTACAATGAAGGAAGGGCACAGGAAGAGCGGGAGAACTGGAGGAAGGATGGACTGGCAAGGAATTCTGTCTTCTAGGCATAATGACTATCTTTTTTTTTTCGTTTTTTTGAGACAGGGTTTCTCTGTATAGCCCTGGCTGTCATGGTGGAACTCATTTTGTAGACCAGGCTGGCCTCAGACTCAGAAATCTGCCTGCCTCTGCCCCCCCAAGTGCTGGGATTAAAGGCATGTGCCACCATGCCCAGCTATCTTTGACTATCTTATAAAACCTGTTTAAGATTGGGCCTGTCAACGTCCTGTCACAGAGCAAGGAGGGGGTCACAAGGTCCCACTCCTTCATGAAGACTTATATTCAGTTATTGGTTGTTGGCAGAGAGAGACAGATTTTCTTCAGTGGTATATCCACTGGTAAGGTGCCCATGACCTTATAAATAGCCCCTCACCCATTCCCCTATGAGTAGCCCTAAAGGAACTCAATGGGCCACACACAAAGGAGACATGAGAGTAGAATGGGGGACAGCTAGAAAGAGGAGGGTTCATCAGGAAGGGGGAAATAAATGAGAGAGAAAGAGGGGCAACTATGAACAAAATATTATATAGAGCATATAAAATATAAAGAGATGTAAACACTTAATAGAAAAATAATGTCTGAGAAGGTCCATGAAGGGACTGGGGCAGCATGACTGTGACCTTGAGCAAAAGATGTTACTAAAGCTGTATGGACTGCAAGTATAGAAGAATATCTTTAGCAGCGGCAGCATAACCATCACCAGAGAGGCATCACCCAGCAAGTGATGAAAACAGAAGTAGAGACCCACAGATAAACATCACACAGAGCTCAGGGAATCCAGTGGAAGATGGGGAGGAAGAATTGAAGGAGCCAGAGGGATCAAGGACACCACAAGAAAACTCATGGAATCACTACGCAGAGCACATAGGGGATCACAAAGGCTGAACCAGGAGGCCTGCATGGGACTGACCTATGCTTCATGTTACAGTCTTCATGTAAGGCTCCTAACAGTGGGAGCAGGGATTTCTCTGACTTTACTGCCTGCCATTGGAACCCTTTGCTCCTACTGGGTTGCCTTGTCTAACTTAAATAGGAGAGGATGCAACTAGTCTTACCGCACCTTGATATGACAGGGTGGATTGATATCTGTGGGAGGCTTCCCTTTTCTGAAAAGACATAGAGGAGGAATGGTTGGGGGTTCTTGGGGGGGGGGGAAGGACTTCAAGAGAAAAGGGAGAGGAAACTGTGGTTGGATATAAAACAAACAATCAAACAAATTAATAAAACTGTGTAGATTGAAGCAAACACTGAGCAAAGCCATCATCAAATGCAATGATATACAGTGTGCAGTGTAGCACAGAGCATGATGTTGTATTCTCAGTGGGGCTCAAACAGCAGCTCCCGATGCATGTGCACAGATTAGAGGGTGAAGATGTGCTCTGTCCTGTGTAAAAACATGGTCCAAGACTGTTGGACTAGCCTAGACTCCTGAGCTGCCTGCTATTCCAGTCAAAGCAGAGTGCAAGCACAGCATAGAAGAAGCCAGCTGTCCATGCACCCCCACAGTGTTGCCACACAGAAATTTAATGTCGCCTGCTATTGGAGAACTGTGCTGGCACACTCCTGTGACACCTCCGGAGGAGCCTCCTTGGGCTTTGCCATTTGCTGACACATGGAGGGATGGACTAAGGCTTGTGAACCACTACGGATACCAGACACCCATGGTTGCCTGGCCTGGTGGCTTACACCTATAATTGTAACCATCAGAAGTCTGAGGCAGGAGAATTGCTGCAAGTCTGCACAGAGCTGGATTTACATAGTGAGTTCTAAGCTAACCTAGGCTAAAGCATACAAGCCTTTGTGAATCAGTAAATTCTTGATCTTCCTCTCAATTACTCTGGTGCAGGTGGATAGATGCCTTCTGTGTTATATGATAGACAGCTATCTCAGGTCCTGACTGACTGCTAAAAGCTGTGGAGAAGGAACCTATATTCCCACCTTTCCATCCCCAAATCTCCCACAGCAGGAAGCAGCTCAGTAGGAGTCTAATGCCTATTTGGACTACTTAAGGCTGCCAATAGTCAACTTTCTGGAACCTCTCACCCACAAGATTTAAGACAGAGTGGTGATAGTGTTCATTCCTCTCCAGGTCCATCCCTGGTAATAAGATGCTTATTCATTGGCCCCACACATCAGTCTCCTTGTAGCAGGGTCCTGAAGAGGACCAGGCAGGCCAGGGCACATAGGAGAAAGCAACGCTGTGTAGCTGAACAGAAACAAGATCAACAAGGGACACTAATATCTTCCCAGGGCTGTTTCCTGGGGTTTAATGCAGAGAAGACTCTATTCCATGAACATCTGTCAGCATTTGACTAGAAGACACAGTGTTCACATGACAGGTGTGCTGAGCCAGGCCCACAAGCTCAAATGCGCTTCTTCAAGGACTTCAAGGGCTCTAGAAAGACTTGAGTTGATAAGGCCATTATGTGTCTGGTTTCACTTGGCTCCAGCAGTGGCTGTGCTTCTGCCGATGGTGAGAAGACATGGACATCCAGATGGTTGCTCCTGACATAGGAGTCCGAGCTGAAGACAGTGATCCACATCACCCCTATGACATAGACTGGTCCTGTTTGTGTGCCCTTAGCATCAACACAAATAACATGCCCAAATGCTAGGTAGGAAATAAGTGTACACTCACTTAATGCTCACAGAAGTTAATAAATACAATGGCTGTTGTCACTCACTCCCAAGTGAGGGGGTAGATCTTAATTTGGGTAATGTTAATCAATATCACCTGCCCCTCGTAGGGGGCTAAAACAGAACTTGAATCCACATGTTTATGGCCTTAACATTCTCATTCCCATATACTGCCGAAGTCCAGCCCTTAACTGTACCCAAGCAGGAGAAAACATGATGTTTCTATGCCTGTGTGTGTGTGTGTACACACTTTTGCTAGCACCTGCTCTTGCATGTTAACTGATATTTGGGAACAGAAGAAGGACCTGATAGCCCAGCGGTGTGTAAAGATTGAGGCAGAGAAAGAAAATGAGCTTCATTAGCTGCTCTAAGGAGGCTAAGAGCCTGTGGGAGGACAATAGGGGACATGTGCTGAAAACCATGCCCCAGAGGCTGGCCAGATGGCTCAGCTTTTAAGGGCATGTATTCGTCTTCAAGAGGACCCAAGTCTGATTCTAGCACCCAATTGCGTGTTCTGCAATCACCTATAACTCCAGCTTTAGGGATCTGATGCCTTGTTCTAGTCCCTATGGGCACTACATTCGTGTGTACATACCCACACATAGAAACACACACATACATATATATAAAATCAAACACATATATATGTATATTATATAGGTATATATATGTATATGTATACATACATGTATATAATAATACATATATGAAATCCTTTAAAAAATATGCCCTGCCCTCTAGCAGGGATGGTGTTAATGTGGAAGGATACATAGAACCAAGGAAGACTAACTGGTCAACCAAGGGGACCCAACTTAACCCATCTAGATAAGGCTAGCATGTAGCTTAAATGAGACTCTTCAAACCTGTGAGAGATTCTCTAGATTAGATGAAAACTTCAGCATGTCTGTAAGGGATTAATTAGTTTAGGTAAATTAAAGCACCATTTCATGGTCCAGAGACCTGGACTAAACAAACAGACATGAGTGAGATGAGTAGCAGCATCCACTTCTCTCTACTTTCTGACTGCATACAAGGTGACTGGCCACCTCAAGCTCCTGCTACCATGCCTTCCCCACCGTGATGGACTGCACCTTCCAACCACAACCCAGAATAAACCTTCCTTTCTTAAGCTACTCTGTCAGGTATTCAGCCACAGCAAAGAGTCGAGTGACTGACCCAACCTCCACCCACCAACTGTCTGAAAAACTTCACTTTAAAAAGCCCATCTCCCCACCACCCTAAACCTTAATTCGAGTTTTTCTTTTTATTGCTGATTACAAAGTCTATAGGAAATCTGACAGAAATGCTGGGCCAACACCTAGGATTTTTTGTTAGTATGGAAAGTATGTCATTAGCTAGGGGGAAGAAATGGCAAAGGCTATTGTAGCAAGGGACCTTAACAGATGAGTGAAAAGCGTTCTCTCTCTCTCTCTCTCTCTCTCTCTCTCTCTCTCTCTCTCTCTCTCTCTCTCTCTCTCCACAGCACTGTCCTGGTAACATAGTTAACTGCCAGAAGCAGGTAAGCATTTGGCAACACTACATATTCCAGGTACTAAAATACATTCAGAATGGGAAATTTCCTGGCATATTAGTGGTATAGCTAGAGATATATACCATAGGACTTGTGAGAATCCCGATAATGGGGACTGGAACCCGAGGCTGGCTTCAAAGGTTGACACACCAGAGAAAGCCAAGGAAAGTAACTTTTAGGATTCTAAAAGACAGGAACATAAAATAAAAGGCCAGGTCATTAGCCCACCCACTTAGGCTCTCGCTCAGGGATGGAGACTGAATTCTGGTTATATAAAACACAAGGATCTTATGGTGCTATATGCTACTATTTGTGTAAACAGGCTCCTCTACAAGAGCTGTGTATGCTCATAACACCAAGCCATCTACTCTTTCAGAGGACAGGAGTTCAATTCCCAGCACTGACATTAGGCAGGTGAACTCACAACTGCCTAGTACTTCTGATGCCCTCTTCTGGCCTCTGCGGGTACCTGCACTTACATACACATACCCACATAGACACACATACACACCCCACACAAACATGTAGATAAATAATAAATCTTTAAAAATATTAGATGAAAATGACTCTCTCTCTCTCTCTCTCTCTCTCTCTGTGTGTGTGTGTGTGTGTGTGTGTGTGTGTGTGTGTGTATGTGTGTGTGCCATGCATGAGCACATACTCAAGCATGCACAAGCATGCTTGGTGTTATGAGCATACACAGCTCTTTTAGACTGGCAAATGTGACCAGGGCAGCAAATAAGACCTCAGCCTGTGTGTCAGGAAAAGAAAGTAGCTTGGTAAGGGAAGCAAGGAAATAATATACACATAAGACACACCCGTGCTGTGGGGCTTGTATGTGGAATGCTTATGGCACCATGCTGTAGGGCAGCACCACGCTGCAGGGCTTGTATGTGGGATGTTTATGACTCTCAGCATCTACATAAGTCTGACACATTACACCCCTAATCTGAGCACTGACTCCAGGCAACACTAACAGGAATTTGCTCTCTGTCCATGGTGCTAGTGATGTCATCGGTGGGTGTGACTCTTCTTGGAGGTAGGGAAGACATTTCAGGGCCTGCTTGTGTTGTTTCTTCCCAGAAGGTGGGCAATTCTGGTACTTTTCCTGTTCTGTACTAATGGTGGGTTCTCTAGGTGAATAGTATTAGGTCAACCAGATCAGGATATGAACTGCAAAGCAATGACATCCTAAATTAACTGCATGGTGACATAATCTATATTAACTGAACAGTATTGATTCTTGTTCAGAACAAATGGCGTTTTGGCACGAGGATATTGATGTGTTAAAGGACTTCATCATGGTACCCCCTTGCCGATGGATGAATCTGACTGAACTGGGTCAGTGTGTACCACCCATGACTGTCCTTCCTCATGATCGCCAAGAGCCAAAAGTGGGGCATGAATGAATTTGGGGAAATATTTCATCTTACCCATTCCAGGAAACTTCATTGCTTGCAAAAGTATACATCATGAATGTCTCCAATGATCAGGTATTCAGGGAAAAGGATGCTCCCAAGTTCAGACAGAAAGGCAGATGTTGCTATTCAGTGCTTCCACGGCCTTGCTTGGTGTTACAGACACTGCAGTACACTGGACTCTGCCCAGAAATGTAGGTAGCCTAACTATATACAAAGTTCAAGAAGAAAGCAGCATCTAGATCAAATTCACAATGAGAAAGAAGGCAGTATGCAGGAGGTGGAAGCCAAGTAGGACCTCTGTCTATCTACTGCAGCTATAACAGAAGAATAAACACTGGTAAGTTGTAAAGGAAGAGGCTTGAGGTTCAGGAGCTCATGGTGTTTGATTGCCTTCTGGTGAAGAGAGGAGGAAGAATGAGAGACAGCATTGGAAGGATGGCCATCATGAATAGTCTCAGTTATGAATGTCTCTGAACTTAGAATTACACGGGAGATTAGTAAGTGCAGGTGGTTATATATGAGGTGTTGTTCCCAAGAAGAAGAAGAGGGGAGGTAGACTCAATCTGAATGTAAGTAAGCCCCTCCTTACAGGGCTGTGAGCCCCACAGAATAGGGGAGGGAAGGAAGAAACAGCCTGGAGTACTGGCATTTCCCCATTGGGTTTCTGCTTCCTGTTGGACACAAGGTGAACAGCTGTTTCTAACACACACACACTTATCAACATGATGTTCTGCTCAAGGATGTGAGACCAGAAGACCCTAAAACTGTCAGAAAAAAACAAACAAACATCAAAAACAAGCACCCCCTCCCCTTCCCTTCTTCAAGCTGTTCTTGTCAGGTGATTTGTCAGTGAAAAACCAATCAACACCAAACAAGGATTTAGCTGAAACCCTAGTCTGGGGATTATCCCAGCTCTCCAAGGTGTGTATGTGTGCTGAGGGGACTCACTCTAGGCCACTGAGTGCATGGATCTGTGCATAAGAAAGGCCTATCTCCCTGGGACCCAGGACCTTTCCACTGAATCCCAAAACTCCACAGTCCCACATTGAAGAATTAAGCCTCAACATGACTTCATGTGGGGACAAGCCCTAGCTAAACCATAGCAGGGCCCTGAACAGAGAAACTTGGGTTTGAAAGAGAAGGGACACCCTACTGGTATCTGACAGAGACTCCTGATTCAGTGTCAGGAATGTGGGAAACACCAGACTTGATCTAGGTATGGAGGTGACATTTAACTAACAGGTTGCTTCATGGGGGATGTGGGGAATGGCAGTAAACAGGCTAGCACTCTGGTGGAGTGTTTTAAAACAATTTTGTATTCTTGAGGGTGCAGGCATTTAGCTGCTCCCCCAGCAGGGCAAACATAGAGGCAGAGGAAGCCAGGTGCTCTCTGAAAGGAGGCAGAGAGGCAGTTCCCACAGCTAAAAGGCAATCATCATCATAAATACAGCATTCAGTGTGGAATTAAAGGCACTCCACGAGACTCAGGTAAGCGGGAGTAGACACACACACAACCCCAGTGTACACAACTCATTACCCAGCTCCCAAGAGCTCTTTAGGCACATGTGTGATGGCCACAGTAGCACCAGGCCCAAGTAGGCTTCCATCAGTGCTGGGCCTAGGACCCTACCCACAGCCAAATGTGCTTGGTGATAGGAACTCTAAGTACCACAAAGGAAATGTTCCCATGGTATACTGGCTAGTTTTGTGTCAACTTGACACAGCTGGAGTTATCACAAAGAAAGGAGCTTCAGTTGGGTTAGTGCCTGCATGAGATCCAGCTGTAGATCAAGGCGGGAGGGCCCCTTGTGGTTGGTACCGTCCTTGAGCTGGTAGTCTTGAGTTCTATAAGAAAGCAAGCTGAGCAAGTCAGAGCAAGTAAGTCAGTAAGTAGCATCCCTCCATAACCTCTGCATCAGCTCCTGCTTTCTGACCAGTTTGAGTTCCAGTCCTGACTTCCCTTGGTGATAAACAGCAGTATGGAAGTGTAAGCTGAATAAACCCTTTCCTCCCCAACTTGCTTATTGGTCATGATGTTTTGTGCAGGAATAGAAACCCTGACTAACACACATGGCAACAGTGAACAGGTGTTTGAAAATCAGAGAGCCAAGAGGGTGCCAGGAGGACCACAGACAGCTAGGGACAAAATGAGGTGAGGCACAGTGGCCCAGGCTTCTGCCAGGAATAGTGGGAAGTTCAGATATGGCTGACATCCTTTAGGGCTGGAGTACAGGTCTGCTGGCGGCTTCTAAGAAAGAAAAGAGGAGCAATGAAGGGTGTGTGAAAGGGTTTAGAGGGAGGAAAGAAATTATAGGATTATATTTTAATCTCAAAAATCATAAAATAGGGGCTAAAGAAATGGCTTGGCAGTTAAGAGCACTGGCAGCTATTCCAGAGGACCCGGTTCAATTCCCAGTGCACAAGGCAGCTCATAACTGTCTGTAACTCAAGTTCTAATGGATCCACCCTTTCACACAGACATATACCAAACATCAAATGTACATAAAAATGACTGACTGACTGAATGAATAAATCAATAAATAGTAAAATAAAGGAAAGAGAAGTGATGTCATAAAAGGCAGCTGGAGGAACGTCACATAGCAATCGAGCGAGCAGTGAATTGTGGAGCTGGGAGCTGGTTTCATTATAGTCATCTACTGCCCAGATGACTGTCCTATGGCAAATGCTCTGCTTTTCAGTGTCAACTGTCCTTCCCATTCTGTGCATATGTATGTGTGAGCATCTGTGCATGTGTGCTTGTGTGTTTGTCAAGTTATTCCCGTGGAAGCCAGAGTGTAACCTCAAGTGTCCTTCTTCAGGGAGCAATCCTGAAGACAAAAATCTCTCCCTGGTTTAGTTCTCACCAATTAGGTTAGATGAGCTGACCAGTGAACCCTAGAGAACTAGCTCTCTCACCTCTCCAGCCTAGGAGTGTATACCACACACATATGTTTTTGTTACAGGTTCTTGGGGTCAAACTCAGATCCTCATGCTTGCAAGGCAAGCGGTTTTCAGATGGAGTCATTTTCCAGACTCTCTTTGTTAGTTTTTCAACAGACTTCTCAGTGCAGGTATCATGTCCTAGACGCAAGGACAATTTGGCCACTGTGCCGAAGAGTGTCCCTGTATCGAGTCAACACTTTTTTATCCAGTCTGTTGGCTGACTGCAGCTGTCCACATTTCTAGTCTGGCTCAGAGCATTCTTCCACTTGTGATTGGCTGTCCCGATACTTGCTGGCAGTGTGAACTGCAGAATGACCTGTGCAGGCTGCACTGCTGCCACATCTCAAGACAGGGTTTGCAACAATGAGACACTTATACACAAAAGAACAATAAACCATAGACCCAATACAAAACCTTGATCCATTGCATGAAGGACAAAAGCTTGGGCTCTTTTGCAAGGTAGGATGTCCTAACTATTGTCACTGTGGCAGAGTGTGTAAGAAAACCACCAGTGAATTAGGTACCATCAAAGAACACCTTTTATCTGTCAAAAGACACTTTCCAGGGGCTGGAGAGATTGATCAATGGATAGGGACACTGGCTGCTCTTCCGGAGGACCTATGTTTGATTCCTAACACCAACAACATGCACAGTTGTGTTTGTAGTACCAGTTCCAGGACCCTCTTTTCTGGCCTCTGAGGGCTTTGCATGTACGTGGTACACAGGAATACATGCAGTCTAATGTAATGAACAAAAATAAAAGGAGTATGTTTTAAAGACTTTTTCTTTCAGAAAATGATCAGAAAAGAAAACCATAGAAAATAGCCAACAATCATGTATATTGGAAAAAATTTGGCCTCAGAAACAATAATAACAACAACAAAAATTCCAAAGCTCAACCAAATACCAATTATAGAATGAATACAACTTGATTAGATAACATAGGGCAGAAAAACCAGGAGAGCCAAGGTTTTTACCATTGGGGATTAGGAAGCTCCAGAGAAAGACTACCACAAACCTAAAGGGAAGGAAGAAAATACTACAAACAAGAAGTGCACTACACCTCCTCTAGTATCTCATGAAATGTTCTAGAAAATGCAAGAAACATACAGAGGCAGAAACAGCTCACTAGAATGTGGCTAGGCCTGGAGGAAATGCCTATGGGAGAGGTCTCCATTGAGTGCTTTTTTCTGTGCCTTGGCTCTTAGACATTCACATGCTATGGCTTGCCCATTGGTACACATAACATATGAACAGTTCATTGCATTGCATTAATCTCTCAATACAGCTGTTCTGAAAAGATAAAAAGAATTACAGGCATCTTGGCCCTGGTTCTTATGATAATTCCCTTTTATGTCACCCTTTAGTCATATTTTCTGACACCTACAATTATTTTTTGGATCTGCCTGTTGCCTATGGACATCTGCACATGATGTTTCAAAAACATTACATGGAAAGCAACTGAACTTGGGAGACAGCAGGAGTTAAGGAAGAAACGCTTATAGAGAGACCAGGGACTAAGGAATTGTTTTCCTCTGAGGTTTAGCATCTTCTTAATGAATAATCATCTCTTTAGACTTCCAAGAGACTAATTTAATTTGGGCACAATGGCTTCTTTTAGTAAAAGAAAAGGTTGCTATTTTGCACATATACCCACCGATTTCTCTTTAGGGGCCAGAAAGCTTACATTTCTCCTCTGCCCTTGAGGCCAGTAGTAGATTTAGCACAGGGGCATATAAGGTGCTGGGATTCTCAACACCCACTTAACAGGGAGAAAGAATTAGCTCTGCTTACATCTTCTTTTCCCACTGCTGCATGGAGGTAAGGAGGTTGCCATAGTAACACATCTTTTTCCTTCAAAGAACCTACATATACCTGTCACTGGGGTTTCCAAACACTGGGAGATGCCACATGGGTGAGGCATGGATGAAGAATGTACTGAGGCCTCACCCTGCCCTTCCAAACTGTTTACAATTCATAGTGGACACAGGCTCTGTGGGATCCTTGGCTCTCTGAGGTGCTGTGGATCTCCCACAGCTTCACACACCATCTCCTTGCTTTATCACCTCAGCTAAACTTCTGTGTTTATTAAAATCATATCTATTAGCCAAAACTTCAGCCACAACTTATCCCTTCTGTTTTTAAATGATTTTTATAGTACTTTCAACAAATACCCAACTCGTATTCCTCCAAAGCTATGGCAAATGGTTGAATGGCTGTGCAGAACATCAGCTCCCTTTATTGTGCACATAGAGTGACAACTTCCTGTTTCTTTTGCCACCTCAGAGATTTCTTGCATACATCTATACCACATGGAACTCTCACCAACATATCCTACAGGTGGTCATAAAGTATAATGGGTGTCTTATCACTGACGTATCCTGAGGGTGACCGTAAAGTCTTTACAGCAGCCATTGGTGCGATTTTTTTACCTTGCTGTTGAAATCTTCCTGTTAATAGCCATGAATGAGGACTGCAGGAAGAAAGCAGGTAGCACATGTGATATCTACGTACTGACTCTTCCATAGCTTAGAGTATTAAGAACACTTAAGAACTTCAGAGTTTGCTGGGCCAAACGTTCCTGTATGCAGAAAGATCCATTCACTCTTGAACATTATTTACTGAACACAATGAATAGCAAAGGCATTGATTATCTACAGTTGTTTGAAATGCACACAGGCCCAGGTGACCATGGGTTTCTTTCAGCTTGGCTGCATCCCACCTGGTCTCAGCTTGGCTGCATCCCACCTGGTCTCAGCTTGGCTGCATCCCACCTGGTCTCAGGACAGCTTCTGCCTCAGATGAAGGTGGTTGTTCCTTGTTTGTGCAGGGTTTTTAAAACATTCTCTATCTGTTCCCCTGGCTCCCACTGCTCTGCATGGTACTTGCTTGGTCCAAATGGAGACTTTTGAACTCCTTGTTTGAGCATCTCATATCTTCTCTCTGTGGTGCTAAGAAGACTCACTCTGTTCAAGTATATAAAGATACCAGCCCTATCTCCTCCTCTTTTCATCTTCTAGTTAGTGTTTTATACTGATTTTCTATGCTTGCCTAAAATTACCAGGAGGCTCCACCTCCTCTTTATCTGTCCACTTATCTATCTATCTATCTATCTATCTATCTATCTATCTATCTATCTTCTATCATCTATCAATTAATTTTCTGACAATCTATGAATGATGGTTAATCTTCACTGCCTACATAACTACATTAAAAAACAAACAAACTAGGAGACACACTCCTTGGCATGTTTGTGAGGTAATTTTCAGAGTTTTGACTAAGGAGAGACTCCATGCGTGAACATCACCCCACAGGCTGCAATCCCAGCTTCAGTACTCAGGAGGAAATGAGCCTAGCAGCAGGAGCAGCAGCAGCAGCAGCAGCAGCAGCATTCACCCTCCTCTGCTTCCTGACTGGATGAAATGTGACAACTGTCTCATGTTCCTGTTTCTGTGATGTCCCTGCTGTGATGGAGTGTGTCCCTTAAACTGTAAGCCAAAATTTACTTTTCTTTCCTTCAGTTGCCTTGGACCAGGCATTTTGTCAGAAAAAGAAAAATTAGATGATAATTTCCAGTCTATCATTTATATCTGTCTGTCTCTCTTTATCTATCTGACTCCATCCATCCATCTATCCACCAATCTCTATTCATTCATCTATCTAGCTATCATTTACCCCTTTATGTTTTTATTCACACTTTCACTTCAAGGCCTATTCCAAAGTTGGTACCTGAAAGTAAAGATGTCTGTCAGTTGAATTAGTGGACAGGCATCAGCTAATTTTTGAGAAAAAAAAAATGAGGAGATTTTAGGGATAGGACATATTTATTCCCTGTATATGATAAATTACCTCATCAAGTATAAAAATACATATTTTCACAAGAAATCAGTGATATCACAAACATATTCTGAATCAAAAGGAAAACTCATTTATAAAGGAGATTTAGTGATCAGTATTTGAGACAAGTGAAACCACCATGGCCCAAGAACAGGGAAGATTCCTGTGGTGTTTTTTAGAATTCTAGAGAGAGAATAAAAGTTGACTTTCTTTCCCCAGGCTCACTCTTCTAGACCATTAGAGAGAGCCATTCATCTGTGAAATCAATAGTAACCTCTAAGAATCTGTCTGGTACACAGCAGGGACCAAAGCTGTCTTTAAGGCAAACCACAATGGCTGCTGAGTTCCCGAATGAAGTTAAAGAAAAAAAAATCACATGGTATGAGGTAAAGGTGAGTAATATAATCTACCTGGCTGGGAGATTTGCTGCCGTAGCGTTCTAAAGCACTTCCAAGAGCCACTGCGCACTTCTCTGCCATCCAAACAAAGCCACAAGAACTTAAGTGTTACCATAAACTCAGTCCCCATATAGCGTCCAGCCACCCTTGCCTCTAAGAGTGGGAAGATGGTGTTTGGACTCTCCTAGTGGACCCTGGAAGCAGGGTGTGGACTTTCTCATTGGCCAGTGTTGATTATCCACATTAGCTACATCCTTGGTAGGTTAGTGGAAGCCCACCTAATTTTTTCAATTTCTGGAAAGAGGCCAGCTCTTCCTGACCTTTGGTTTTTCATCTCTTCATATCAATCAGACATCCTTCACAGCTTTAATGTCCTAAAATACTTATTCAGTCCTAGTTATAATGTTGAAGAAAAGACAAATTAATAATTGGGGGGAGTTGGTTAAAAATAATCTGAAGATTTATCCAATGGGATAAAGAGCTAATCAGACATCAAAACAGCTGTCATGGTGACCTGTAGCTGCTGAGCATAACCATAGAGACCTAGAAAAAGAAACCAATTGCCTAGTTCTCTCCTTCCCAGAGCCAGAGGCAGTTTGATCTGATATGCATGAAAAATATATATACTAAAGTAGAAATCAAGACATAAGAAAAAGTTCAAGTGCAAACACAGATGATGGCCACCCCTGAGAGCTATGGAAGGGAGGGGAAACGGGCCCTCCCCCCATTTTTTTTTTTCATTTTCGGCAGACCACATTGGTGTGCTGTCAGTTGGAGGAGGATTCATACTTAACATTTTAGTCCCTCTGTGTATTCACAGATTTAAAATAGTCTTTCTAATCCCAAAACTAGATGAAGAAAATTCCAGCAGACATGAGAAGAGGCTCAGATAAGGCCATTCTAAACCAGTGTCAAATGCACTTCACAGAAAACAAAGTCACGCCTGAGTTAAAAGTCCTGCATACTGGTTGGAATGTCCATGACTACTGAGAGTTGGAATATTACAAGTCTAGAGATAATTTATCTTGGGCTATTTTAGCTGTCCTAATAGCCACCCATTGCCCACCTCTGTGTTTGACATAACATACATCTTTGTTATGGCTAGGCACCCATTGCCCACCTCTGTATTTGACATAACATACATCTTTGTTATTGCTAGGCAAATCTTTTTTAAATATACCAACAGAGTCTTCTTACTTTCCACCAATTCAAAGACCATCATCAGATAGCATTTAAGTCCCATAGCAGAGATTCTCAGTGTGCTGTAACCACCTAACTGATGTTCCTACCAACCCATTTTACAAGGGCCTTGAATTACAACTTTGTTTTTTTACTATGAAAACTTCATGAAACTGTGAGCATATTAGAACTTGGAATTAAAGGTAGCCTACAACCATCTTCTCTGGTCAGTCACTCACATTTGGTTCTAGTATACTTACTTTAAGATGAGAACTTTTGCATTGATATGGTTGTATAAAGGGTTAAGGGACCTAGGTTCTCAGAGAAAGCACTTTAGCTTCATTTCCCCAACTGTAGAGAGGCAAAGACACAGCTGAACCTCACATTCAAAGACTAAGATGACTCTCCCTCCCTGGGGAACTCTTGACTGAATTTGTTAGAGTCAAGGCAAACCAGCAGAAGACTTGATATTTTTGGATGGGAGATGCTTCTAGCAGCCCATAGACAGAATTCCAGCCAGGCAAGTGTTTCAAAAAAGGTGTCTGCCTTCTTATCATTACCACACTTGTTCTTCTAGGGCACACATAAAGATTTTAAGGCATAGACACTGGCCTAACACTGAGATCAGTGCTTCACATTCTCAGACCATCTAGGCAAACAAGTGTGGAATTCATGTCCTGAATAGAGAACTTTATGCCTACGCAGAGGACATAAAGCACAAGAGAGACCCATTTACAGTTGGGAAGTTGTGAGTCAAGTTCTTAAGACTAGAAAGATTCGTAGCAGATGAACACCAGATTGATATATCCCAAGCCATCCAATCATGACTCATGATCCACACACCTTTATAATACTGTAAATTTGTTAGCAAAAAGGACTGGGCTGACCCCTAGTTATTTCATATCTGAGGAGACTGCTGCACATGCAGGGCACACGTATTTAGGAGGACTACATTGTTTTCATGAGCTCTACCCCTGGAGCCTGGAGTTCACTGCTCTCAAGAGAAACATGGACCATCAGGGAACTAAACATCTAAGTGGCCAAATGAGTACTTTGAGTCCACAGACAGTCAACACCTTGACCAGAGTCCTTGCATGGGGGCTGGAGGGGTTGGGGTAGGGTGGGAGTTGCCACCACACCCTCTTCTGCACTGAGCTCAGTTGCTAGGAAATGACTATCATTACCTTAGCAGGAGATAGAGTGAAAGCTAGCAGAGTCCCTTAGACAGCACAGCTGTTCTGACTCTATTGTCCATTAGAACAGCTTGGAGAGTCTCTGTCTGTGGGGCAGACATGGGTATTGCCCATCACATAGGACTCTGAGTGAGTATCAGAAGGTAAGGAAAAGGAGTCCTTGCTGATCACTCTAGTCTACCACACAGAGAAGCCTGAGGACTTGACCTGTACCCCATTTCTTCCCTCCAGAATCACAACTCAGAAAATTGAGGTACAGAGAGATATGCCGACTTGGACACAAACGTGGGACAGACAGGGCAGAACTTTATCTTCCCTCTTTGAAGCTCTCTGTTCCATCATCCCTCCACCTTGACCTGTGCATTGCCCTGCTCCATCATTCCAACTCATGCTGCATACTGACTGCCCTGCCCAACACTCCACTCTTCATGCTCGTGGCTTGTGAAATGTCTGGATTTCAGCAATTTCACATCATAAACAATAGCATTGTGCACACAGGGATAGAAAAAGGAGTCTATTATTTTTCTTCTAATAAAATTAGATTATCTTCCCCAATATGTAGATATCCACCATCAAAAATGTATTGGGTCTAATAGCCTTGGAACATACCTGATAACCATATTTGAAGGTTCTTCTGGTGAAATCAAATAACATCTGGCTACTCTATGTGCAGTTTAAATACCAAAGCCACTGAGACAGAGATTCTAAATCCTTCCTACCACTTCTTATAATTGCTTCCCACCAATAAACCCATGTTAGGGCCAGGTATGATACATGCCTATATGCTACATACATCCCAATGAAGTGGCTTGACAAACTGAGAGGCTTGGAAGCATTCATGAGACAGAGTTTCAAAAGAAACTCATTCTCCTGGGAAGGCGTTCTCATAACCTGTATATTCCCGCGTTAGTCTGGTGTATGGATCCACGTGCTCTCCTTTAGTATTATTTTATCATAAGTGCCTTTAAAGATTGAATTGTGACCTAGCTAAGCCTTCCACCAGTGTTCCAAAGTCCTAGATAATCAGACAGGGAAACTAATTAAGCATTACAAAAGAACGGAGCCAAAGTAGCTCTGGGCAGGTCTGCAGAATGTTTACTAGGGACAATAGCCAGTCTTACCCAGGCAAGGTACTATGAAAGAGTTAGGATTTCCCACTGAGACAGGAATCTTCACAACAGCTAGGCTTGGCAGACTACATTACTTATTAGTAGAAAGCCCCCCCCCCCCATTCACTTAAAATAAAAGCCAAGTCGCTCCCATATACAGGAATTTACAATGGTTTAGGAATTAAATCAGGCTGTGGTTTTAGAATATTGCACTATTCATGAGAAGGTTAGCTAGAGGGAAATCCTTAATTAGAACTATGACTTGGGTGTGAAACCCCTTGCCCTGGGAGTGTAAAGACCTCATACCTGGAACTAAGAATATAGCTGACCTTAGATAGAGCTGACTTTGTCTCAGTTGTTTTATTGCCCAGTTCCTGCCAGTCTTTGTGTTTGCATTTCCTCTGTTTTGTGTAAGAGTCATTAAGCATCCAGTGATCTCATTGTACCTTGCCAATTTGTCACCTAACTTCCCTATTTTCTTATGTATAAAAAGTCTGATACTCCATTTGACAAATTACATTCAGATTCTACACACCCTCTCATGTGGTCTCTGTCATTCGCCAACTCCTTCGCCCACCTGCTCTAGAGACTCCATTCCACACAGAGACCCAAAAAGGGGACAGTCTGTGGCACCTATAGACCCAGCACTCAGAAGACTGAGGTAGGAGAATTGTGACATGTTGGAGCCAGCTATGACACATGCCTATAGTTCCAGCACTCAGAAGGCTGAGGTAGGAGGATGGTGAGCCTGATGCCAGCTTGGACTTTACAGCAGAGTCCAGGCCAGTTTGAACTACATAGCAAGACCCTGTCTCAAAACAACAGCACTCCTTCCCCCAAATCAAAATCATAAGGAGCCCTAACACTGTTCTTAAGGTGGTTGTATTATTGGTATTAATGGTATCATAGTTATATTTCATGCAATAGCCCCACATACAAATGTTAAATACTGTCCTTGTCACCTTAACAGGAACCCTGTTAGCATGTTGCTCTCTGAGAGGCTCCACCCAACAGCTAACTCAGACAGATGCACTCACAGCCAGACAGTGAACAGAGCTTGGAGATTCTTATAGAAGAATCAGAGGAAGGACTGAGGGCCCAAAGGCAGTGAGAAGTCCACAAGAAGACCAACAGAGTCCACTCACCTGGGCCATTGGGGCTTTTAGAATCCGAACCACCAACCAAAGAACATAAATGGGCTGGACCTAGGCCTCCCCACTCATATGTAGCAGATGTGCAGCTTGGTCTTCATGTGGTTCCCAGCTGGAGTGGGGGCTATCCCAAAAGCTGCTACCTGTATGTGGGATATGTTCTTTTAGCTGAGCTACTTTGTCTGGCCTCAGTGGAAGAGGAAGTGTCAAGCCTGGCAGAGACTTGAAGTGTGGGGGGAGCACCTGCCCAGAGGAGAAGGGGAAGGTGATGGGGGGAAGGATTGTGGAAGGGGGTGACCAGGAGGGGGACAGTGAGCAGTATGTAAAGTGAAACAGTTAAAAAATTAAATTAAAAAAATTTATTTTAAAAAAGAACCTGTACCCCCAACCCTCAGATGCGTTTCTTTCTAATTCACCTTTATCCTTCAAGTGGCTCCCACTGGGCAGGTCAGAGTGCAGTGGAATACTATACAGTTCAGCACCCTGGGAGTGGCAACCCACTGTGGAAGTGAGGGAGAGGGAGGACAAGGTGAGTGGGAAGCCACCTTGCCATGCCATTAAGATGCTTTTAAATCCTTCCTCTGGCATTGGTTTCTAATCTATTTCTGAGTTTTAAAAGAAGTCCTTAATAGCAGTCCAGGGCAATTATCATAAAACTACCATTGAAAAGAGAATAAATAATTCAGAGACCAGACAACAAGAGTAATTATATCACCCATTTCTATTTCTAAATAATTAAGGTATTCCTCACATCCCGCACAATGTTCTGCATTATCTAGATCTGATGTTGGCTGGTGAGATCCTGGGCATTTTTTAGAGCCACTTGAGGGAGTCCTCTAGAAGTGCCATGGGCCAGGGCTAAAAGAGGGCCCTGGGCCCTCCTTCTAAAGTACAATGTAATGTTGGAAGTTCTGGAGTAATGTGTGTAAGTGGTTTCCCGAGCATACAGATGCTCACAGCTAAATTGAAATTTAGTCTGTAGTAGCAGGAACTCAAAATTGAGCTAGCCTGTGGTTCATCAAGCACCCGATACATCCACACCTATGACCACTGGGAGAGTTCTCTAATTTTGGTTATGGTGCTCAGATAACTTCAGACCTGGGTAGGATCACCTACTTTATACACAGGGCAAGAGCATACATAGAGCAGCTGCCCAAGATCAGGAGGCTGATCCAAAACCCAGGCAGGGGTGTCCTGCAGCCACAAGCTGTGCAGGCTGCCTATAGTACATTCAAAGAGGCCATAATGTAACTGTTGTTAATATCCTTCTCCTTGCTCAGAATGAATACATATTTGTGTACTTTATATATGCTTTAATTTGGGAAGAAACTAGCTTGGTTGTATCAAGCAGATCATAGACCCCTTGATCTTGAATTACTGGCAAACTCATGTTATGATAATTGCAAGTCAAAATAAATGAATATTGTGACTCAAGATAGAATGACAAAACCCATCTGTTCACGATTGCCTTTCCTAAGTACCTGGTATCAGCCAGAGAGAAGAAAGCAGTCTCTGTGCTATAAGAAGGGTTTAGGAGCATGGCTGCCTGTCATTTATCCAGTTCAAAGTATATCTCTGAGTAAGGTGCCAGGTCTGGCTTCAGAATAACACAGACTCGCACAACCTTACAGCAAGTCCGCCCGAAACCTCTCTTCAGAATGTGTCTAGTCACTCGTCGATTCCCAGACTGCTATACAGTATTGGAATCTGACATTGACATTCACGGTGGACTTGACACTTGGGCTCATCACTCCAAGTCTCTACTCCAGAAAGAATTCTTTCCTTGGTGCATCTAAGACTAAGAAGTGATTGGCACAGGGTTCTGCCATCCGGCGGGGAGAGCCAAAGGGTGAGACTCCAGAAGCTGCCTGTGGTGAGAAGCTCGGTGCCAATGGCACAGGACAATGGGGGTTACTACAGTGTGAGTGAGCACATCCCTCACTGGAGCGCATGGCAGCCAACCCCTGCCTCGCTTAGCTCTGGGAGAGCAACCCAAAACTTCAGCTTTCTCAGCTTCCCTCCTCCTGGTCAATCAGGGCGTCTGAAGAAGCAGACCGCCAGAAGATGACCTGTGCACTTTATCTGCAGGACCCTCTTTGAGCCCTTACCCACTACACACAGGTCTGCTCCAGAGGCTGTGATCAGGACGTGGCATCTGGTTCCCCGGTGACCAGGTAATGCTGTGGCTAAAGGCTAACCTGCCATTTCCAGAAAACTGCTCTGAGCAAATATCAAAGCTAAGCTGGCTGCTGACTGCATCTGCTACAGATTAGTTAAAATTAAATCCCAAGCCTTTGGCAAGGCATCAAACACAGGCAGCAAAATCTCCAGCAGGAGCCCTGTAAGGTAAAGAACTCTTAGGCTACACTTCTCACCCAACGGTTAACTGCTTTCCTTTTCTCCCCTTCAAAATTAAACATTCATTTTCAATAAATTGATTTGTGTCTGTCTACTCACCCTCCAAAATTGTTTGATCCTGTTCATCCGGGACAGCTTGGAGGCATTCATCCCTGTGAGCTGATCTCAGGTGAGGCACACCACTACAGCTGCCACCAAGTCTAGTGTGCAAGCAGAGATGCCCAGAGCTCTCTCAGCAGGGACACTCCCTGGCTTTTAAGGCTGCTTACCAACAACCACAGAGTTTGCTGTGAGCACAAACAGCCAATAGCTGAACAGGATAGTTAGCCTCTGGGGACTATAGGCAGTAGAGCTGCCCCAAGCAGGCTGAGCCTCTGACCCAGGAAGGATCTGCCCCCCACAGGGAGAATGGGGTTTTTCTGAATTGTCTGGCCATATTCCAGCCTTCAGAGGGACTCTGTACAATAGATAGCTTGTAGGAAGACAGCCTGATGCAAAGGGTCTCCTGGTATTAAAGGAGTGCTTGCATACCCATAGGGAGACGGCTTCTCACAATGGGTAGGTAGGCAAAGGCTGGATTTTCTCCTTAAGGATTCTGTCTGGTGTCTTACCACAGGAAAGTACGTAACTGTCATATTGTCAGTGATTCCTGAGAAAAGCTAATTGCTGGTTACTAAGTTTGACTACTGAGAGAAATAAGAGATCTGGCTGTGATCAACTTGATGTTATGAAGGAGAACAGATAGGCATGTGCAGATCTAAGAGATGGAGAAGGGAGTGGCCTCCAATAACCGGATGGATGGCGGAGTGAAGCAGTGTTCAGAAGGACCCGATTAATATCACTTCTTAACACTACTTTTGGGTCACAGGCACAGGGCTTGTGAGTCCAAGCTCTCTATTCTAGTGACTAGTTATGCTCTAGGTATGAACGAGAGTCAGGCAGGTACCAATTACAAACTTATGAGGTCAAATTCCTGTACTGGGATGCTGTAGTCATTTGCCATTGATCTCACATGAGACCCTCTCAAAGCTGCAGTGACCTCCATAGATCCTGACCTAGACTTGGTGTATGTGTGGCAAGTGTTCAGTAACTGAGGGAGGAGGGAAAGGAGGAAGAGCAGATGGAGAGCGAGTGTTGTGGCTCTAAGCTCTCTCCATCAACTCAGAGGAGAAATTACTCTGAGGCCTTTCTACCTTTATAGAAATGGAGCAGCAACAAGGATTTAATACCAGCAGCTTCTCCTAACCAATGAAGTGATTTCTCTCTCTCTCTCTCTCTCTCTCTCTCTCTCTCTCTCTCTCTCTCTCACACACACACACACACACACACACACACACACACACATACACACACACAAACACACACACACACACACAAACACACACACACACACACCATACTACATAGACTTGTTTCTCATGGTGATGAACTGTAAGAGCGTGCTGGAGCCTCTGGATTTTGATGATCACACAGAAGCTGGGGTAGGACATCCTTCATGGCACTTGCTTGTTTGTTGATATAATGAAAATCACTTGCGAGACAGGTGGCACAGAGGCAGGCAGGGATAAAATGGAGATGCTATGGGCTTGACTGGGGCAAGTATTTGGGGGATGGAGAATTACATGAGAAGTGCTGAGAACCCAGAGAATGGGAACCTGGGAACTCAGGTGGACAAGGGCAGAATGCTCACAAACCTGCCAAGAATCTGTGCTTGGAGTGTGAGCTTAGAAAGTGGAATCATTGGTCTCTTAACAGGTAGTCTCTGGGCTAAGGACAAGGTATATCTCAGGATAATGACTCATTTGAAACAGAAGGAAGAGACTCTAAAGTGCAGGAGGAGAAAGAAATAGGGGAAGAGAGTTCTAAGGAGAAAAGCACGACTGCCCAAAGCATATGTCCCAAACACACTGAGACAGAGGGACTAAAGGACATTTGAGAGCCATATATGTCCTGGAATGCGCCTATCCCACTGTCTCTGGACATGGTTTTCTCCATGGAGCTGCAGAGTTTTGTTGAGGTTGATGATAATGTGCTCTTCCCAGGGTGCCTGAGAACACAGTACTGTCTCCAGCCACACACTGCAGATGTCTCTCCTCTGGAGCTTGAAGGCAGCTGGCTGGTCTCTTGGCTGGAAATCTATACTATCATCTCTGGGTCAAAATCTTGCTTCCAGCCACACACTCTGAGCTTACCTCCTCTGGAAATGTATTTTATCCTCATTCGGGGCACTTGGTAGCTGGGCAGAATGGTATGATTGACAGTTCTGTCTACTTGATAGGCCAGGCAGCACAGTACAGCTTTGGTGCTAGACCCTTCACTGTGACTGGCTATGAGGCAGGCTGACACTGAAGGTGGTGCAGAACAGAGCCCTCCTAGACCAGCAATGGCCAGGGGAGAGACAGACAAGCCTGTCTTCTGTGAGCCCTTTGCATCTTTGCATCTGGTAGTCTGTTCAGGAAATTATTTCTTCATGTAGTTGCTGTCCTAAGCAATCAGTATGCAACCTCCAAAACTCAATGTGCGGTGGCATTTTATAAGATTCTTAAGTGAGAAGACTGGATTTTTTTTTATCCCAAATCTAGGTGAGACCACCTTTTTCCAGCTGGGATACAGTTCAAGGCCATACAGAGAGGCAAGGATCCAAATGAGAGTTTATAAACTGATTCTGGCCCCTCCCTGCCATGAGCTAAGGTAAAGTAGGCTGTGCATTTTCTTCTGTTGATATAAGTTAAGGAGCTGGGGCTTCTTGAACTAACATGACCAAGTCGCACAGAGACTCAGATCTCCCCTGAAAACATCACTGTTATCTCTCCATGGAAACAGAGATGCCTGTCAGAAGTCCATAGAACTTGGCAAGTTCCTGCCCACCAACTGGGTCCTGGAATACGGTGGGATGGGCAGACTACATAGAATCTCTTCCCTTACACTCTGGACAGCGCACTCCCTCCTTATCTGAAATACAGTACATTAGCTCATATGAGGAGAAACTCAGATAACAAAATAGTCATAATCTCATGAGCCTGAAGGTTTTCCGGAACTCAGAACCACTCACAGCAGTTTTCTCAGGAACATGCTCTCAGATTTGGGAATCAAAATGCATCCACGGTCCATGTTGGCTATTGATTGGGTCAATACAGCAGCGGAGGGAGTAAAATTTCTCAGGTTCTCCACTTAAGAGAGATGCAAGTTAAGCAGAGAGCGCTCCTGCAGTTGGTACTTATGGCCGAATTACGCCAAGCCAAGGGATTCAAACTGGCAGGCTTTCTAGCCATTCTCCATAAAGTCATGTAAGTAAGGCCTATGGGCTCAAAACCAAGAAACGCTGATTAATATTTAATGAGTGGTTGGTAAAAATAACGTGGACTTGGATTTATATGATGTGGGAGAGGAGGCAGGGTAGATTCATCGCCCTGGAAACAGACCACAGAGAAGCTGAACATCAAAAGAAACATTTAATCACTGAAAGTGTGGGTAAGAAAATGGAGGCTGAAGGTAGTAAATTATGCAAGACTTTTTCTTTAAAAACCAGATTCTGACATTTTTATAACACTTTATATCTCCCTGCTGTGCCACTTAGAAAAACGGGACACCCATAGATTTGAGGGGAATGCTTCTGAAATCTTAAAACACTAACCTGGCCTCAAATATTGTTAATTAGCACATTTCCAGGGCATCATAGAAGTTTAAAATTTCAGACAAAATTCTCCTGTAAAATACCACATTCTTTTAGGTTGCTAGTCAGCTAAGAATTGCAATACCATCTTTAGCTTAACTTGTGTAAAAGGACATTAAGGATTTATTGATTTTTAAATAAATTGTGTCCGCTGCCTCCACTGGGCATTTGCCTTCTTCAGTGCTCTAATGAACTGTGCACCAAGTGGTCACCTAGTGGTGTGAGACAATGTAGCTTGTAACTTTCAGATTTGGAAGAAAAGAAGCAACAGGAAGCCAGGCTGGCTTTGCATCCCAAGGAAATTCCACAGGCTAAGTGGACTGAGAATCAGCCTCTCATACACCAGGACTCTGATAGAGGCAAAGGCTGTGGCAGCCCATCTTGCCTCTCTTATGGACCATCCTGAGGCCTTGAGGTCACCCCCTCATTTACATTCCAGGAACAGCATTGGTGAAATGATATCACCTGCATGTTAGAAATGGGTTTGAGGTTGTCAGGAATTAAGCTTGGAAAACCCACAGTCACACCTGACTTCTCAGAGATTTGCCATTTCAGGGACCTATGGCTTTAGATTGAACTCCCAGGGCCACTTGTGTCACCCCTCATGCTGAATCTGTGCAATCTTTTCAAATGTGGGGCTCTGTTCTGCAGGGTGCCCTTCCCATGCTTGTCCTGCTATTTGGAGCACAAAAGAACCAACTCATTTTCTTTTTGTTATTACAACAACTAGAATTGAGTCCAATTCTCAATTCTAACAGGCTCTTGGGAGACAGTCCTTCAGCCCTCTTGGGTGCCCCTGTTGGCCTACCTAAGTCCTCTGGATCTATATACTGACACTGTTCTTACACAGTTCTCTTTCCTCTTGACCTGGGTGGGGTAATCATTTCAATTCCTGCCACCTTTCAAGTATATTAGCCTAGTGTGTGATCTCCTAGCACACAGAACTTTGTAATGTCTAGGTCCAATATTCTGCCACCACCTCGTCTTCCCTGGGGTCTTGTCCCTTGCTGACATTCCATTCTGAAACAGAACCTTGCTCCCCAAAGAATGCTAACCTCTCCCATTTGGCCATTTTCTTTCTATTACTTCCAAAGGTCTTTCATTATTACCAGGTATACCTTCAAAACAAACTGCAGGAAGCTATTACAGAATGAGAAAGGATATCTAACCCATGCCAAGTATCATTTTACTCTGTAAAATCTAGAATTAACATAAGCTATCATTTCTTGATACATCCATGGTTGGTAATCAACTTCCAGTGGGAGCAGATGTAACTGTCTAGCATCTGGGAATCCCAGGTGTACTTTTTCTATTCACAGTTCTCTCACAGAGAACTAACAGGTATTCTGTTAGAGCTGGTGTCTTGGCAGGGTGGTTCCTTTCACGTGACTCCATAACCGGTCAGATGACTATGAGGGATGGGTAGAAAAAGCTCATTTATTGTACCTTTCTGCCTTCTTGTGGTTGGACTTTGTGGTCAGAGACTGAACACAGGAGCCAAAACAAATAAAGCAATATACAGTGGTCAGCAGGACTGTGCTCTAACGGGCTTGCAGTGCTCCCTGAGGCTTCTGCTATTTCAGTTTGCTCAACAATTTCTTCACTTCCTGAGCAAATGGCGGATGTTAAGCTCTTGTTAGTAATTGCAGGATGCTGTCAATATAAAGGTCTCATCTTCAAGTTAGCAATGACCTTGTGTTCTCAAAGTGCATTGAAGACAGATATATACATTCTACCTTTTTATATAGGGAGGAAGCCTCATCAAGTCATAAAATCTGGGCCTAGGTTTTGCTATCCTCTGAACTCTTTAGGCACTGGGGCTGGGGGACAGATATAGACCACTGCACATACGTTAGATTTAATTGCCAATTGTACACATTGTAGAATCCTCTGGGAAAGGAGTCTCAGTGAGGGATTGTTTAGACTAGGTTAGCCTGTGTGCAAGTCTGTTGGTGATTATCTTGATTATACTTAGGTGAAAAGACCCATCCACTATGGGAGGCAGCATTCCCTAAACAGGGAATTCTGAACAGTAAGAGTGGAGAAAGTATGTTCATTTATTCATTGCTCTTTACCTTGGCAGGGAATGTAGTGTGATATGACACTGTGGGTATGATTTGACACTGTGGAAGTGGTGTGTCATTGTGACTATGACATGACGTTGTGGGTGTGTTGTGACACTAGAATATGACATGCCACTAGGCATATAATGTGACACTGTGGATATGAAGGAGACAAGTTCTTTCCACTTTGATTCTCTACAACAATGGGCTGTAATATGGAACTGTAAGCCAAGTAAATCACTTCTCTCTTAAGTTGCTTTTGTCAGGTGATTTTTTTTTTATCACAGTAGCAAGTTAAGGACCTAAGGTACTATGTCAGTAAGGTTGGCTTCATGGAAAACTTTTAAGATTTGAGGGACCCTGTTGGAGCAGCACCTCATAGACTCTCCTGATACTTTTATTGCACACACACACACACACACACACACACACACACACCACATATACATATGTTTCCAGACACAAATGAATACATTCCTTGATGGGCACACACACACACACACACACACACACACACACAAACAATACTCTGATAGTTTCATCAATAGTCTTGTCCTTAATGCTTTACAAGGCATTCTGAGAATCTGTATCTCTTCCACCCATCTCTCTCTTCCAGAAATTAGTTCTTGCCTTCTTTTTTTGAGTCAAGATCTCTCTTGTTTCTGTAGTGTCACACCACCAGGCTGGCTGTGAACTTCTAGGTTGTCCCCTGTCTCTGTGTCATATCTCACTGTAGGGGTGCTGGAAATACAGATGTATATATCACACAGATATGTATATATTACACACAGATGTTTACATGGATCCCTGGGTGAACTGAACTCAAGTTCTCACATTTGCATGGCAGAAGCATTTCCCACTAAGGCATCTCCATGGTCACCAACTAGTTATTCTATGAGATGGCCAGCTACACTAATCTGAGGACCCAGTGGGTCTTCCAGAGTTGTTTAAGAAGTACTAGGGGAGAGCAGAAGTTTGGAAGAACTTCCCAGATATTTGTCAGAGATGTATATCTAGACCAATCTCCCCACAGTGAGTTTGGGTGACAGGGAGAAGACCTTTGCCTATGCCCTCCCAGAAGACTAAGCTGCTACAAAAGGTGTAGTGTTTCCACATACTTGGTGGCTTGATGTAGCCCTCACTGCTATCACAGCCCAGTGCAGCTAGAGGTCCAGCAGAACATGGCTGGACTCAGTTCAGGGTCTGAGATGGTGGACAGGTGTCAACAGGGTTGCCCATCTTCTGGAGGTTCTTGGGAAGGATCCATTTCACACTCATTTGTGCTCAGTGTGCAGGACTATCTCTGATCTTTCCCAAAGAGCAGCACCTCAAGTTTTCTCTTGCTTCAAATTATAGGGCCTCCTCTTTCATTCTTAGGTTTGAGGCAATTACAGTGGGTCAATCTTGATCGTTTAAGATTATTTATCAACTTTGGCTGCCTCTGCCAAGTCTTTTTGGCAGTATGTGCACATGTTCATGGATGAAATTCTGAGACAAGGCTCCAAGGAGCCAAAACACTGCCTGCTATAGTGGGTCAGTGACACCATTTCTGCGTCACAGTGTGATGGACAGGAATACGTATTAAAAATAATTTCACTATAAAACAGTTTAGCTAAGAAATGACCCTACATTATATAAGGTTACAAACAAAAACAAATTAAATTAGCAAGGTTTTAACCTAGTGATAATCAATTCATCTGCGAATCCTTCTGAAGGCAAAACAAAGTGTTTAGCTCCTAGTTTTGGAGATGAGGACTCCGAGAGAGCCCTCAGAAGCATCCCCGAATAATTAATCATCTATAGCAAGTGCAGAGTGGATGTCATAAGGAGAGGGGCATCCCTGGAGCTCCTGAGACATGGTTGCCACAGGCTCCCTGAGCTCCTCAGCTGACTCCAGTGCCAGTTAGCTCACCTCAGCCTGAGTCTGAGCACCAAGCCCTGATCGTGTTTGATTGGCTCATCCCTGAAGTGGTCGATGGTAATTGCCAAGTTGACAGGATCTAGAATCATCCACAAGGCTAGACCTTGGGGATGTCTGTGAGAGAGTTTCTAGATTGGGTTAGCTGAAGGGGGAAAGACCCACCGAAAACTGCGTAGCACTGTTCGATGGACTGGGTGGGGTCTTGTACCGAAGGAAATGAGTAAAGAGAGCTGAGGATGGGCCCCTCTCTTTCTCTGCTTCCCTACTCCAGCTCCCTCATGCTCCTGCCACCACTGTGGACTCACTCTCAAACTGTAAGCAGGAATAAACCCTCACTCCTTTAAGTTGCTTTTGACCTGCCTTTAATGAGACCAGTGAGAGAAGTAACCAATATGACCCCCCGTTTCAGCCTCATTTAATTGGACATGGAGCATCCAGTTAAAACATGGGTTCCAGAGCTGAGGAGGTGGCTCTACCCACCAACAGAGCACTTGCTTGACATGTGCAATGGCCTGGGTTCAAGTCCCATGCTGGAAAAACAAACAAACAACAAAAGGAATGGACTATGTAAAAACGGGGAGGAGACGGGAGATGAAGGAAGAAAAGGTACACAGGAGAAGCCAGAGGAAGAAGTGTAGGGAGCTTAAGAGGCAGGAAAAGAGGGCAGAGGGAAAGGAAGATGGAAGGCAAGCAGTATCAGCATCGGGAGGCAGAGGGTCTCTTATTACTAGGACCCAGCATCTCCAATGACATAACCAAATCCATTTATTCTATTTATTTCTTGGTAGGGATGGAGACTGATTAGCAAAGAGCCAGGTGAAGATGCAGTGAGAAGAGAATTCAAACAGAGCCAAGCACGCCAGGCAGCTTTAGCAGCCAGTAGCCTCACTCCTGAGGTCACAGCTGAGACCAGAAAGCAGAAACTTGATGGGATATCTCCTGTACTGGCTGGTTTTGTGTGCCTACTTGACACAACCTGGAGTTATCAGAAAGAAAGGAGCCTCCTTTGAGGAAATGCCTCCATGAGATCCAGGTGTAAGGCATTTTTTTTCAATTAGTGATCAAGGATGGGAGGGCCTATTGTGGGTGGTGCCATCCCTGCTCTGGTAGTCCTGAGTTCTATAAGAAAGCAAGGAAGCAAGCAAGCCAGTAACATCCCTCCATGGCCTCTGGACCAGCTCCTGCTTCCTGACCTGCTTGTGTTCCAGTCCTGACTTTCTTTGGTGATGAGCAGCAATGTGGAAAGCATAAGCTGAATAAACCCTTTCCTCCCCATCTTGCTTCTTGGTCATGAGGTTTTGTGCAGGAATAGAAACCCTGACTAAGACAGTGCCCCATCGAGGTGGATCCAGGATGAAACCTGCTATAGAAACTACATGTCTGCTCCACACAGAGTCAGGCTGCTGAACGAAACAGGTTTTAAAAACTGTGAAGGCATAGCAGGTCCCAAGGGACCTGTTTTTACCAGAATAAACTATCCTGTACTGTAACCAGAGAGGCATGTTTACCTGTCTCCCGACATCAGGCTAGATTCTCACTAGTTTTATTTCCATTGAGAAAAAGAAATGTTGAAAAGCAAAAGACACTTGCCTGGCAACTTTGACATCATTCCCAAATAGCACAATCCAAGCCCCTGAGTCATAATTGGGTTATCATTTCATACCCAACAAGAATTAAAATGAAAAATGGAAACTAGAATCACACATTTAAGTTCATCTAGATGAGAAAGATGGTTCAAGGACACATGTGGGAAACAAGGCACCTTAAGTAGAAAACACATAGGTTATCGCTAAGAAAACAAGCCACACATAAGAGAAGGACTCCCAGGAAGGATCCCAGCATTTAGGCATGTGCAGAGTCTGAGGAGCTCTGGTCCACAGTTAAAGAAAGCAGCAGGTCTGTAAGCAGGGAGGCCACTTTAGCTATACACAAAGCCCGTGTGTATGGGCAAGAAGTCACAGATGCTGTACATAAAGCCTGGGTGTCTGGGCAAGGAGTCACAGATGGAGATTCTCAACTGTAGTTGGGGAGCCATAGATTGGCTCAGACTGACACAGCTGGTCAGTGGGGTGCACAGAAAACAGAAAGCATCAAATAAAATGAGACATGGGGAAGTGCACATGAGTGGGAACATTGGTACACACGAGAGCCCAGGTCAGTGCTGGAGTTTCAGGCAGCTCAGGGATACAGGCATGACATAGGTATGAGATGGGTGATGACAACCAGGATTCTTCAGATAGGGTTTATTTATTTTCTATTAAAATTTTATTTTATTACACTGTTATTCATTATTATTATTATTATTATTATTATTATTATTATTATTAATTGAGCATGGAGAAGTCAGAAGACAGCTAGTGAGAGTTGTTTCTTTCCTTCCACCATATTAAATCTCGGGATCTAACTCAGTTGTCAAGTTTGGTGTCAAGTGCCTTTAACCCACTGAGGCATCTCATCAACCCCTGTGAGGAGGGTTTAAAGGAGCACAGCCTGTGCCCCTGGTCCAGTCTAAGCACCCTCCCCATTTCTGTGGAAGAGCCAAGACCTCCACTAAACAGCTCCATTCATTTCATTTCTTGTAAAGCAACTAAGAATAAAGACTGCTCATAGACTTCTTTAAAATGTCAAAACGGCTTTCAAATCAATATCCATGACTTCCATGTCATCCAAGACAACACTATTGAGAAGCTATTTGTGTCATACAAATATTTGCAATGCTACTGCTATCAGGACACATCCACTAAATATCAATTAGGCTAAGAAACATAATTCCTTGTTGAATTTCATTGCCATGTAAACTTTATTGGAATGGAACCCACCAGGAAATCGATATACTCCAAAACTGACTGTAAATGTGAAAACAGACTTTTCTGGTATCCTTCCTTGCTAGTTTTTATCAAACACAAACCATGCTACTTGGTTAAGACACATGTATAAATAATGTTTTCTGATAAAGCTTCTTGCCACAATGACTTTATAATATGGGGCAAGCCACTCACATGAGAATCCCCATGCCCAAGCTTCATAAAGTGAAGGAGATCAACAGTGACTGTTATATTTCACTTTTCAATAATTTATGTTTTATTTATGTTACATCCTGATCACAGCCCCATCCCTCCTCTCCTCTCCTCCCATCCCCACCCTTACAAATCCATCCTCTATTACCCCTCCCCTTCTCTTCAGAGAAAGGGAACTCCTCCTTGGGTACCATTCCACCCTGGAACATCTAGTCCCAGCAGGACTAGACACATCCTCTCCCACTGAGGCCCAGACAAGGAGTTCAGGTAGAGGAAGAGGATCCAATGACTGGCAACAGAGTTCAAGATACCCCTGGCTTCTATTGTAGTCACTTTGTGTAGCCATACAGGACTCTATTTTATTACACTGTTACTCATTATTACATTATTACATTATTATTATTAATTGAGCATGGAGAAGTCAGAAGGCAGCTAGTGAGAATTGTTCTTTTCCTTCCAACATAGTAAATCCAGGGAACTAACTCAGTTGTCAAGTTTGGCGTCAAGTACCTTTAACCTACTGAGGCATCTCATTGACCCCATTGACCTCACTGAAGAGGGTTTAAAGGAGCACAGCCTGTGCCTCAGGAGGGAGGAGGACATCAACCCACCCCAAAAACCTTCAACCCAAAATTTATCCTAACTATAAGATGCACAGGGATAAATATGGAGCAGAGACAGAGTGAACAGCCAACCAATGACCCCAACTTGAGACCCATCCCATGTGAGAAAGTCAACTCCCGACACTATTAATGATACTCTGCTATGCTTGCAAGCAGGAATCGGACACATAATTTCCTCTAGAGAGGTGTCATCCAGGAGTGGATGGACACAGATGTACAGACCCACAGCAAAACGTCAGGCAGAGCTGGGGGAGTCTTGTGAAAGGCTCAGAGATAGAAATGTATGAGCCAAAGGGGTCAAGGACACCACAGGAAGACCTACAGGGCTGACTAACCAGGGCCCATGGGGGCTTGCAGAGACTGAGACACCAACCAAAGAAAATGCAGGGGCTGGAAGTAGACCTCCTACACTTTTGTTTTTGATGCCTTTTTTTTTCTTCAGAATGCTGTGTGATGCTGTTCTTAGGAGACTTAAATGAATATCTATGAAGACCCAGGTACAAAACTAGTAAGGATGTCTGTGGTGCTCTGAATGAAGTTCAAAGGTTTGAAGAGCATATCCCATAGCTCCATATGTTTGAATAGCATATCCCCAGTTGGTGAAACTGTTTGAGAAGGATCAGGAGGTGTGATCTTCTCAGAAGAGGTTTCAAGAGCCCCCACTAGTCATGGATAGCTCTTTTTCTACCTTGTGATTTTGTAACAAGATAATAGCTCTCAGCTATTGCTCCAAAGTTATGTCTGCCTTGCAAGTTAGTTGTAGACTCTAACCTCCTGGAACTATGAGCCCTAAATAAACATTTATATAAATTGTTCTGGTCTTGGTGTCTCTTCACAGCAAACTGAGACAATGACAAGGCCATAGTAAGGATGACACCAGAGAGTGTCAGTGGAGTTACTTATAGAAATATAGGTGAAGGGCTAATTATAAGAAGAGAAATGACTCAAAGACAGCTTACATCACCAAAATGCACCCCAGCCTACTGACAGACTACAAAAGCTGGAATCCTGGAACACACTGCATAGCCTACAGGGGCTCAACATATTGGAGAAGGTCCTTTCTCAGCAGCTTAGCTTGACTGAGTGTTTTCTAGTCAGCTAGGCTTCATTGTCTCTCAATGGTCTTGCTGTTTATATATGATTCAGAGAGAATGGGGCTAATGTATCTGGTCAGTTTCAGGAACATCCTAGGTTTAAGGTTTAAGAAGCAGAAGAGAGTGGGGTGGGAGAATCTTAACAGCAGCCAAGTCCTTGCTGGGCCATCCTCAGAACTAGCTTTGCTCTGGTTCAGTCTTTCACTTTGCCCCTTTTAGGGGAAGGTTAACTTAAGTTCATTCAGCTATAACCAGTTACTGCCAAGATGCACCATGTTAACACTAGTTATATCATGGAGTCAGGACAGACACGTATTTTACTGGGAAGAGGTGACACATTAGCAGAACATGCTTGTGACATGTTTAGGGTGGACATCATCTGTTACTAATGGCGTTACTCTTTAAGCAATGTATTTCCCATCTCATAAGTCACTGTGAATTTCTTAACTTAGTTGTGGTGTCAACGAAATATTATCCAGATTAGAGTCAATTAACAAGACATGCTGAGAACCCTCAGAGAGGCCACGAAACACTCTGTTGGAAGACCAGCGTCTGCCCGACCCTGCTCTGCAGCTCCTACCCCTGCTTCTGTTAGACAGAAACAAGCTGCACCTGCCCTTCCTTGGGGGAAGGAGGTGACCTGTGGTCAAAACCACACACAGCTCATTTCCTTCACCTTCTTTACAGAAGTCATTTTCCATGGAGACAGTCTGAGGGTGGTAGATGAGGTCGTGTGTCTGTCTGTCTCTCCAGCCCTGGAGCAGGCAGCTGGCTTGGATGCAACAGCTCATTTACTTCATTGATCCTGAGCATCTTCCTCAAGCAGGAATAATAAGGCCTTCTGGGCTCTTCTCTCTCTACTAGGCCTGGACTCTCAGTGTCTCATTCAGGGGTCCCTAAGCCGATTTTCTGTTGATTACAAGACATCTGGAGCAAGGAAACTCTTTAATTGCAATGGCCATTCCTTGCTTGGAAGCTAGTCTCCCGAGGGTCACAGCCACCTGTCAACCTCCAGCATCTGCTTCTGTCTCTGCCTCTCTTGACGCTAATAGAAAGAAACAGATTTGCTTGCTGACAGCAGCTCCAGATGAGGCTGGGCGGCCCCCTGAAGCAGTGTGGGGGGTGATGTTGCCTGACAGGTACGAGACAGACCGTCTGTCCCCAGAAAGACCAAAGCAGCATGTATGCTCAGTGTGCTCATAGCCCTAAGAGCCAGTGGGTTTCACAGATCACCAAGGCAGCCAGTACACTTGCAAGAACTCACTCACACTTCCTGCTCCAAGTTAAATCCCACCTGAGCCTCAGGTTATTGTTCTAAAAATAAGGAATGTCAATCATCTAGCAGTATTTTATAGAGGTCAGAGAAAATGATTTATGTTGAGTAATTTACAAGATTTAATCAAATGACCAAGTCACTATATAAACTGGAAATCAAGATTCTTCCCAGCCAAGTCCACACATGGTTAATGTCACGGAGCCTGCACGGAGCCTTCCAACCTGGGAAGTACCTTGCAAGAAGAGTTAGTGAGAACCCCTTAAAGGGAAGGTCACATTTGAAGGCCCAAAATGTTAATGTGAAGTTGAACTTCACAAACCTAACATCTGGCTTAAAAGACAGAAGCAGGTTCAGAGAATAGCTCATCTTGGCCAGCATAAGTAGGCTCTCAGTGAGAAAGCAGAAGTCTGCTCAGAGCTCACAGCACCCCTCGCCCTGCATCTAGCTAGAAGCTTGGTATGAATTTGAACAGCCTGCCAGAGAACACCACTCAGTGTATCCCTTGCTGGTTTCACTCTGTTGCTCATCTTGGAGGTCTAGAGGGATCTTTAAAAAAAAAGTCTCTCTCTCCTCAATGACTTACATGCTACCCCTGCTCTATCTAACTTCCATCTGGCCTCTTTCTGGTTATTACTGTCCTGGCTAACTGGGAGGATGATGGTCTCCTGGCTGGTGGTTTTCCTGAAGTATGTTTCCATGCTGTAAACAGCCTAGGAGTACAGGGACAGAGATCTTCCTTATCAATATCCACAGACCAGCAGCAACTTCACTGTAAATTCTGCCCTTTGCTTCTATGTCTCTCATGTCCAAACCCGGGGTAGATGTTGAATAGCTTTTTCATAGATGCTGCTTGCCCAGAATGATGGGCAGGGTGCCCCCAAAGGAAGGTATAAAATTTATGTGAATTGAAACTATTCTGCAAGAATACTTCTATCACATACAGATCTGTGGGTATGAGAAACACCTCTGTACTTGTCACGAAAGGGTTCCTGGAACAACACAGATTCCCAGGCTCTAGTTTGCTTATTGTTGCTGTGATAAAACATTCTGACCAAAAGCCATGTAGGTAATAAAAAAGGTCTATTTGGGTTACAGTTCCATATTGCAGTCCATCAAAGAGAGAAGTCAGAGCAGGAACTCAAACAGGAACTCCATGAGGGAATGCTGCTAGGTAGTTCATTTTCTGCCTTGCTTAGACCCATGCTCATCTGACTCCCTTCTACAAACCAGGTCCACATGTCTAGGGAATGATACCACCAAAAGTGGGCTAAACCTACCTATATCATTCAAGAATCAAGACAATTTTTCACAGATATGTGCACAAAGTAATTAATTATTATTTATTAATAAACTGAGATGTTTCTTTTCCAGTGATTTTAGGCTATGTCAAGTTGACAATTAATGATAGTAAGGACAAAGGTACTATGCTATTTGGGGTCATTATCTTCTTCCCCAATAGGCAGTGAGTGAGGACCTGTGGCAGACATCCTGGTACTGTTCCATAGGACAAAAGAGAAAACTAAAGATTTCTGTGGGTGGTGGAAGAAAACAAGCCATGCTGAGAAACATTGACAGCTACAAACTCCTGTCAGGAGATTAGAAACCACATCACTATTTTAGGAGGACCAAAATTAAATGGCATCTATATATTATCTTCCAGCATCTTTTCTCTCCACATTTCATGGCATATGGATTAGATTATTTCGCTTGTGCTTTTAGAATTATTTTCTGCATTGCAATCACCCATTACTAACATTTCCCAGTTATAGGAAGAAACATTGAAAAGAGGAAGAGACTAATGTCATAGGAATTAGAATTGCTACATAGACAGAAGTAGATAGATTGATGGACTACACAGAAAGGATGAAGGATGTTTGGTGGGTAGAAAAGGCAGAGAGGAAACTCAGAGAAATTTCTGCTCTCTGGGGATGGCCAGTCTTGACCTCCTTACTTGTCCAGTAAGCAGCACCAATAAACCCAATAGTTCACTAGGTTGGATTTAGTGTTGTCCTTTATTGGGCAGCTCTCAGTCTAGGATGTGTTGGCATTGGTTTATGTCTTCCCAAGAACAGTGCCACAGAGCCCATCCTCCCTCCCCTTGCAGCACACCTTGCTCTACTGCAGGCTGGAATCTGCATACACACTGGAATGCATGTCTTCACCTCTCCTGTACCCAGGGCAGCTTCACACAGCTGCCGCCTCAGCTTCACACAGCTGCCGCCTTGTGAAACCTCTTTGACCGAAAAGCAAAAAACCCAGGATGAAAGTCAGCATCATCATGGAGAAATTTAATGATATTGTTGATCTGAACTGCAATTAAAGCAAGAAGAAGCCATATTCCAGTTAAGAAATTAAGCCCTTTTCAAATATCACAGAATCTAGTGAGACACCAAAGTTAGAAAGAGACTGTAACAAACACCAGGGGAACATTGACCTGAATAAACCACTGGAAAAATTTTAAGTGAGGCCACATGAAGTTTTCTACTGGGTGATTTAGGCTCCTATTTTCAAATGCTATTTGGAAGTTCAAATGTGTCTTTTCTAGGGAATAAAAAAACCCCAGCTTTGCTTAAAGAGAATAAAAATAGCTAATTAAACCATTACAAATTTAACATCTATATCTACACAAAGCCACCATGACAGTTCACTGTACCTGATGTGTTAGGAATATGTAAAGCTCCCCCCACCCAATGTAGGAAGTATCCAAATGTTCAGAAACTAGTGAATGGATATAAAACATGATGGGCCAAGATAACAGACTGATACCACCTATCAGTGCCAAGGGCTAGGATTTGTGTGACTGTGGTGGCAAACACCTGTCATCTCAGACCTCAAGAGGCTGAGACAATGGGAATGGAAATTCAAGGCCAGCATAGACTATTCAGTAAGAAACTGTCTCAAACAGCAAGCCCACAGGAACATGTAGCAACATGGATGAATCTCAAAACATCCTTAGAAAGGGAAAGAAGCCAATCATAAAGCTGGACATCCTGTGCCACCAAATAAAACCTCTAATGACAGGAATGGGTTGAGTCACTGGACAAGGGACCCCATGGAAAACCTCAAACATTATAGTGTATTGGTTACACTATACAACCTGGTAGTAAGGCCCTGTCGCTGAAGACAACACTTACATACATGTAACTAAACACAGAGAAGCTAAACTGGTACCTGACTAGAAGTTTCATTCCTACTGAGGAGTGATCACGCTACTAGAAGGCACTCTTCACAGAAGTGGAAGAGAAATACTGTCATTGGTGTCTCCCAGGCACAAACCCTGCCACCAACAACAGGGACTTGCCTACAGTATATTTTTGCATTAGTAGCACAAATGTTACAAGAGTAAACAACCATTTTCTCATTAGACTTAAGTAAGGCTCACCCTATGAGATGGAACCATCCTTGATATAGCTAAAGTGGACAAGAACCAGAGACTAGACAGGTCATGAGCCTAGGGGAAAACTATCATTCTGTTAAAGGAACTGTTAAGAGCTTCTCTGGTGAGGGCTGAGTAAGTGCTAATCAATAGGCAGAGCAGAATAACACTAGGAGTCATTTTATTGTGCTGAGTATGAGTGACTTCAGAGCACTCAGTCCTAAGTGGGACGTCTTCATCTTAGCCCTCTGTTCAAGCCTCAGATATCTATAATCTATGCAGAGGAAAAGGTGAAAAGATTATAACAATGAGAGGTAATGGGTGACTCCAAGGCAACAGTATCTTCCAGCCATAACAGGACTGATGCATATATGACATCAGAGAGACTATGGCAGCATGTTCAAGGTCTTCACAAGTTCAAGCCAGATGAGGCCCTGGCACTAAGAGAAAGAAATAGACACAAGCTCCCTCTCTTAACCAAGAAGCCATCTGCTACAGGTACTCACTCATAGTAGGAATTTATGGATTTGTCGGAGACTCAGCTGTGCCATGTGATGATTTTGGAGTGGACTCTTAAGAGGACATGTGATGTTTAGAAAGAGTATAAGCATAACGCAACAGAGAGTAGACAATGCTCTGTTTTACAACCCCTTGTTGGTCTCTGTTGGGCTTTGCTGACTCTGATCACATCTTGCATTCGTTAGCCTTGCTTTCTCCACTGATAATCACTTCTCAGGACTTTGTAGAGAGAAATGCACCAAAGAACTTCTGGTGGTATTCTGGCTGTTTTCTGTCCCTTCTGTGGACTAGCCGGAAGGCTTGTTCACACTCTATGTCACGCTGCCGCTGTTGATTTATGTATGGTGTTTTGCTAGTGGACTGGACTGCTGACCACAATGGTTGGGATTTCCCCATAGAACTATTTCTAAACAGGTCCACAACCCACCATTTGCTATTAATCTTTGTTTCCCCTACCTCTGGTAGGTAGTGGGCTAGAAGGGATGTTTAAGAGTTAAAGAACCATAATTAAAGTAGGTTTTAAAGATCTAAACCTATGTTCAATGGCTCAGTAAAAATGAGTTTCCTCCAACACAGTCTCACTGGGTACACTAACCACACCTCATGGCATGGTTCATACCCAGGAGTAACACAAAATGAATTCAATGGCATTTCATGTGGACTTTTAATCTCATTTTTGCTTTGTTTGGGATTTAAAATTTTTTTTTGTCATATTGACCCTTTGCATGTTTATTTTGACTTTTTGTGATATTTTGTGTGTGTGTTTCCTGGTTTCATGTTGCTGTTTTGTTTTTTTCTTTTTTGAGAGAGAGAGTGAGGGGAAGGAAGGAGCGAGAACCTAAAGTTGGATAAGTAGTGATATAAGAAGATCTGGAAGAAATTGAAGGAAAGAAAAAAACATGATCAAAATATATTGTATGATTTTTTAAAACAAAAGTTAAAGAAAAAAACCAAATTCACACACAAACACACATACTGAAATTCCATTTACATAATATGGTAGGAGGAGGTAAGTCTGCAGAGACAGCAGCAGATGAAAGGCTGCTGGAAGCCAGAACAGAGTGGATGGAAATGGCTAGAGGATTTCTCTTTGGAGATCCCAGAACACACTGTGTTCCATTTGCACAATTATGAATATACTAAAAAAATGTTGAATTGGAAGCCGTAAAGGGAAGGATTTTATAGTGTGCAAAGTTTATGTCAATAAAGCTCTAAAATGAATGGGATGGTAGAGTTGCCATCCCATGTTAAGTTGGGTGTTATTATGGCGTGCCAAGCAGGTGGGGAGATCACTGTGGTTCCTGTAACTCTTCATGGAAATGCACAGATACAAGACAAGGTACAAACACAGATGTGGGGGACACATCTCACGGTGCCCATTTGGAAGCATCCCTGGGTGGCAGGCTGAGGGACGTCTCTTTCTGAGGAGGCTCAGATCTAGATCCACATACAGGTTAAGCCAGACTGTGCTCTGTCTGTTCTAGTTTCCTTTCTGTCACTGTGAGAAAACATACCGATAGAAAGAGACTCAGAGGAGAAAGGGCCGATTTGGCTTGTTTTTCATGGTCACTGTCTCATTGAGAGAAGCCAAGGCAGGGACTTAGAAGTGCAGGGACCTGGCAGCAGGAGCTGGTGCAGAGACCATGGAGGAGGGTTGCTGCTGCTGACTGGCTTGCTCTTTATGATTTGCTCAGCCTTTTTTCTTCAAGGGCCACCAGTTCCGTGGTAACACAACCCACAGAGGGCTTGGCCATCCATACAAGAATCACTAATCAAGGAAAGGCACTACGTACTTGTCCAAAGGCCAATCTGATGATAGCAATTCCTCACATGATGCTTCTTCCTCTAGTTGACTCCACCTTGGGTCAAGCTGACAAAAATTAACCATCATACTGCCCAAGTATGTTCTGGACCAGTTCCAGGTCTTTTTCCACCCAAACTCTCTGTTGTACCCAACACCAGGCAGGGCTAACATTAACCCTGGTGTCCTTTTATACCTTATTTCACCCTTGTAGAATAAAGTGGCAACCAGAGTATAGTCCGGCTTCTACAACCCCAGGTTCAGAGTACATATCATATATTCTGTATTCATAGATTGAAAATATTTGGAAAAGTTTCATCTGCACCAATCAGGTGCCAGGTGCTTCTGATCTCATTGTTTGCTCCACGTGGAACAGTTTACACAGTCTTAGGTCTTTAGGTAATCTAGAAATTATTGAGGGTGTGCTGGAGGGTGGGGTCGGTTATATAAACACTACAATGTCTTATATAAAAGATGTGGAAATTCCAGAAACGGGATAGAAGAGAAAACATACATCTAAAATCTATGAATATGCATTTTTTATCTTTATATTTTTATGCATTTAACTTTAACTTCAACTTGAGATGTATATTTTTAACAAAACATATTTGATAATATAGAGAGATATATGTCTATAAGGTCAGTGGTGCTATCGCTTCTCATTGGTTTGACTGTAACGGCAATATGGAAAGGAGAAGTGAAAAGAGTGAGCATCATTCAGCTGTGTGTCAGGAGAGCATTAGGAACAGACTAGTGTGAGAATACAAAATACGCACACTTGTTATGGGGCAGAGGAAGAGTGAAGAAAATGCTCCAGGGGTTAGCCAGAAGAATTAGCAGGTAAAGCAAACTCTACAGCCCAGAAAACTTGATTCTACAGATGCCTGATAACCTGAGTAATATTCCTGGATGCTGGCAGGAGAGAACTAAGACACAAAGGATGCCATCTGAACTCCACTCTGGACACAAGTGTACAGTAGTATACACACACACACACACACACACACACACACTCATACAATAATAATTTAAAAAGAAAATGCTATGGAAAAAATATCAAAAACATTAAAGAGTTTGTCCACTTAATAGCAAGATTAGGATTAAAGAAGTGGGAGATTATTATTATTATTTCATTAACAATCTATAACTCTAGGACCTACAGGTCAGCTCAGCAGGTAACAGTGCTAGCTGCCATGCTTGACAACCCGAGTCTTATCCCTGGAACCCCTACGATAGGAGAAAAACAACCTCAGCAAGGTTTCCTCTGATCTTTACACCTAACCATGACAGGCACGGACCCCTCTACACACCCTGAGTAGAAAAGTGTATACAGAAGTAATTAAATAAATAACACTTTACAAACTTTGAACATACCAAAAGTAAAAGTGGTCTTCCGTGAAAAGAGAAGTTCAATAGTCGTCTCAGGAGGAATTGTCATCGTGAGGGAGTGACCTCATGCCATCCTTAGACCCTAGGGAGGCAGATGAGGGGATCACTGCTCTGTGGTGCCCTGAAGGGTGTTCCTGCCACACCAGTGGAGGCCTTGGTTGCTGCGTGGCCACTCTTTTTCTTTTTCCTTTTTTTTATTAGATATTTTCTTATTTTACATTTCAAATGCTATCCCATAAGTCCCCTATACCCCCTGCCCTGCCCTGCTCCCCTATCAGCCCACTCCCACTTCTTGGCCCTGGCGTTCCCCTGTACTGGGGCATATAAAGTTTGCAAGACCAAGGGGCCTCTCTTCCCAATGATGGCTGACTAGGCCATCTTCTGCTACATATGCAGCTAGAGACACGAGCTTTGGGGGTTCTGGTTAGTTCATATTGTTGTTCCTCTTATAGGGGTTGCATGAACACTCTTATTTTCAGACCCATGTTTATATGGGTAGGTCCCCTCAGCCAAGCTTCTAGAACATTGGAATAACTCCCCTTAATGTTCTAGAAGCACCACTGGCCAGCCCAGAACAGAAGAGCAGTCTTAGAGTCTCAGGCATGGTTTTTATAGCCTGAACCTGTCCGTAAGAGACTCTGCCCTGTTAGGCTCTGCAGTGCAGGCAATTCAACTCTTCATTCTTCTTCTTTTTTTTTCTTTATTTTTGTTTTGGTTGTTCAAAACAGGGTTTCACTGTATAGTCCTGGCTGTCTTGGAACTCACTCTGTAGACCAGGCAGGCCTCAAACTCAGAAATTTGCCTGCCTCTGCTTCCCAAGTGCTGGGATTAAAGGCATGCACCACCACTGCCCAGCAGGGAGACTTCTTTTTTTAATATTTACTTATTTATTATATATAAGTATGATGTAGCTGTCTTCAGACACATCAGAGGAGGCCATCAGATCTCATTACAGATGGTTGTTAGCCACCATGTGGTTGCTAGGATTTGAACTCAGGACCTCTGGAAGAGCAGTCAGTGCTCTTAACCACTGAGCCATCTCTTCAGCCTCTCGACTCTTCATTCTTGATAAGCTTGTAAAGAATCCAATTCTAAAACTATTCAGTAGGACAGACCAGAATGCCCTATTCAGCTGCTCTGTAGTACTATCCGTTCCTAGGACTGTCACATACAGGCTGTGACAGGGGTCTGAAATTGTGATCCTCTTTTAAGTATGAGGCACCAGAGCCTTAAAGTGGGAAGTCAAAGAGGGAAGGAGAGGGTGCAGAGATGACTGGCTCTGTGGTGCTTCTCTTTCAGGATCCTTCTAAGTAGGATGGTATATAGAAAAATGACCTAGACACCATTCTGACAGAAACCATCCATGGTAAAGGAGACATCATCACTTATCCCCCAAATACTGCTGCAGCAGCCTACACAGGCCAGTCCTGCCTCTCAGCCTGGGAATTTCAACAGCCTACACAGGCCAGCTCTGCATCTCAGCCTGGGTACTGCTGGTTGCAAGCCTGCATTATCCGTTGGTCCTCACTACACCTCTGTATAGCTCTAAGAAGGGCCTGAGCTGTGAGCTCTATGGCAATCTGTTAGCTCCACATCCTTCATAGGAGGTCCTGAGCTTGTGATCTAAACTGGAATCCAAGCTCTCGGCTTTTGGACATGTGCATGTGCACCTGAGTATGTGATCAGTTTGTCTGTTTGTTTGTTCATTTTCCCAAAGAAACATCCTACATTGTACTACAGTACCTCTGGAACTACTTGAAATGAGCAAATCACATTTCCAGGAGCATCATTCACTCTTCTGCCTGTACAAACAGCAGCATACATGCTCTGGGTATGATGTTGTTCCTCACAGTTAAATAACATCTCATTTGACTATGCCAACAGGCTTCTGTGCTATCTGCTGCTTCGGATGGTGTCAGTAATGTTTTACTGGAACTATCCATTTGCTTTGTATGCGTGGAAAGGTAGGAAAAGAGTGGATAGGGTCAATCAGACCTGTAGTCACTTAGTCACCATTAGTCCTATTTGCAGATCTCTTTTCCCTGACATTATATAAACACCCACCATCTATCCTTTGGTGATGAAAGGCTGAATTTATACATTCTGCAAAACTATGTCATCAAAAAAAATGGGTCTGGCTCTCAGTTTTGATTGTGGTGAAATAGCCCAGCCACGAAATGACAAGACAGACAGAGCTCTACAGTCTTCTCTTTGGCCATAGTAACACGCAATGTATATCGTGTCAACCCGTATGGCAACTGCAGCTGAGGGGTTCATACTCTCCCTACATTTTTCTATGCACTGCCAGCCACTTCCCTGTCACCTGTGTGCTCCATTATGTCCCTGGGCTGAACATCAAAAGCCAGATGCTGAGTTACAAGTGAAACTAAACACTAGTCGCTGGTGCCACAAGGCTGGGTCTACAGAGCTCCTGCTGCACAAGCTGCAGGCACGATGTGAATCATCATAAGCATGAACGCATCACAAACACAATGTGAAGCATTGCTACTGCATCAGACCCATCACAGTGCATCTTTCCTCGGCCAGGGCAATCAGAGGCCCTGACGTATGAATGCTACCACTCCTTTGGAACTTTTGTGAATGTCAGCATGGACTAACTTGAGGGTCCCACAAATGAGCATCATATCACCGTCCTAGGACCAGGTCCAGGTCCTAAGGCAAACATGCCTCTTTGCATTGTCTTTCAATATAGTCTCCCAGAAAACAGATAATACCTTGACAGTTCCTTGGTACTAGATCCCAGAAGAGCAGGGTTGTGGGCATCTGAGTAGTTTGAGGATAGCGTTCTCCTACTTGCAAGCCAAGGCCCATGGTGCCAACAGCCATCAGCATAGCTTCATAAAAATCCCATTTATTCTTTGCTTACAGGCAAAATATTTTTTCGTGGCTAAGTTCCAAGTGAATGAAAATATGTTCAAAGGTCCACTTGACATATTTCTTAGATGACGCCAAACAGCAAAATCAGATTGCCATGTGGTGGCACAGCCCCCAAGTCACCAGTGCTCTATGGAGACACTTTGTCTGCTATGATGTAGGTTCCCAGGCTATGAGAAAAGCCTGTATTTTCTCCAAAAGAGTCTCTTTTGGTAACAACTATAATAAATGTTCCATCAATAATAATATCATAAAATGTTAATCAAAAAGAAATTTACCCGACTTGTTCTTGCCTAGGAAGCCATAGTAATTAGAACAGGTGTGTGTGTGTGGGGGGGGGCATTGCAACCTCTCATTTCTGACATGCTGCTGGTGTAGAAGAGCCTTTACCCTGGCTTAGTCTGTTTTCCTATTCTCTGCAACTCCTCTCTCTCTCTCTCTCTCTCTCTCTCTCTCTCTCTCTCCCTATCTATCTATATGTCTATATGTCATCTCTGTGTGTTTGTGTCTGACTCTGTCTCTCTGTGTGTTACGCATCTCTGCATATTTGCATGTGTGTGAGAGAATTCATGCAGGTGTACATGCATGTGTATGTGGAGGCTGGAAGTTAATGTCATGTATTGAGTGAAGCAGAGTTTCTCACTGAACCTGAGTTCCCAGATTCTTACAGTCTAGCTAGCCAACGTGCCCCATGGAAGCCCCTGTCTCACCTTCTCCAGTGTTACGGTTACAAGTGGCACCACACATGGCTGACATTTATGTGGATTCTCGGGATCCACATTTGGGTTTTCATGTTTGCGCCCTAATGCTTTAGCCACTGGCCTGTCTCACTGTATCTTTTTCTTCATTCATTGTCTTCCAATGCCTAAAGCATGGCTAGAACTTAAATATTTGGGGATAACCCTACTATGCATGAGGCCTGAAATGCTCTCATTGGGGAGTGGTCAGAGAAGGGCAGCTGGGAACACCAGAGTGATTTAAGATCTGCAATCATGTTTGCACATAGGCCAACCCTCCCTACCTCACAGTCTTAGTAGACACTCCCTTCATACGGAAGTCCAACTGCAGCTGCTTGCAGCTGGAGCTGTGGAGGGATGGAAGTACACTCACTGTAATTTCCACCCCAGCATCCAGCTGACAGGGAAGGATCTGGACTAGCAGGCTCAGTCCATCCTCCTGGCTGGTTTCTGATAAGATGTAGGGGTCTTTACAAAGTCCCACTGAGCAATACACTGAACCAAGCAGAAGGCAGAAAGCAATGTTAGAACTTACAATTTCCACAAAGAATGGCCAGCTGAAGGTCAAATAACCTGATGCTAAAGGTACTGAGAATACTTTTTGGCACAATGCTACTGGGGGTTGGGGAGTTACAGGTCCCTTTAATGGGACCATTTTTGATCAGGTATGATGAGGTATATGTTTGGGATATATGTGAGGCTTGGCTCATTGAGGAAACATGAGGCTGGGTTGTATAGATCATGGTTTGTGTGCCTGTTGAAAGTGTGGATGTATTCTAAAAGAAATTTTGAGAAATGAAAATGTAGACACCCCCACCCAGTCTACAGGTCCCAGGATAGGATAAGCCATGAGCATCTCTGTGGAGAGAAATGATGTCTTCTGTGTGTAGTAAAACTTCCTGGAACAGTGACCCTCTGTAGACTTTGTAAAACCACGGGGACCAGTGTAGATAAAGGTGGGGAGAGCAGTGCATAGGAAGGAATTTAAACTCATCCCTTAATACAGCACATTGCCCTTTAATGACATTTGACATTTCAAGATAAGTTAAATATCCTTGCTTTAAAACGTTAGGTCATTTGGGATCATCAGAGATGGATGAAGTGAAGCCAGATGACTCTGACGGTGACGTAGCACAGCACAGTCCAGGGCTTTGCAGCTCCTCACTGGCTGCCTGTTCCCAGCAACCTCTGTGGTAGCTGGTATTATCTATCACTCCAGTTCAAGGGGAGAAGGAGTGGCACTGAAGAGCACATGTCTGAACAGGCGGCTCCCAGCCAGGGTCATATCACTATCATTCTATGAATATTGCTGCGTAGTTCCAATCCAAAGATGTGGCTGAAATATGAGTCAACCATGTACACAAAAGCACTGGAAATGGGCCTGTCTATCTCCCTGTTTCCAGGTCATCATGAGCACCAGATGTAGACAGATCCAGATGTCAGGAGAAAGCTAGACAGTAGGCCTCACCAATTATCAGCTCACTTAATACTCATCTGAAAGAGAATCCTCTTGCCAAGTGCTTTGGGTCATATCCCAGACATCCATCATGAAGGCTGGTGGGACATCAGGTGTCTGAGCACCACTCTTATGGGACCCACTTAGGTCAGGTATAATGAGGTGTATGTTTGAGAGGCAAGGTTTGGGATATCTGTGAGGCTTGGCAAGAAACATGATTGAAGAAACATGAAGGAAATCTGAAGCTGGGTTGCATAGATCATGGTTTCCATGTCTGTTGAAAGTGTAGATGTGTTTCATTTATTCTAAAAGAAAATTTGAGAAATAAAGGAATATGTAGAAGCTCCCCACTCAGTCTGCAGGTCAGTATTTACTAAGTTTGGAAGATGCATTTTAAGTTTCTTCTTCTCCATTCATGAATGTATCGTTCATAATAAGAAAAGGACAGAAGGAAGAGAGAAAGAGTTGAAGAAAAGAGAGAGGGAGGGAAGGAAGGAAAGGAAGGAAGGGAAGGAGGAAAGGGAAGGAGGGCAGGAGAGAGGGAGGAGAGGGAGGGAGGGAAGTATGTAGGGAGAGAGAGACAGAGACAGAGACAGAGACAGAGACAGAGACAGAGACAGAGAGAGAGGATATAGTAAGACTGAGAAAGAGTGGGGACATGGAGACCTGAGACTAGAACCTGGTGACCAGTTTTGTTGGAAGGTAGCTACAAAGAATGTTCGAGCTGTAAGTGGGAGGAACTCTCACAGTTCTGCTGGGCCTTCCTGCTTTCTGACTTCTGGCTTGAGAGAGGCTGCCTGGAGTACCATGGGGCACAGAGAACACTATAGATCTGTGTGAGTCCCTCCAAGGCCATTTCACATGCAGCAGCATGGGCCAGAGTGCTCCCGCCCTTTGCTCACCACCTGCCCTGGCACTGTAGTGCTGGACATGAGGCTATGTAGAGGTGTAGACATGTAGAGGACAGTTGTCATCTAATCATGCTGCTGCCCTAGGTCTCCTCATATTTACACAGAGTTCAGGCCAGATAGGGACGTGATGGGAGATGCTTCAATAAGGCCATTCAGCTACCATTACACAATGTGAGCCTGGCAATAATGCAGCCTGTCTTCTCAAACCCACACCGAACACATGCTGTGATGGCATTAGGCCAGGGCTTGGAATGGACTGTGGGAGATGACGTAATGGCTGCTGGAACTCACCATCCCGGGTATAGAGAAATAAATGACTGGGTGATGGGGTGAATAATATGGAGAATGCATGAGAAAAGAGCCCAGACACCTGAGCTGCAAAGATCTAAGAAACGGGAAGGTCCACAAGCACAAAAGCACAGCTTCTTCTAATAAAACAGATGCATGTTCGAGCCTACCAGCTACTAGGTTGGCAACAGTTGAAGCAATGATACCCCCTGAGGGTTCCCCTTCTGTACTGCTGATGAGAATGCAGACTAATGGGCTATTCTAAGAGACACCTTTGCAACATGTATCAATTTTTTAAAACTATGCAATTCTAGCACACATTCTGATAGCCAGGGGTAAAATGTATCAAGGAATCACCTGACACTGGAGGCAAGGAAGTATTAGGATGGCAACTGAGTTAGTGGAGTGCAAAGATGCTTGGAATTTATTTCTGTACAAGGTACCAGGGCAGAGCAAAAGCATAAGGCACTGTCATTTTTGTAAGTTAATTTTGTAAGTAAAAGAGTCCTTGTTTGAATAAATTTGCACAATGTACATGGACTTAGATTTCAATAAACCTACACAGGTCTAAAAAACTTCAGGAAGAAAATTTGCCCAACTGTTAACCATTTATATTATAGATCACCTTTGGTTTTCCTCTTTTGTTAGATTGCTATTAATTTTCTTGGCACATTGAATTTTTATATTAAATATACATTGCCTATTCAAAACTGAAATGTTAAGTGGTTTCATGGCGTATCTGGGAAGTTAGCCTACATTCCCAGCTCTCTCTGCTGGAATACTTTCAGGTCCACTAACAGCAGGAGCACCGGACACAGAGCTCCTAGGAGCATCTCCCTGGAAAACTGACAGTTTAAAGGCCCTCTTGTTTTAGCTACTTTTTCACCATTGTGGCAAAACTCCTGATGTGAACAACTTAAAGGAGAAAGGACTTAATTTTTTTAGCACAGAACTCAGTCTGTCACAGTGGGGAGAACACAGTGAGGTCAGTGCTCACATCATAGTGGCCAGGGAGCAGACCACACTTTTTTATTGCTGTGATAGAAAGCCATGACTAAGGCAACTTAGAGAAGGAAGGGTTTATTTGAGCTACAGTTCCAGGGGAATAAGAGCCCACCAGATGGGGAAGTGGTGGACAGAGTGTCTGGGGCAGCAAGCTGAAAGCTCGCATTTTAGAATATAAGCATGAAATAGAGTGCCAACTGGAGAGGACACTTGTGTTTAAACTCACAACACCACTTTCCTCTGGGCTACACTTTGTTCAGCAAGTCATGCCTTCTAAACCTCTCTTATAGTGTTATTAATTGGGGCCAAGTGTACAAATTCTCAAGAGTATGGGGGGGGGGCAGGGAGATTCTCATTCAAACTATCACAATCCTCTTCTCTGTTTTCTTCCAGCTAGGACCCAGACTATGGGAGGAGCCTCACAGAGTCAGGAAAGTCTCCATACTTTGTACTGTCTTGAAATGTTCTCACAGGGATCCCTGTCATTCCATGGCCCTCCTCAATCCAGTTGATGATCAAGATTCACCCTCCTATCCTGTGTCAGAACATTCAGAAATTCCAGCATTCAGAGAAGATACTGAGGTTTGATTTGCTGCTCTGCATGGTAACACTACATTCTGTACCTGAAGGTCTAGGCCTACGAGTGAATCTTCACGTTTACAAGCTTTTGTTGTGCAAACCTTGTTCTTTGGTTTAAAATATTGGCTAACTAAAATTGGCTACAGCCAGTTACTGGAGGGCTTAGAGGTAGGTGAGTGACCTGGTCAGAGATGAAGAAGAGAAAGGAATGAAGTGAGACCTGGAGGAGAAGGCGTAAGATCGAGAGGAAGAAATCACCATGAGGGGTGATGGAGCATAAGCACATGGCCAGGGGAAACAGCAACTGTCTGGGGTACACCACTGGGGAGGGAGCCAAACCAGCAGTCAGAAGAGTAGTTTAGGGGTTACTTCCTAGTAATTGTCAAATCCAAATAAAATAACCATAGTCTGAGTCTCACTTATTTTTAAGCTAGTCGAGGATAAGTTGAAATTGGTTGTGCTACAGGAAGACATGTTTGTTGGCCCACAGAGCACTCTGCTATGGTTCACTCTGTGCTTCTGGGCAGAGCAGGCTCTACTCCTCCATCCTCTGGATGTCCCACCCACCAGTCATTCAGCTAACTCCCAACCATAATTTACAGGTGTTCTCCCAGGGCTGATCATAAATTTCAGGCAACATTCCCAGATGTGTTTTGGGTCCTCTGACATCTCATTGCTACATAGAATAAAATAGATTAAAAAAGAGGGGGGGTGTCCATTTGGGAGGGTCAGATGACTTGGAAACAACCTGTTCTGAGGCCATTATGTGCAGGAAAATGGAGGGCTACTGAGGTTAGACAAAAATCTATATTCATTGTTGACAGTGGGGAATCAGATGGATGCTGTACCAGTGAGGTGCCCACAAAGAACCTTGTGAATGTCATTCACCTCCTGTTTCATGACACTCAAATTCTAGTGTGGCATGGTTTGGTTTTGGCACTTAGCAAATTATGAGTGTGCCATAAAAAAAAATCTGCAAAAGATGGTAAGGGAAGAGGGCTGGCATCAGACCGACTAAGTCTCCACAGTGTGAACAGGCAAAGCTGAAGACATGGTGGAAGTGCCTTGCCTGAAGTGAGTCAGTAAAGAAGAGCAGGAAATACACATGCAAACACAATCCAATAGAGGAACATCACTCCATGAAGACCAGATGCAGGAGAAGCCCACCCAATTCCACCCACCCCACCCACCCCACCCACCTCACAAGCAGTTACTTCTGTGACATTCCTAGCCCACTTATGAATACATTTGGAGAATCAGATTGTTTATTTATTTTTATGTTCACTGCATGCTAAATTATGTATTCAGTTTGCAAACCCAAATCTCAAACCAAATAAATTATCCAATGCTAGCCAAGCTCCAGCTTCTTATCCAATATTTAGTGCCTTGTGTTGATCTGTTAAGTTCAAATATTTTCCACTTGTATACTGTGTTTAAATTGCCACCTTCATCACTTACTTAAGCTACTTAACAAAGAACATGTGCAGTGAATTAAGCATGAGGTCATTATCCATTTATCGTGTGGTGATCTTAGCCACTGTCCTGGGAATAAAGGGTCTTTCAATTTGAAGCCACAAACAAGAATAGTGTTTTGAATAGTCAATATTAATTAATTTTATAAATTTGAACTAGACTCCATATTCATCTTTTTCTGTAACTTTAGACTTAATTCCTCTTGATGGGTCTTAATGCCCCATGACAAATGTCCTCTGTGAGGGCCCATTGAGGAATCCAATACAGATGTTTGCTAATTCCTCTGGTCCTTGCTGATCCTTGGGTAAGGTATCTGTCATTCCTGACTGCGCTCACTTCAGGATTGTCATAACTGGGGGTATCTTTGCTGGGGACACTCAGAAAGGAGCTGCAGCAGCAGGTTTATGCAGACACGACAAGGACATAAGCCATGACCTTTAAATACAGCTCTATTCAAACAGAAATTCCCATCAAGTGCACATGAGACTGTCTTCAGGACAGAGTGTCTGCAGATCTGTGTGGGTCTAAGACAGGAGAGGGAAGCTGCATGAAGCACACACAGGGCTCTGGGGAACTTGGGGAACTACTGCCCAGGCATGACCTAGTGGCCCCTCTCAGGTCCACCTGTGCTCATTCAAACAGTACCTGAAGAGAGGCTGCAGCACTGAGATACCAGGCACGGCAGACATGGAGCCGATGAGAGATGGAGAAACAGCAGTAAACAGAACAACCAAAGCCAGCGCTTTCAGATACTCTGAGCAAGCCAGCCCAGCCTGCACTGTCTGCCCGGAAAATGGCAGCCTAAACTGAGACGGGGCCATGAAAAGGTCACAAAGCACATACAGTGTTTTTGTAGCAAGCTGCCCCTCTGCGCTGCGAACTGACTTCTTCAATGGGGCAAGAAAACATACTCTATTATGTTTCCTATTATGTCTATCTGGTATGGAGCATCTTTTCAGGCAGGTGCTTCAGCCAGTGATAACCCCCTCATCCATGCATCCCAGAAAGCCAGGTCTGTTGTCCATGAATCACCCTGAACCTTTCAATGCTCCAATGTGACACATTCACCCTGATCACTGAGCTCAGCAGGCATGGATTCAACTGTTCCCTGTGACTGTCAACAAAGACCAAAGACGAAAGTGGCCTCCAACGAGCCCCAGAACTAACTGAACATTTATAGACCTTCACACCAAAGAGCCATTCAGACACTATCTAATGAGGTCAGTCCAAAACCGATGGCGAGGAAGGGAAGTAGAGAGCCAGAAGGTGTTGAAGCTTAAAGGGTTCTAGTCAGGTGTTGACTGGTTATAATCTGCCTATCTCCAGGACACATGGAAGCATTTCTCCAGTCAGCTTGGTGGCTCACTGTGTCCTCATAAGAAGTGAGTTTATTTTTCCCTGTTATGAGAGGTTCTAGGACAAGAGGTATAGCTTAGCTGGAGAGCAATTATCTGACCTCTATGAGGCTCACGGTTTATCCCCAGCACCAAAAGGAGGAAGAGGAGGAGAAAGAGGAGGGGGAGGGAGAGGAAGAAGAATCTTGGTTCTAAAATTCAGTGGGCTTATTTCATGCCAGATGAGCAATTCATTACATCACATTAATCAAAATATGAATTCTCCTGGTATGGCCAAGGGTTCCTAAGGTGTGTTCCTTGAGTTTGAACAGGGCAAGAAGCAATGAAGTATACTACAGTAAAGGGTTAGCTGTGTTTACCTGTCCATGTGCTGTAACCTTTTTTTTCTTCAAAATCCACACAAATTAAGAAATTTGGGAACTGGGGTAAATTAAGTATAAATGTGGGTTTAGATTTGTGATGTGTTCACATGTAAGACTACACACAGGCTGTATAGAGTTTGAGTTAAATGTGTAAGCTGCTAAGTATAATAGCCAGTCATCAGGTCCCTCCGACTGGTTTAGTCCACACACCCAGGAGGCTGATAGGTGTGTCCCAAGGTTCCTCCAGCTTTCATGGGGCTCTTTGTCCTCGTCAGAACCACGGAGGTCCATAAAGACTTCTGTGAGGAAGGAAACAACTGGATCCAGAAACAGGAACAGAGCACAGTGTGAGTGTTGCCAGTGCACTGGTCTAGCACTCGGGGACAAGGCTGAATCTTTTTTTTTTTTAATTATTTTTTCTTTATTAGAATTTTCTTCATTTACATTTCAAGTGTTATCCAGAAAGTTCCCCATAACCTCCCCCATCCCCGCCCTGCTCCCCTACCCACCTCCTCCCACATAATGGCCCTGGCATTCCCCTGTACTGGGGCATATAAAGTCTGCATGACCAAGGGGCCTCTCTTCCCAATAATGGCCAACTAGGCCATCTTCTTCCATATATGCAGCTAGAGACATGAGCACTGGGGGAACTAGTTAGTTCATGTTATTCTTCCACCTATAGGGTTGAAGACCTTAGAGAATAGAGGGGTGGCTGATTTTCTTTTCAGGGAACAGGGGATAGATTCTCTCAGGCACAGTTGCTATGGTAGCTGCATAGAGTACTGTGCCCTATCTGTGGAGGGGGATGGGTGTGGAGGAGACTGGTTTACAGAGCAGCTCACAGAGTGACGGTGTGAAGGAGAGATGGAGCAGGCACAGGGAAAGAGTCCCTGCTCAGTTTGGATGTGAGGAGCCCCAAAGGCCACCTGGGGGCCACCTGGGTGTCATTCCTGTGAGGAAACAGATACCCAGTCCCTTCCCAGCTCTATAGGGATGGTGATTTTCCTTGTCAGTTCCATCAAGGGCTTCCCAGATTGCTGGTAAGCTGAGAATGCTGGGTGCATCTGAATATTTCTGGATGAGAGAAAAGATGGACGTTTGAATTAACCTACCATGTATGGAAAGCCCGTCCTTACTCAGCATAGGGGTACACCATCCAGTCAGCTAAAAGTCAGGACAAAACAACAACACCCACTAAAAGGTGTCTCCTATTTTCTTTCTAAATCTGGGACACCTTTCTTCTTGTGCCCCTGGACATTACTATCCCAGTCTTTGCTCACCGGAGTTCCCTCTGGTTCACAGGTCTTCAGCTTTTGACTCACAGTTACACTGAGATCATCCTTGGTTCTCACACCTTTGGATTTGAACTGGGTCACACAGTCACCTTCCATGGCTGCCCAGCATGCAGGTTGCCTAATATAGGTTTCTCAGTCCCTGTCGCCACAGAAAGCAACTATGCAATGCAGTCCTTCTTGACAACCTCCATCTATGCCTACATAAATGCTGCCTCTGCCCATGGTGCCCCTGATGGATGCCCCTGATGGATGCCCCTGATGGATGCCCCTGATGGATGCCCTGATGGATGCCCCTGATGGATGCCCCTGGTGGATGCCCCTGATGGATACCTCTGATGGATGCCCCTGATGGATGCCCCTGATGGATGCCCCTGATGGATGCTCCTGCCCCTGATGCCCCTGATGGATGCCCCTGCCCCTGATACCCTGCAGAGTTCTACTGGTACAGCTTCTTTGTTTGCATCTTTATTCACATTGATGACTTTCTGTCTAGTTGGTAGGAAAACAATTCAGAAATCTTTCTGGGTGAGCTGCCCCTGGTAGAATTAGTTATTGTCCAAATCTGTTTCCAAGTGACCTGTCCAATCCCATCTTTCCTCAGCTTTCAGCATCTGGGGCTTTCCCAAACACTGCCTTCACCCTGGAAAGTGCCTCAGTAGGGCTTTGCCTGCTTGCTATTTTCATCCAGTTGAATTAAGCATCTACTTTACATAAATAGGACTCATGCCTCCCGGAGAAGGGTGTTTATTGGCATCATATGCATGAAACATCTTAGATGGGTCCCATTAAAAAAGAGGCTTGATTGGTGTGTGCGTAATCCTTTAATGAACTTCTGAGACAGTAAGCAAAGCAGTGAAGTCCACATAATTTCCATTCATAAGAAAAATCTTGCTTGTAAAAAGGCATGAATTTAAAAAAAAAGAGCCCACTGGTGGTGGAGAGATGAGACTAAGTGTGCTCTTGCAGAGGAACTAAGCCCTGTTCCCAGCACCACACTGGGCAGCTCACAAAATCACCTACACCTTGAACTCCAGGGTGATCTTATGCACTTCACTGATCTCTGTGGGTATGCTTTAACATGAACCCCCATGTACACACATATGCACACATAATTAAAATAATAGTAATATTATCTCTTAAAAAAGAGCCTATTGAAAGCAGAAACCAGGTTGCCAATATGGGATAGTGATCTTTCTGTTTAAAAGAGACACTGGGCTCAGAGATACTGTCCTTATGCCTATAGAATGAGCCTGCTCCGACTGCTGGGGCAACACAAGTCCCAGTGTATTCTTATAGTATACACAGAAGCAATGGTGGCCAATGCAGAGCACAACCAACCTCCCTCTCTCCCCTTCTCCCTTTCTCCCCCTCTCTTCCCCTCTCCCTTTCTCCCCCTCTCTCTCTCCCTCTCCCTCCCTCCCTCCTTCCCTCCCTCCGTGTGTGTGTGTGTGTGTGAGAGAGAGAGAGAGAGAGAGAAAGAGAGAGAGAGAGAGAGAGAAAGAGAGGGAGCTCATGTTCATGTGAACATGTGCGTATGCATATGTGGAGGCCAGAAGTGATTGTTAATTTCTTATATATTGAGATAAGGTCTCTGACTAGCCAGCTTACATTGTAGATCAATTATAAGTATCAGGATATCACAGTTATAGGCAGGCCATCATACATTCATTCTAAGATTCTGAATTCAAGATTGTGAAACATGTACTTTACCCACTGAACCATCTCAGCAGAGTGCTACAGTCATTTTAGATTTAAATTACTAATGCTACTACATGTGATGTACCTGGCTTGGTGTCTGTGAATGGATGAGAGGAGAGGTCAGGTCATGGCAGCTGGTGGTTCTGATCATTCTCTTACACAGGCAAGATGTGTGTTCATCCAAGGAGCTTGGGTCTGTTCCGACTCGGGTAATGACATTCCACCCACTCATGTCTCCTGCTGCCTCTCCTTCCTCAGCTTCGTTCTTCAGTGTCAGACACAGCACAAACTTTTGGCAGAAAAACTCATAGCAGCCTGCTCCTGCTACAGGGGGGTATGTGTGTTTTGTCATGTAACCTTATCCTTTGCAGATTTCAGTATTTCACAGAAATTACATTTATTTTTTTCCCACCTAGGTGGGTAGGATGTATGTAGAAATCAGTAACTGGGCTTGTAGAGGAGTAAGCAGGGACCAGGCTTGCAGCCCCAGGTTCCTTCATCGCCCAAGCAGTTCTATTTCTCTGCTTCTGCATTTACTGTAATGCTGGAGCAGTAGACATGGATAGTCTAGTTATATTTGCGAGAGGAAGGCATGTAAAAAGAGTTGAGAGAGAGATACGTTTATCCTGATTTCCTGCAGGAACTTCACACGTGAAAAACTTATGTAGGCAGACAAGGAGAGGTCACTTCAAAATGGACAGGCCAGAGGCAGAACCCTTGAGGGCAGCATAAAAGAAGACCCAAGAGAAGGTCATCAGAGGCATGACAGCAATTTTCTGCTCACTTTGCTTGCAGGCAATTTAGGGAGTTGTAAGAATCTCTGAAGGTCTAGGCAGGAGGGTAGGGAGAGGCTCCATAGGCGGTTCCTCTGACCCCACACAGTGATGCAGGTGGACTATACAGGATATTCTAAGGGTAGATTATTATAGATTTAATTCACCAGCAAGAGTAACCTAATTTTGCAGCCACTGTTCAAAAATCTCCTGTGGTTAAGCATATTTATTTTCTAATGTTTTCCACAGCCTTCTGCCTAAATTATTAGTCTGATAGAGATGCCTTTTCACAAGGTCTCGCGGTTTCAGAGTTAACATTTTACTGCTTAAAAAAAAAACCCTTTCTGCAGGAAGCTGTCTTTGAGGAAATATGAACAAGCTTTCGAAAGCTATGAGTTAGGCCCAAGGTGTCCCAGTCTCAAGGAAGAGGTGCTACATCCCAGGGCTTGTGGGAGCACCAGTCTCAAGGAAGAGGTGCTACATCCCAGGGCTTGTGGGAGCATTTTGAATCATTTGAGGAGACTCTTGAGCAATGTGTACGAATGCTCCTGCTGTCAGAACACAAGAAAACTGCTCTCTCCTCCTCATGGCCTGCCCACCTTTCCAAAGATCTGGAGTATGCGCTAGTGTCATTAGCTTCAACAGCAGGTCAGACTTTCGAGAAATCATAAGCTGTGTTTAGGTAGCATTCTCTCATAACAAATCCATGCGGAAAACACCCCATGTGCATCTTAAAATCTAGTTACATCTTGTAGAGAGAAGAGCCTGATCTGTAAACTATGTAATTTATCTGAATCTTATATACCCATTTAATTGGAGCAGCCCTGTGAAACCTGATCCTGGAGGCACCAAAAGGAGAAGCTAGCTTAGCTTTCCCATGTAGTACGGAGACCTCAAATGCCATGAAGTAATGATCTCATTAGGTAAGTGTCAGAGAGGGAGAATGCAGGGCTCCCTGTAAGCACTAGGACAGGGGCCAATGGTATTTAGGGAGATGTCCCAAGAGAGGATTGGCACTATAGGAACACAGAAGTCAAAGGCTAAAGAAACAATGGCCCCAAAGGGTATTTTAGGTCCCATACATAAAAACTTCCAGACAAGATAAGACACACAAAATTCCTGTCTCAGGAATGGAGACCAACTACGGAGCTAAGATTGAATACAGGAAGTGTGTGCTCCAAGTCAGTGTGGACTCAGAGGAAGTGTGTAATCACAGGAATAATAGACTCAAAGGAAGTGTTTGCCCACAGGATGAACGCTCCCAATGAAATGTGTATTCAGAAGTATGCACTCACAGGAAATGTGGCCTCACAGGGAAAATGCAGTTTGAAGAGGACTATGTGCATGAGAAGTGTGCACTCACTCATAGGAAGTTCAAATTCACAGGAAGTGTGTATTCAGAGGACTCTTTTAATAGGAAGTCAGAACTACTGCCATGTCCAGAGCTTGCAAGACTTTATTTTTTGTTTTACTTTTGATGGGTTGATCCATGTACACAATGAGTTATGGTCATTTTCATGCTGTAGTCCCTCCCTCATCCCCTGTCTCTAAATGAAACCATTCCTCTTCTCACCATGCCCACGATCTAGCTCCATGCCTTATTTTAGTGTGATGCACCAAGTCTAACTACAATTTCATGAGTGTGAGTGGGAGTTCCTTTCAGAAGCACCTGCAATGACAACTTGTACTGAGGAAATGACACTCCCTCCCCCAGCGGCCATTGCTTGCCAACAATTCCCAAAGTAGTGGGAAATCTGAGCTCCTCCCCCACAGATTGTGAGGTATTGTAGGCTCCCATTTTGTGAAGAGCCTTTCAGTAACCATGGTGGTTAGTTACCTCATGGTAAACACATAAGAGCAATAGTCATGTCATGTCCAAAAAAACTTCTTGAGAAAATTTCAGCATGCCCAACCCCCTAAACTGTCAAAATAGGAGCCAGGATGTCTCCTAGGACTGGACAGAATCCAGACAGGAAAGCTTCCCCCAAGGGAGTCGTGCTCTTTTCTCTGTGTCTTCTTCCATGTGCCCCAAGCCAATGCCCTAGTTGCACAGTGCCACTTTGTGCAAGTGTAAAGCCATGAACAAATCTGATAATCCCACTGAAACACAAGAGGGAGTGGACACAAATGGATCACCATTCTGGAAAATTCTAGAGAAGGTTCCAACTCTTCCCCGTGGTGGTGTCAATGCTTGAGAGAGCAGTCTCATATTCTAGAAGAGTATCTAGAGGATAAATGGGAATGGAAGGGCAGGTCTTGTTTTGTGAACATATTCTTCCAGTTTCCCTGAGGTACTGGAGAACCGTGTCTAGCTAAGCATAGGCAAATATCCTCCCTGCGAGAGAAAAATATCTCAAACTTATAAAGATTGTGCCAACTAGCCACGCTGTACAATGTGAAATGGAATTTGCCTTTGTGAACTTGCAGGCATGACTTTCCATTGACTGGCGGAGGGGCTCTCCAGCACAGTGAGTCTTGTCATATTAGCAGGCTGCTGAGCAGAGGTGTGGCCCTAATTGCCAGCAGCCACGGGAGGTGGATGAAGCCCCTGGAGCCTTGTATGGTCCTGTGAGGAGTACTGCCTCTGCCTCCCTGGGATTGTGCCAAGCCTGAAGCAGGAAGATGAGTCACCAAGCTGATTGAGCAGAAGATCAAGGGTGCCCCATAGAGTCAGAAATCCCATGCTGAAAATAACTAACTGTTCCAGATACAAGCAGGCACCTGCTGTCCAGGTTCAGAATGGCCCCAACCTGCTGTTTTTCCTATAGAACACACATTTTTTTCCTCTCTTCATCTAGTCTTTTGATGAACTTAAAAATGTTAAAAAACTCTGAAGCCAGGAAGTTGGAGAATAGTTTTCCTGTGGTCTATTGGGAGATACTGTGCATTGCTTGATGGCTGTCTGCTTGTATCTATATTAAGAGAAGCTTTGTATCTCTCTTTTAAAAGAAGCATCATATCTCTCTTTGACTCCTGACCTCAGAGGAGGGGTATATTGTTCTGTCTCTGTCTCTCCTTGCAATGCCTTTATACCTCCTGACAAATGAATCTGCTCACTACTGAGCTCTTCAGAGCCTCTCGGAGCCTGGAACCACTTGGAGCACTGTCTTTCTCTAGCAACTCATTGGTCAGGGCACCACTAGGGTAGCTGTGGGAGGGGGTACAGTGCCCCCTTACTGATGCACTCCTCTGTGACTTTAGGGCTTGTAACTGACATCTCTGAATCTTTTTTTCTGTGAGGTACACAAAAGTGTCTTGTTTTTAAAACTGAGTAAGACACCTTTTAAAAAGGCAATTTGTACAGTCATGGCCTGAAGATAATGTTGTAGCTGTTGCTGTGTGATCATGTTGGTAGATACATGCTATTGTGTTTATTATTTATCTCCCTTACAGATTCAATCTCTCCTTGTTCTATCTCTGTTTGTCTCTATAGATCTAGGCAAGGGAGATATGAGGACCCAGTAGCTGCAGCATCACAGGACAAGCACAGGGGAGGGGACAGCCACTCGCACACAGGAAGATGGTACCAGATGAGCTAATAAGAGCCAGGCATGAGGGATACATCAGCTCTGGGCTTACAGAGTGCATGGAAAATAAGTGGTGGGAACAGAAGCCAGGGCTATCTCCAGGGAGCTGTGCCTCCTGCTCACACCAAGTATATTGGAACTAGAAGTATGACAAAGGGTAGTACTAGGTATGATAGAAGGTTCTATGTCCCTATGATGCCATCACACACTCAAGGAAACGCAGTAGAGACTTAAGAGATCATTCGGTGTAGAGCTTCTTAATGCTCTAGAAGGAAGGGGAGGGGCCAGAACGGGACCCTTAAAATAGAATAAAGGCTATAGCAGAAGAGTCCTGAAGGTCAAGAGGAGGGGATGTGGTGGAGTCAAGAGACTGTGAATGGCTGTCACATGACAGAGATATAGACCCAGACATGGGATGGCAGAATTGGTAGAAAGCACATGCTGTGTCCAAGGAGGGAGGACATTGTCCCTACTCACTGGGAACTATGTCTTTCCAGCTGGTTTGGCCAAGTTGAGTTCTGTCCCCTATGCAATAATCATAGTGAGTTATGAGTTCTTCTTTAAGTTAAACCTCACTTGATTTCTATAGAATATATTTAGCAAGCCAAGGGGAATGCTTAGTAGATCAATACTAAGCCAGCAGTACATACAGCCAATCAATCAGCTGTCCAGCCACAATTCCTCTGATAATAAGCCTGATGGAGAGTTGAGTACTGTGATTTCTGTCTCAATACAAATGGGACTAAATAGGATGTGGGGTGTTTGAAAAACCTTCCTTTTACCTAAAATGGGCTTAGGAAGAAATAAACAAGGTCTAACCATAAGCTACGCACATTGTCAACAGTTTCTTCTGATAATATCACATGTTGGGAGGTAGGGCTGTAATTGGTAGTGATTTGTCTAGCATGTATGATGCCCTGGGGTCTGTCCCCAGCATTGCATAAAGTGGTGCATGTCATTAATTGCAATACTTGGGAGATAGAGTCAGGGGGATCAGAAGAGCATTGGCTACATAATGAATTTGAGGCCAGCCTGTACCTTAAAAAGTAAAACAAATCACATTGCATTTGATTTACAGAAAGAGAAAATGTGTGTATACAAAAGTAAATAAATGAAGGATCAAATGTCTTTTTATATTTCCAGGCTGATATTTAACTTTTGAAAGGCATACTCAATTTATGAACTGAACTCATTTCTAGTGTAATTAGAATCTCAAGTTTCAGGGGCCTGTGTATTCTTTTCTCCTTGCATTCCTTCCCATCAGACACAGAGAAACCAGAGTCCAAAGGGCGTCCTTCCAAGACACATTTTCTTTATACCACCATCATTTACATAAGGAACAAAGCCTCCTATTTCATCCCCACAGACAATATTAGCTCTTCCAATGTAGTTAGTAAAAGTCTCTCATCATTCCAATTATTGATTTCATCAAACATTCTGCTAATCCAATATTCTCCAAATAGGACTTTGATCATATTCTGGATGTGCATTGTAATTACAGAACAAAGGACAGGAGGCATCTGAAGGAGTTGACCCATTTTTGAAAGGGCCTTTTGATTTGTTAGTGAGGACTTTGAATGTCAAAAGCTAATTTGAAGCCTCTCTTAGATCTCACAGTCAGAGATGTCCAAAGCAAAATGGTTTTGCATTGGCTCACACTAGCGACTTCCGTATAGGGGCCCAGTGAATGGTCAACCAGCATGGATATTCTTTAGGTGTAACAGACTGTGACCATGCAAGGTTGGAGAGTGTGACACTCTATGTCTACTTTGAGAGCCTTGAAAGAGTACCCATCATTTTAAAACATCAATTAACTCTTAGAATACATCCTTCAATTTAGCTGCACGGGATGCAGAATTCGCCAAACATATTTGTTCATTTTTGCCCACCCTACCACAGCTTTGTGCAACCCATGGGATCAGCAGGAGTGGGAAGCAGGTATTGAGTTCTCACCCTACAGCTCCGGACTTACAGCTCAGCCACCCATTCACCCGTCAACCCGCTCTGCCTCATCTGAATTCAGACACATTTGTCTTCTAGGTGTAACCAAAGCCTGCAACCAAGACATTTTCTGTGACATGCTGGTGGTGGACTTGAGGCATCAGACTTTAGTCTGACTCTACTGGCAGTCTCGATGTAAGAATCTGGAATGGTTCCACTTTCCTTTTCTCTACACAAAGAGACTTCACCCTCCCCACCACCTGACATGAAATTAGAAGGATTTATTTAGCTGTTAAACATGAGGCCGGCCCTCTGATATAAGACACCATGAGTAGGAAGTCATTTGAGGCTCAAGTATGCACTATGCAAGAATGAGGTACATGAGAGAGACACTCCAGTATCCGTATGTCCTAAGTAGCTTAGGAAAAGGGGGGTAGCTATCAGTGTTCCATAATCTGAAACCCAGGTGGACACTGCAGGGTGCATCTACAGATGATGGGATTCACTGACACAGATTCTGCAGCTGCTACTAGATGTCTCATTTTGCTTCTGTCCAAGGTTTGCTGTGTCTGCCATGGTGTGGCCACAGGAAGTGAGGCAACTTCCAAGAAGCATCCCCTCACACATTCCCCTCGTCTTATAATTCTGATACCCTTTTGAACATTTCACATTTGCAGAGGGTCAACCTATAGTTTATAATGCTGCCCTTTGCTCAATGACAATTAGGCAGAGCACAGAAACTTCAGTCCTTAGAAGCAGAACTTGACTGTAGGAGTCACAGGGGTCCACACCTAGGATATAGCCAGTCCGGAGACATCCTGAGTAAGATCCACCTTTTGAATGACTCTGTCTCCTTACTGAAGGGATTTGTTTATTTGTTTGTTTGCAATGCTGTCTCTCTCTGTGTCTCTCTCTGTGTCTCTCTCTGTGTCTTTGTCTCTGTCTCTGTCTCTCTCTGTTTTCTGTCATAAATGTGATTTGATTTTGGCAGATTCTGTTTTATTTTGATATTTCTTGTCTCTTGACAATGTTTTAAAAAGGGTTTTAAAAAGAGTTTGCAGCAATCATTGAAATTACTTGTTTTTAGTCTAGGATATTAATCCAATTGCTTTAAAGCAGAATAACTTAGTACCCAAATCATTGCTGACAAGCAGTAAGAAGGGCCTTGCGTCTAAATCCTCAGCAACACAGACAAAGTAGTGGGATAGGCAGGAATCAGCAGAGAGCATGATGACTGGAAAAAAGGGATGAGTTTATTTGAGTGATATACTCTCTCAAGTGAGCATCTATTAGTCCCCGAGAACTCACCTGGAGTTGGCTTCACAAGCTACAGGATCTCCTACTATACAAATCCTTGCTATAACCATGATTTCCTTATCAAAGTTCAAAATGTCATTACTCTGTGCCAACATATATCAGATGTCTTTCTGGTTGTGATCTCCAGGAGAAACAAGAGCATACATCACCAGGAGGGGTGACAGAATTCCTACAGGCATGGGATGGAAATGGAAAAGTGAGCTTGTGCTGACCTTGGAAGTGGAACCCTGCAGATGGGTTTAGCTGATTTATCAAGGGGGCATCTCCTTGTTATGCCAAAGAAGAGAAAGTGCCTTTAAAAAGGGAAGCTCCTACGAGGCAGCAGTGCACCCAAGCCCATCCCAAGGGTGACATAGTGTATAGCTGTCCTGGCATAAATGAGTCTCTACCCTCTTCCCTTGCTCATCACCCTGTTTGGATGACACTCAGGTCACCACACACTTAAGTTCCTTTATATTAATTTCATTTAGATCTAGTTTGTGGTTCTTTATTTAACCAACTGGAAATGCTACGTTAATTTCACATATGCGCTGCTACAGGAAGGGATTTCTTATTTCTCTCCAAACCAAAGGCATTGGAAATTTCACCTTCAAGTTCAGTGTCCTTCCTGAAGTATTCTTTACTGCATTCCTGGTTTTGTTAGGCCTGGGAGGTAGTTATGCTTACAGTGAACACCTGGAGAATGAAATAAAGAACTGGGGTGGGGGTGGGAGGCTGATGGTGCTTGAGAATGGAATAAAGAGCAGGGGGCTGATGATGCAATATTTCAATGGGTGAAGGTGCTTTCCCTCAAGGTTGGTAACCCGTGCTCAGTTCCTGCGACCTACCCCTTAGAAGGAGAGAACTCACTGCCACAAGCTGTCTCTGATTTCACATGCATACACTCACACAAGCATCCACACACAAAATAAACAAAAACACTTGCTGCTCTTTTAGAGAATCCTTGTTTGGTTACCAGCACACACACATTGGGTGGCTCCCAGTGCCCTGTAACTGCTCCATGGGATCAGATACCTTTTTCTGGCATTCATAGACACCATCTCAGTTACTTTTCTGTTGCTATGATAAAATGCCACGACTAAAGCAACTTACAGAAAAGAAAGGTTTATTCAGCTTCATAGTTCTAGATGGTTAAAGTCCAAGATGGTAGAGCAAAGGCATGGCAGCAGAAATGTGAAGCTAAGGCTTCACATCTTGAATCCCAAGCATGATGAGGAAGTGAACTAGAAACTGCATGGGTGCTTTGACTCTCAGAGCAGCCTCCAGTGACAGACTTCTAACAGGGCCACATCCCCCAAACATCCCCATACAGCACCACCAACAGAGGAACAAATGTTAGTGACTAAAATTATGAGAATGATTTCTCATTGAGGCACCCACACACATATGTTCATGCTTATACACACGCATACATACATGCACATAAATAAAGTAAAATGTATCTTAATAAAGCATTGGAAGCCTCAGTTCTTCTGAGACAGCCTCACTGCACTCCCTGAGTTTTCATAGCCCCAGCAGGACTGGAATCTTTAAGTCCAATAAATCAGTTCCCCCCATGTCAGTGTGGATAGGAACTGGGAGGACCCTTCTGTCTCTACTAAGGTATCTGGGAGATGACACATATGGGACCAGTTAATTCCATGTCCTTTCAAACACATGGAAAGCCTCTGTTTTAATCTCTGAATTGAGGAACACAATTTTTGTTCTCACCTCTAACCCTAGGCATCATTCTAAACACAAGAAGCTATCACACAAAGGTGTACTAGCAACAGAGAGTCAGAGTACAAATGCACCAGGTCCACTGGTAAATGCTCACAGTCCATCAGCACACACCCATGCTACAAATATACGTTGATCACTGTAAATTCTCTAGACACATGCCTCGCTAACCACAGCTTACAGCTCTGACTCTGTGATAATCAATATCGATTGCCAGTTTGACAGAATCTAGAATCATCTATGAGATAAACCTCTGTGCACATCTGTGAGACAGTTCCTATCCTGGGTTAGTGAAGTTTGGGTGACCCATATGCAAGAGTCCCAGACAGTAAAGCAGCGAATGTGAGCTAAGTTCTGTTTTTGTCCCCACTGCTTCCTGGCTGCGGGTATTATGTAAACAGCTTCCCTATGTGGCAGCCACAATGTCTGCCCTGCAAAACAGACTATATCTCTAACTCAAGTTAAATGGAACCCTTGATTCCTTCAGTTGCTTTTATCAGGTGCTACTTGCCAGCAACAAAGAAAGTCACCACACAGACTTCATGGTAATGGGCCATGACTGCTGCACATTTAGACCACTGTTTACCGAGTCAGCCACCGCAGCATTTATAGGAAGTACCTTGATCCTGATGGGTGAGGACAGTATTTTTTATAGATCAGTAATGATTCAGGTCCATTCTTCTCTAATGTAACATTACTATTTTTAATAAAGCACAAGCCATAAGTTCATATTAACATATTACCATGTACTTGAGATTCCAGTAATGTAGGCAGTACATAAAGCAGAGAAAGTGAGGCTCTAAATGAACTTTCAAAGAACTGGATTCGATGCCATCCACTGACCCATTAGTATACCCTACTGCAGCCTCAGCTTTTCTCACCTCTGAAATTTCTCCGAGTCCACTCTTATGACATCATTACTTCTTCCTACCATATTTTCCCTACTGTGAGTTCTAGTCAGGTGTTTATCCCCACACTCAATGGGACATTGCTCATAGTAATGTCTCTAGAGATCCCACAGGGGTTCGTCTCCAACAGATGCCAGACCATGCCACCATTTTCTCATGCCCTCTAGCCACTTTCCCCACCCCAGCCTAATTTAACGGAGTGACAAGGGCCTCTGTTGTTTTGATTAACTTCCCCTTCTTACACACCACCATTCAGTAATCAGCTAACATGGTGCTATTCCAAGCAACTATTAGCCTTATGATAACTAAGGCTCTTGCACTTTATTTGTGCCCACATCTTGCCTGTGTTCCACATTCATAGTGTTGACATTGCCACAGATATCTCATGAGCATCCCCAGCTCAACATGCTCCGAATGCTGGCCCTCTAGAATCTGACCTTCTCTTTACTTCTCACAGTGGTATCAAAGACGCCCGTGGATTGCTCATTTTAGCCATTCACAGTCTTTTGACCTCTGCCACACCCCTTCTGTATATCATGGTATCTTGACTAGAACACACTCTTCTTTCCTACCCTTAAATCCCCCCCTCTGAATAGTAATGACCCTCTCTTCATTGATCACTTTCTCTTCCATAAGACCATCATCACTTGGCTCATCCGATTATCCATCAGATTCTTCTCCCACCAACCATCATCTTCATCCTCTGATCACTAGCTGGAAGGGATGTGTATACCAAACAAGTCCAGTGGTGAACTAGACTTGTCCACACAAGGTAAATGCTTAAGACAGAGCTTTAACTGAACAGTGATTGAGTCTCAACTACATATGACAGGTTCACAATAGTGTGTCACAGACAGCTCCAAACCTGTCTGGAGGAAAAAGCCATCTGGGTCATGAATGGCAGTAGTACAAATAGTTATTTACTGATGTTGTTATTCGATAAAGATTAAACACAAAAGCCTTGGGGGCCAAAGGGAAGGCAACTCAGTCAACTGGAGTTCATAGTCTTTGTTATATCTCTGGCCCCTGAGACTCCATTTTCCCACTGTAAACAATCTGAAGTGTTTTTGAATTTTATCATTTTGATAGAGTTCTGATTGTCTGGACAGATAAACAGCCAGCTGGGATCTGTGCCTAGCTGCTGCCAGCTGCTTCCTTAAGACCCACTTGGGGGCTGACTCGTGTGAAAATGACTAGTCTTAGGGGTAGTGTGGGAACAGTGATGATCAAACGGGGGAAATTAGAAAGGTGGTGGTTGGTGGGAAGAGAATATGATGGCTCAAGCAGTGTTAGTCTGATGAGAAGGGTGATGGTAGATGTAGTCATTGCAGGTGTGGTTCTATTTTCCTCCTTTTCCTTTGTGGTATCCAGGTAGCACTGCACACACAGCTGGAAAGGATGGAGCAGAGCCGAGTTCTGTGGTCTATGTCTTCCTTTGGGGTGCCTGGACCCCAAAGTGCACTGGGTGGGAAAGGATGAAGTGCAATGCAGAATGGGTGTGTCAGCAGGATTCCAGCGCAGCAATGAATGCTGGAAGGAGGAGGTCTCCTCTGAAGATTTCAGTGTTACAGCTCTTTAATGTTACAGCTCTTTTAGACAGCATTCAATAAAGCAGTTCTCTCAGACGATATTCAATGAAATAGCTTGCACTTATACAGTTTATTCAGGGTAGACAAGAGCTATATAAACCTTGGAATGTGAGGAAGGGATTCTTCTAAGAACGAAGTTTCTTTGGCTGCTGTTAAAGGTTCTAGGGATTCCTCATTTGGATGGAGAGGTATCGGGAGCTTGAACCTGTAATCTCAGGTAAGAAAATCTGAAATAAATATCATGTCATTATGTGACATTCCTCAGGCAGAGTGTGGGAGTTGGGGTTCCCCAGATAAGATAGAGGAGAGGACCCCCAGCTGGGAAAGAGAGTCCTCCATTTTGGGCCAAGTTCAAAGAAGCTATCTAGACACAATAGACTTCAACCTTAAGTAGGAGTATTCCCCAACAAGCAGGTGATGTTTAGAGGGAGGAGGGTCTGATTGCAGAGGGAAGAACATCTGATAGCTAGTGAGAAACTATACTAACCTTTTTTTGTCACCTTTTTTTGGAAGAGGTGACATGAGTCTATGCTAAAGACCCCGTCTTAGAGTTGCCTGTGGCACATTTTCAGATGTTGGCAATTATTTCAGTAATTGCCTAAACCAAGCTCTGTCATCACTTCTGATGCCCAGATGGGGAAGCATGGGTTCCCAGAGGCCACGGTCATCATCCTGGGCAAGTGGCTGGTACATCAGTGGCCTATTCTCTTCAGGAACCGATGCCTATTTTTAGCATAGGTTGTTTCATGGTCTTATGATATGCCATGGGCCCCTCTTCCTTCCTTGGGTCCTCTACCAGACTGTTCTTTGTAGGATCAAAAACCATGGCACACTTTCCACTTCCACGTCAAAGCTTAACACTCCTCGCCATTACCACCTCAAATCAGTGCACAAACAGGCAGATGCATGCATGTGGTACTTCAGGGCTAGGGCCACTAGGGTGACCTGTGATAGGACTCATCACTTTTAATTATTATTTTAAACCTTTGAGCTCCCCGAAGTAATACACTTTCCACTACAGTCTTCACAGCCTGTGAAAGAAGGAAGCCCCATTTGGGAACTATATTATTTCTTATTTAGCTTGATGTGTACATTTCTAAGATACTGAATGGAAAGCATGAGAAAACTATATTTAAGAGGTTTTTTTTTTCTTACGGTGTATGAGTATTTGCCTGTGTGTGTGTGTGTGTGTGTGTGTGTGTGTTTTACTACGTGCATGGTCAATGCTCATAGGGGCCAGAAGAGAGTGTCAACTTCTGGCATTACAGTTACAAGTGATGGCTGATAACTGCCAAGTGGGTTCTGGAAACCAAATCCCAGTGCTCTGCAAGAGTAATAAGTGTTCTTAATGAGTGAGTAAGTCCAGAAAGAATGCTCTTTTAACCAGAGAGAATAGGAGCTCATGCATATTTTTAGTTATTAATCGAATTATAGGGAACACAAGCCAAGTATGTGGTCTCCAGTATGGGAGTGTGGAATTTTAAATGGACACTGAACTAACATGTAACATATGTGAGCTGGGAATCCAGAGTGGAAGAAGGAGCTGAATGTTTGTGCCTTCACAGCCTTGCTATGCCCTGTCCCAAATGCCTGTGTGAGACACTTGGTGCTTTGTGAACTATGACTGATGCTCCCCACAAGTAGAATGCATGCCTCCTCCCATGCATGTGGAACATTCTCCAGGTGTTGGGTAATGAAACAAGTCTCAATACCTACAGAAAGACTGAAATTCAGTCATGAAAAGCACGGTTTGGATCACAGCAGACTGAATCTGGAAATCAATCATAGATGGGCACAGAAAAGCACACACAGATGTGTAGAAGTTAAACAATTCCCTCATAAATAACCAATGGATTAAAGAAGAGACCACAGGGAAATAAGCATGGATTGTGTTGAAAACAAAACACCACATCAAAACTTAGGGGATTCAATGAATGCAATCCTTGGAGGGAAACTCATAATAAACTCACAATAAGAAAGAAGAAAGACCCCAAATCAATAACTCACTATCTTTAATAAACTATCTAGAGAAGAACAATGCAAACCAAAAGCAGGCAGAAGGCAGGATGCAATAACTAACAGAGAAGCAATGAGAGCAGAGAAAAATAATAAAGAGAATTGCCCAAGCGTGAGTCAGTTCTTTGACAACCAATGGCATGCCGTGCACAGTGGTCCTCATGAGTCCCTGTGCCTGAGCGTTCAATATGAGAACATTCTCTTCAACTTCATATCAAACAGCTTTATTTAACTTACTTGGTTTTATTTTTTTACTTACTTAACTTTCGCTTGAGACAAGGACCCATGCAGACCGGCTGGCTTGGTACTTGTTATGTAGGTTGGGATGACAGGCAGGCTGCCTCTATGCCTGATTTATGTAATGTGGGGGATGGAACACAGGACATCCTTCAGGCCAGTCAGAAAAGCAGAGTGGTAGAGGTAAGGCTCGAATGCTTCATTCGTGTAGTACCTGAGAGCCATGATAATGCTCCAGTCCAAGGTGAAATCTGAGACTGTCGCTAAATAATGACCCCTATAATAATGACATAAAGCTTCCCCACCACATGGAGGCACTAGGGAGGTAAATGTTCTGCTAAGGATGACTTGGCCTGTGGTTCTTGGATACTGGCAGCCATAGTGTGACTTGGGGACAATGGGGCTGGTGACTGGAAAGAGAGCTTGAATGTGGGTCAGGGAAGAGTGTGGGTCAAGGTAAGCTTGACAATCTCTTGCTTCCTCTGGGATTGTAAGCAGTACAGATCCCACAGTATGGTTGACTTTGTGCCAACTCTGACTTACAACTCCGAAGGAAGAAGGGATTCTGAGATCTTCCCAGCATCTCACATCACTGGTTAACATAGTGTATCACAGTTAACTGGCCCAGAATGTCTGAATTTTGATGTCACCTTTCACAGCCTGTACACTGTGTGGCCTGCCCGTGATGCAGAGCTATTACATGCCAGGGCTGTCATCATGGTGTATCATGGTGTTTACTACAGTAGTTTCTACAGTAGAGAAAGAATCTCAGAGGAGATAAAACAGTGTGTGTGTGTGTGTGTGTGTGTGTGTGTGTGTGTGTGTGTGTGTTCTGTGTGGGTAAAAGTGTGGTGTGTGCATATGAATGTGAGGGTGGAGTTGGTATGGTGTGTGTGTGTATAATGTGCTGTTTGTGGTGTTTTTGGTGGTATTTGTGGTGTGGGTGTGTATTGCATGTGTGTGGTGTGGTGTTTGTGGTATGTGTTGTATGAATGTGTGTATGTGGTGTGTGTGTGTGTGAGTGTGTGTGTGTGTGTGTGTGTCTGTGTGTGTGAGTGAGTGAAATACCCTACATCTAGGTGTCTTGCATACAAGCATCCCTTCCTAGTGTTGTAACCTTGAACAATTTGACCTCAGTCAGATGGATGCTCTTTTTTTCCCTCAGATCCAGAGATTGCTGCAGCCTCAGTCTCTGAACAGTGACCTTGGGAACATCTGTTCTCCTGCCAGTCCTCAGTTCTTGGACCCAGAGCTGATTCTCCCACACAGGAAAGAAGGGTGCCCTAATTCAGGGTAGAGTCCTGGCCACACTGTGGTCCTCACTGACAAACCTTGATGGAACTCTGATACCTCTCTGTTCACTTGTTCCTCTGCCCTATCCAGCATCCTGCCAAGGACAAGCCCTCTAAAAAGCAGTCCACAAATGATGATCAGCTACCAAGCAGCAGGTCTGTAATATGCACCTGTGAGCTCAAGACAGCTTACATAACTTTACAGATATCATTATGTTTCCTCACAGTAGGCAGCAGCTTTCAAGACCTGTAGATCCCACAACAAAATGTTTATACCAGATGATGGTAAAGGGGGTAGGCTCAGAGGCTGAGAGTGCCTGTTGTGGTTATCACCACAGGGGTCAATGAGATGTTTGTTTGCTTGTTTGTTTGTTTAAGTTTTTAAATTTTTTTCCAGGGTAAGTTACAGAGTTGGGGTGAATATGGAAAGACTGGGAAATGAGTGGGATTGGGGTGCATGATATGAAATTCACAAGGAATCAATGACAAATTGCGTTTTTTAAAAAAAGACTGCCTTCTGCACAATCCTGATGCCAGTGCCCACACACCAACCAGTGCCTATGACTTCAGCTCTGGAAGTGGGGTGCAGGCTGAGACAGAAGGATCTGGGTTTGTTAGCTTCTAGACTAGCCAAGAAGATGTGAGCTCCAGGTGAGACTGTGCCTCAAAAAAAAAAATAGAAAAACAAAGAGGGATAACACTCAAAGACTTTTCCATGCATGGGCACAGCTGAACACACACACTTGTGTGCATGCATCCACAAACATGCACACACACTCATGCATACAGCTCACATGCACATAATAAACAAACAAACAAACAAACAAACAAACAAACATTTTTCCTAAAGGATACAGGAGTCTCATTCACTCATTCTTTGCATATAAACATGCAGTGAGTGAAGTGGGCTTTTTGTCTTTCTCCAGTCCCAGACCTCTATGGTTGACCCCAAAGGACAGACAGAGATACTGAGCGGTTATGTATGGATATAAAGTGCACAATGAATTCACTGCTTCTACCTTAAGGAATCCCACTAAGAAAATGTAAAACTATTTCCATAAACCCCAGAAGCAAAGGCATAGGGTCTCACGCCTTGACCCTTCTATGAAGTTACTTTCACTTTCTCATTTGAGACCATAATGTGAAATTGTAAAAATTTAAATTTTGTGAACTTCTATTCAATAACAGAATATCTTAGTAGATCATTTGGTAAACAAAATTCTTGGGGATTGAGTAGATTAGGTCCAGTTTCTGACTGTCTAACCAAGAAATTTTTTAATTTGTATATTTGGATGAAAATGTTAACTGACTATTGCTACTAAAGTAAAGGCAGAGGAAGAAAAGGCTTTGGCTGTAGGAGCCCTCAGACTCCCTGGGACCATACTCAGATACTCCTAATTTTTTTTTTTAATTTTTATTTTTCATTTACATTTCACATGTTATCCAGAAATTTTCCCTTACCCTCCCGCGTCCTCGCCCTGCTCCCCTACCCACCCCCTCCCACATAATGGCCCTGGCCTTCCCATGTTCTGGGGCATATAGAGTCTGTATGACCAAGGGGCCTCTCCTCCCAATGATGGCCAACTAGGCCATCTTCTTCCATATATGCAGCCTAATTTTAAAAGAAGGATTAAGAATGAGAGGAGGCAGAAAAGGAGGATTGTGAGTTCAAGGCCAGCCTGGCATCATGACAAAACTGGTCTTCAAATAAAGTAAGAATAAAATGAGAGGCATATTTCCTGTGTGTCAGCTTGATCAGTTTCTTTTTACAGTTCTTATTATTTTGTTTCTTAGCCTTCCTTTCCAGTTTACAACCTGAAACAGGAGGTAGGTACTGAATAATTAAGAAGATCTGGTTAAACACAGTTTGAGCTAAAACCTGAGCAAGGAGGAATCGTTAGAGGTGGGATGGAAACAAGAAAGGTATCTCTGTATAAAGTTAGACTGTCAAATATGTAAAGGGAGCTAGAGATGAGTGGATGCTTGAATCCTGAACACACTTGAGAAGATCATTTTCAAATGTATATTTTCAGAACCAATAGCCCAGGTTTTGTTTTATTGGGAGCAGCACACAGTAACTTGGTAGTGCTGTATCAATTTCCAGGGAATTTTAATACACAAAATTTTTAATAGATAAAACTTAGTGAGAGGCTTTCATGGAATAGCCTGTGCCATAATTGCTTCCTGGTGTTTCCATAGGGTGTGCATACAAAAAAGAAACCCCATTTTTAAAAGGGGGATCACTCACAAGCCGCCAGACTGGTAGGATTGTTCAATGGTTGAGAGCGCTTACTGCTCTTCCAGAGAATAGGAGTTCAGTTCACAGGACCCACACCAGCTGGCTTACAACCAACTATAAGTTCAGCTCCAGGGGCTCTGACACCTTCTTCTAGTTTCTGTGGGCAACTGTATTCATGCGCTATCCCCCACACTAGTTAAAATTCCTTCCTTGGGGGAAGCATAAACAAGCTCTCAAAATAGTGCTACCAGCTGCCATAAGTATTCAAAACACGAGCCTGTTGGACATGTCTCACACTCAAACCATGACAGACATACATCTAGCATCTCGTCTGAATCTCACATGGGAACCAGTAAGATGAAAGTCCTGGTCAAAATACTCAGGAATCCTTTACAACGTTCATTATCCATTGGCTTTGAGATTTGCAGGGGAGTTTCCAATGGCTACCAGTAGGATTCCACTGTGAGGCTCTGAGTAGTGAGTGTCTATAGCAGTTCCAGAAGTGGCTCTACTTAAGCCGGTGTCAGCAAGCATCACAAGGGCCAGCAGCTCCTTTCTGTGTCAATCACCTCTGGGGACTCAGAGACACTTGACTCTAATTCCATCTGATGGCTCTAGAAGCACCCACAGGCAACCATAAACTTGCCCATATTAAGTCCATCACAAAGAAGTCCCATAGACAGTCCTTAGGCTCTCCTGCCCTCCATTGAACTAGAACGAATAGTTAGAGCTAAATCCAGGGTTGTACTTCCAGCCTGCAGGGAGCCTAATGAGAGCCAGGAGCACATGACAATGGCTAGTGTGCATTTCTCCTTCCATCTGCCTTTCCACTCTCACTTTGGGGTTCACATTGTTGACACACAATACAGTCAGAACTCTGGCAATGACCAGTGAGCAAAGGTAGAAACATCCATGTCCAGGCAGATACCAGAGATGGAAAGTTAAGTAGAGAATTGATACTGAAAGTGGATGCCCTTGTCAGGGCATCTGCTGTCAGGTGCCTGGAGGTCCATCCACAGCTTTGGGTATGCCTCCAATTCTGAGACTCTAACAGAGTGAGGATGGGAGACAGTAAACTTAGGCCCTCCTTCTTGGAAATTCCTGACAAGCTTGGATTGATCACTAAGAAATGCATCTGGGCTTTAGTAATTGAGTAAGATTTAGCTTTTATGATTGAGCTATCCCCGGATTGGGATGGATCACTTTTAGAGGATCCTACTTTGCTTTTGTAGGACCCCTGTGGTGTAGACACTATATCTTCCGTTTTCCATACTGTAAAGATTAGATTTACAGAGTTTTACTTCTTCAAGGTACCTCAGCACATTGAACAAAGGACGCCAATAGAGAACAAGCCAGCCATGGAACTAAAAAGCAACTTGTGTTTGCTGAGCTCAGGACTGGTGGTGTCCTCAGAACCGGGCTAAGCCAGGCTCCAGTTTGAGCGCCTTGTTCTTCCAGAGGGAAACAGCCTGTGTTCCTCTCCCAGGAACTGGAATCACACAGAATGTAACAAGACACTTCTGTTTCTCTACAAGGCATTGTACTATCTTCAAATAGAGAACTGTTCTTCTCCACATAATGGGGTGGGGTTTACTTCTTTCTCAGGAACTTCTTTCTCAGGCTCTGGTACAGCCTTCCAGTCCTTGATGGGAGTGGAAGCCTGGGCCTTGCATCTGATCTTCAAGGGGTAGTGAAGGAAATACTCAATGGTGAAAAGGGGAGGTCTCTAAGCCGGGTGCTGGGAAACCTGGACTTTCAAAATGGAAGAAATCTGACTCTCTTTACAGAAAAAGAACCGCCAGTGGATATAGCATGCAAATCCAGCCCCTGGAACCATGAAACTTCTACAAGAAGCTGCAGGGTAATGCCCTGTGGTATCAGTAAGGGCAACGGTTTCTGGGTAAGCCAAGTAAGTACTCGTGGGTAGGATTACATGGAAGTTGGCCAAAGATATAGTCTACAGAGCAGAAAGGAAGTCTGCCCAAATGAGAGACGGCTTACCAGCCATGCATCTGATGACAGAGGCTAGCATGTCAGGTGCAGAGGGAGATCTACAGACTAAGGGCAAAAGATCAAATGGGCCAGTTGAACAATGGGCAGAAAGCTCCAAAGCAGACTCACAAATGGGCACATGGTGCACAGGAATGAAAACTGAAACAGATGTGAGGTGCCACCTCTCCCAGACAGGACAGTTATTATATACAGGAAATGATAACATGTGCGATGGGGAGTGGATCCTCTGGTGTGAATGGAAACATCACAGAGACTCCACATAGGGCCAGCCATGTAGTCCAGCATTGCTGAAGCCATTTCTGTTCCCAAAAGAATCAAAATCAAAGGCTGGAGAGACAGGCGTTCAGCTGGAGGAGTGCTTGCTGAGCTAGTATGAGGAGCTGAATCTGGATCCCTCCGTGAACAGCCAGGCACTGTGGCATGGGCCTGTAAGTTCAGCAAAAGGAAGACAGAGGCAGGAGGATCCCTGCAGCTCACTGGCAGCTGGTCTAGTCAAATGGTGAGCTCCAGGTTCAACCAGAAACCCTGACCTAAACAGTAAGGTAGAAAGCAATTGAGAAAAACATTCAATGTTGATCATGGCCTCTAGAGAGTGCTCATATGTGCGCACGCGCGCACACACACACACACACACACACATACATGAAGTAACACCAGCCACCTCACACTCACTACTGCATCACTATGGCCCAATAGCCAGAGAACTGTAGTGGCTACCTGCTCAACAAAGAAGATACTATGGTACGTGACCCCATGGATACAGCTTGAGAGATACATGCTGAGCAAAACAAACCCATTCCAAAAGGTCTGACATTATATAGTTTCATGGATGAGGTCTCCAAAGCAATCAGCCTGAGGATAGGGATGGCAGCATGGTAAGAGTTGAAGGCTGGGGCCGGGCGTGGTGGCGCATGCCTTTAATCCCAGCACTTGGGAGGCAGAGGCAGGCGGATTTCTGAGTTTGAGGCCAGCCTGGTCTACAAAGTGAGTTCCAGGACAGCCAGGGCTACACAGAGAAACCCTGTCTCAAAAAACCAAAAAAAAAAAAAAAAAAAAAAAAAAAAAGAGTTGGAGGCTGGGGAAGGAAAGGAGCCCTGAGGTTTAGTAGGCTAGCCTACAGTGCTGATAGTTAACAAAGACTGCTGTGCATTTCAAGATCTGATAATGCAAAAGATCTGACACTACATCATAAAGCAAAAACCAACACCCCACCCAAAAAACCACAAAACAATAACAACATAAACAATGCATAAAGCTACTTTCTTCCTGTTTCAGTGTCTCTTAAGGCACTCCTTGATCTACGGTCAGTTTCTCACTAAATGGTACCTTGATTTCTTCAGGCTGTAGTTGTTGAATGTAACAAGTGATCCCAACCCACCAGCTGTTTTTAAATGTCTTCTATGGGAAAGTGGTCAAGTACTCGAGAGCTGTGGTGACAGTGGTGGAGATGGTGTCACCCGGGAATCTACACGTCTGTATCTTCCATTAGAGACAATCGACGGACCTTTTGGAATGGTACAGGAGAAGCTAGACATGGCAAGTTCCCACTTTTTGGCCATAATAAAATTACAAAACAGACATTAAAAATGTAGAAATATGTATGATTTACTACTTTTCCTATTTTATCCTTTTGATATTTACTTATTTTTTTCTGTGTATTTATGGATTTCTTTTGTGCCTGCATGTATATAATTGTACCTGTGTGTGCCTGGTACCCCTGGGGTCTAGAAGAGGGCACTGGACAACCTAAATGGTTGTGAGCTGCCGTGCTGGAAGCTGAACCTAAATCCTCTGTAAGAGCAACAAGTACCTTTCACTGTGAGCCACGTCTGCAGCTCCTGTTTGGCTTCACTGTGAGCCACGTCTGCAGCTCCTGTTTGGCTTCACTGTGAGCCACGTCTGCAGCTCCTGTTTGGCTTCACTGTGAGCCACGTCTGCAGCTCCTGTTTGGCTTCACTGTGAGCCACGTCTGCAGCTCCTGTTTGGCTACTATTTCACTGTGAGCCACATCTGCAGCTCCTGTTTGGCTACTATTTTTGTAAAGGAAAGGCTCTTGCCTTGTGTGTTAAAGTACTTCTGCAATGTGGAAGCCTTATCCTTAATTGCTGACCCTCCCTACATAGCAATTTGCTGTCAATCAGAAGTTCAGTCATCTGTCCATCAAAACCCTGCCGCAGGATCTCCCTTCTTTTTACATGGGATTTTGTGCTCCAGTCTGAAGACAGAAAGAAAATAGACAAGCAGAGACATCTAATTTCATCAGCTGAGTCATGCTTGCCAACAAAGGGGAAATACCTGCCTGTTTATATTTTTATTATCCCCTCAGGCATTACCTAGACAAGAAAATAACCAAAATAAATACTTTCCATTATCCCCTGTCATAAATCATGATTTGCTGTGACAGGTTCCTCAACAGCACACACACCTGTGACAGTATTCGAGGCAGTGTTTGTTGAGTGCTTATCGATTGCCAGGCACATTTAGAAGTGTTTGACATGGTTGTCCCTATGTGATTGCTGTGGCATCTCATAAGCCAGACATCATCATCACTGGGCTGCATCTGGATAAACCAGGGCACAGCAGAGACAAGTGACAGAGCCAATGGCGGCTCTGCCCACACCGTGCATGGTTGGAGTCTGATGGAGAGCTACAACCCTGACAGTTGAATCAGCTGTGCACTGCTTGGAAAATTATGCTCACCATCAGTAATGATGGAACCAGAAATAACTAACAATAAGAGGAGCTAGGCTGGAGAGGTAACCCCTGTCCATGATAAAGACAAATAAACCCCCAGCAAAGAGTGGAACGAATCTGCAAAAAAGAAATTCTGGTAGTCAACATTTAATAATTACTTCAACCACTATGGGAAGTAGAAGACTTCTGGTATAATTATGTTTCATGTAATAATCACTCAGATTTTGACACACTAGCATTATGCATATTTATTCCATATCTATTTTTAAATTATTTCTAGAAAATAAAAACAGACATTTGGAATCTAAATAATTCAATATGCATCTTTTTGCAAAAAGGAAATCTGGGTGGTGGACAACTCCAGAATGGAGACTCCACTTTGCAATCTTTTTCTATTTAACTAAAATTTCATACTTTAAAATAAGTATTTTGCATTTTATCTTATTTCCTAGTTATTAAAAATCACTTTGTACATATTTACAGTCAACTCTTGGACTGTGGCCTGCATGCTGCCTGTGGTGTTGTATATGAGTTTACTTGGAAAGGACCCACTCCAGCAGGCAACCCTAGCCAATGAATGAACAGCCCGTGGTTCCATCATAGGCCCACCTTGTAGATGAATCTTTAGTTCTCTTCCCACATCCAGGATCCAGACACTCTACGTCCTAAAACTTAGAGCTAAGGACTTGATTCGATGCAGTGCACCCACTTTTGGCTACTTCTTAGGTGGCTCTAGGCACAGAGAACACTCTGCTTGCCCCCTTGTTAGCGCTGCTAGGTAGGAGTGATGCCTTCATTAAGCTTGGCCAGCACGTGCCAGGAAGTCAGGAGTCAAGTCCACCACTTGTAAGCAGCAGGTGATTTATCCCTGGAGGGGCCTTTAGCATCATTTGAGTATTCAAAGCTGTTTTAACCCCTCTTGACATTTACCAAAATCAATTATTTCACAAGCAAAGGAACAAGAGCTCTGAAATTACTGCTGGGACACTGAGTGGATTGGTGGCCACCGGGCCGGGCTACATAGAGTGGGCACGTGTCCATCTCGTGCCAATTCCATGATAATAGAATGGGTGAAGAGAGAACCTTTTGTGCCTGAGAGAATTAACACTCCCTCCTTTGGTCCTATGAACTTTCTCAGAAGCAAGTGAGTCTGCTGCAAGTAGATGCTGGGGCATCTACTGAGCCAAGGTGCCCCTTCCTTCATCTCTGAGGACATATTTCTTTATTTTCCTTTCCCTTTCATTTTCCAGGCCCCATGAATTATTTATTTGTTATTAAACCCAACTGAATGAGATTTCAAAGGCAATGAAAATTGCCCAAGTTCAAATAGAACCAAATTACCACTAGGCGCTCTAGCCAGCCCTGATACTCAGGACACTTGTCAAGGGCTCCTGGGGTGGGCCTCAGTCTGCCAGTCATCAGGTACAGAGAACCTTGAGCTGAGAGCACTGTCTGGCTTCACCATGGCCCATTGTCATAGCCGATAGAAGGCAGAGAGCCCCAGTCATGTGGGGGAGAGCTCTAAGTTCAGATTCATCTTTTCAAATGTCATGAACAGGTCTAGAGAAATGGCTCAGTGGTTGAGAAAACTCACTGTTCTTACAGAGACTTGGGTTCAGCTCCCAGCACCCACATCAGGCAGCTCACAACCACCTGTAACTCTAGCTGCAGGGCATCTGGTATCTTCCTCTGGCTCCACAGGTATCTGCAAGCATGTTGTGTCCATAAACTCACATTGGCACACGCATTGCATTATGATCTTCTAAGATCTTCTATGATCTTTGTAGGGTAGAGCATGGAGATTTGAGGTTTGCTTTGCAATATTTAAATCAATCTAACTGACAGGCCCCTCACTCACATATTAAATGTGTGTGTGTGTGTGTGTGTGTGTGTGTGTGTGTGTGTGTGTGAGAGAGAGAGAGAGAGAGAGAGAGAGAGATTGAGAGGTGTATGTATGTATGTGTGGTACATGTGGTGTGTATGTATGTATGTATGTATGTATGTATGTATGTATATATGTATGTGTGGTTTGGTGTGTATGTATGTGTGTATGTGTGGTAAGTGTGTGTGTGTCTGTGTATGGTTTTGATGTGTATGTATGGTGTGTGTGGTATGTGTATGTATGTGTGTAGTGTGTATGTATGTGTGTGTGGTATGTGTGGTGTTTGTGGGTATGTGTGTTTTGTAAACATTTAGGATACACTCTCCTCTCATATTACATCACGGCTAACTAATCTCACTGTACAAAAGGTCACACATGGTTGTTCTCTGATTAAAACTGCTCCCTTGGACTGATCTTGTCCACCTAGCTATCTTGTCCTCAGCCTGTGCTATTGTACTCATTGCTTTCAAGAGCCTCGTGTTTCCTGGTTTTGCATAGCAGTGAGGAACTTGGCACTTTTGTGTCCATGTCAGTCTGTTCTATGCAATATCCTCCATGTTGCACCAGTGGCAAAATTGCATTTTTTTGTGTGTGTGTGGGGGGGTGAGGGTATGGCCTATATTTTGCATGCCATCGACTGAGATACAATGTCTGAGTTTGCTTTCTGTTGCCGTGATAAAACACTGGCCAAACCCAATGTGCAGAGGAAAGGGTTTCTTTGCCTTATTTGTCATAGCCCATAATCAAAGGAAGCTAAGGAAAAAAAAAACTGCAGGGAGAAACTGAAGCAGAGGGCATGCTTCCAGGCTCACCTTCTCGGGCATGCTTAGCTACCTTTCATATACACTCCAGCCCACCTGGTTGGAGATGACACTGCCTACCATTGGTGAAACACTCCTGCATCAATTATCAATCAAGAACATATACAGTAGACTTGCCCATGGGTCAATCCGATGGAAGCAATTCCTCAAGTGAAGGCTCCACTTTAAGAGCCCTCTAGTTTGTATCAAGTTGACAAAACTAACGTGCACGTGAAGCATTTTGTCCACCCATCTTACCTGTGGATGCTCTCACCCTGGATATTGTAAGCAGTGGAGCAATGACCATGAGGCATAACTGTCTCTCCACAGTTGCTTTCAAGATTACCCATGGGAATGCTATGTCTCACACTAACTCTACTTAGAATCTCTAAAGGATGCTGTACACTTTTTCACACCAGTTGTCCTAGCTCACTTTCCCAGCAAGAGTGCGCAAGGTTCCTGTTCTCCACATTCCTGAAAGGAACTGTTATCTTCTTGCCAAGTCCAATGTCCCTGGTGCAACTCCTAACTAGCAATCTGCCTGAGTGTCTGTGAGGTGTGTCTCCCCACCCGTGGCTTTGCGGCTGCGCAGCTGTAGGCCCCTCCCTTCCCTCCCTTGTTTCCTTCTGCCCACTATGCACTTGTTCTCATCTGCCACTGGGGACAGGTCAGAGCCGGCTTCCTCTTTGATATCAGTTATGTGTTATCTTCTCAGGGAAGATATCTTCCTGGAGTATTCTAACCACAGTGTGGCCTGTTCATACCTCACTGACTCCCATTTTTCATAAAACCACAGTCATTTGGTTTTGATGTGTTTTTTTTTCCCTATCGCCTTGACGCTTCACAAACAGAATGGATGACTGCAGCATCCAGCATCTAGCACAGGAAAGAGGACACATCAGGGACAGCAGGCTTGGTTGGTCCTTCTGACAGAGTATAACACAGCTACATCCTACCCCAGGGAACCTCGTGGCTGACCCATGGTTGACAGACACACACCAAGGAGCAAACACTTCTCTGAGGGAACTGAGCCAAGGAGGGAAGATGGATTGAAACACAGATGTGATCTTTCCAGTGAAACATTTTCTGTGGTTGATTGGAGGAAGGGGGAAGGGGACAAAGAAGGAAGAAAGTCAATGGTTCTGGGACACTCACAGTGCTTTCTGCTCTCCATAAGGCATCCTTTTCCTTATGGAGCAATGGAGGTGGGATTTCAAAGACTCTGGGAACTAACATGAGGTCATAGCTAAATCTCAGATACATATGAAGAATGGGTGGGTAGTGTGGAGAGGTAGCATGAGAAAGAGTCATAGCACACATTGGAGTTAGCTGAGTAAAACAGACTGAGATTCATCTCTTTAAAGCCCTGAGAGCAGAGGTCCTCAAAGAGAGATATAGATGTAATGACGTTCATTTATAAGCCATGGGAACCACCACAAACTGCCATGGTTAGCCCTCTGCTTAGACAGAAGTAGACCCCAGAATGACTGTCAGCAGACCATCCAGGCTTGGAGTGCCAGACATGTGACTTTGAATATATCTCTGGCTAGAACACTTCTATTTTGCACCTTTTTTTCTATTATCCCTGCAGATGAGAAGTTACCACCTGATGGACCAAAATACATAGGCCTGGGGTGGGTCTTCCCCCTCTCCTGAGCCTTTACACAGCACACTGACATTTGGAACTGTCAGGGCATGGACAGAAGAGTAGGAAACAATACTCCACTGAATGTTCTTCCATATTCTTGGTGCTGCCTTCTGGGGGAATTATTCACAGGTTCAGAGTTTCCTCACATGCAAAGTTCCACTGTAAGGTCTCTGGGAAAGAAAGCTAAAGGACTTTTAAGAAACTCTACTGTGTCCTACACCCTGGCCTCCATAAATTCGTGGCAGCAGCAGATGAATAAGAACAGCCAAGCTCTGCAGTATGAATCCTGAGCTCTGCCATGGGAACACACTGGTGGGTACTGTAAAAGTGAGGTCCACATGGGCATTGAACCCGACACTGACAAAGTGCTTCAGGAAAAGCTCATTAGTCCTCCCAGCTGTGCATCATGCATGGCGAATTTTCTAGCCACTGATAAATGATCTTCATAAAATATGACTGAATTCTCCAGGAAGCAAAATCTCTTAAGGTCTAGACAAAAATATCAGGGTAGCTTCACCCACTAATCCTCTAGATGAGGTGCTCTTCTGAGGTGCATCCTTCAGTAGGAGTAATGTAGGCCTTGAGTGATGTGTAGGGCAATGGAGACCTGCAGGTGATGAAGGAGGAATAGAGAAGGGCTATATATGATATACAGTGAAGAACAGAGAGGAAGCTTGTAGCAGATGCTTCTCAATCGCAGGGAAGGGAAGGGTGCATCATGTTTAAATACTATGTGTTCTGGCTGTCTACCTCCTCGGAGAGCCACTGACTTCTAAGCTCACTGTTGGGTTTTCTTCCCACAAGCCCAGGTGTTTTAGGGAAACATAATACTCTAAGGTCGATGAATATCACAGAGTCACTTCCTAGGTATCTTCAAGGAAGAGGGGGTGGAAAGAATGTAGAGCCAGAGATGGTCAGTAAAAATCAAGGGAACAGTGTTCTCCAGACACAACAGGGCAGATGCACGTGTATTCACAATTGTTGTCACAGAATACACAAGAGCTGCACAAGCTCCAGCCTGACAAAAATCTCAGCCTGGGGAACAGGGGGCATAGAATCCCACCTCTAACTGGGAGGCTACTGAGATCTTATCATTTTCTAGAGAGGGAGACTCAGTTTTCATTGATATGACCTTTTCAGGTTGATGATATGCCAAAGAAGGCCACACTACTAATTTGGCAACACAAAGTGAAGCCAGTAGGGAAAGAAAAAAACAATTTTCATAGTTGGTTAGAAAGGGATGGGAAGTGTCTTAGTTAGGGTTTCCATTGCTGTGAAGAGACACCATGTCCTAGGCAACTATTATAAAGATGAACATTTAATTGAGGCTGGCTTACAGTTTCAGAGCTTTTGTCCATTATCATTATAACAGGAAGCATGGCGGCATACAGGTAAACATGGTCCTGGAGAAGGAGCCGAGAGTTCTACATCTTGATCCAAAGGCAACCAGTAAAGATTGATATCCTCAAGAAGCCAGGGGGAAGTTCTAAATCCCACTCCCACAGTGACACACATTCTCCAGCAAGGCCACCCCTACTCCAACATTGCCACACCTACTAATAGTGGAACTCTTGAGCCAAATATATTCAAACCACCACAAGAGGGTTTAGATGGTGGTACTGGGAGGAGTTGGGAGGGAATATGTTCATAATACACTGCATGAAAGTCTCAAAGGAAAAAACCTATTATTTAAAAAAAGATTCATAGAAGAAAGGCTCAAGTGGAAAGGTGGGTTGAGTAGATAGAGCCGACATTCAGAGGTGCTGGCTCTGAGCTGAGCAGGCAGAAACACGGCTCTGCAGTCTTCACCTTGTCTTTTTGAAACAGTCTCATGAGCTGGTGACTACTTAGAGACAGAAATTAACTGAGTGGGGAACCCAGGGTGGATGGGGATAATTGGGGCAACAGATTAACAATATGTGGCTGTCCTCTGACTGGGGACAGGTGGATTCCACTTTCAACGTTGTACTCTATTATCCACTGTATGTTGATTAGGAGGTAATACAAAGTTGTTTCTTATAACATTCTGTGGACAGCTTGACTTGGTATGTCTTTGTAGACCAGTGTTGAGGATGGTAGACATGGGAGAGAAGCATAAATCTTGAGGGAAGAGGAATTAGATGGAAAAGGGGAATAAGGTAGGGAAGAGGATTAAAGCCAGAATATCGACATCTACCTGCTTTTTAAAATCTTTTTCAGATCTGAATGTGCAGAAATGTAAGGTGTATCTTCAGAGAGGTACTACAATATATGGAATGTATTTCACACTCTGTCCAAGAAAACAAAATGAGAGCAAATAAGCAGCCACACATGGAAACATGAAGTGACCATTAGACTTGGGAATGTGCAGCCAGATGAGGGGTTTCTATGGAAACCAAGCAGAGTACAGAAGCAGGGCTTCAGGGAAATATGCCCTGTACATAGAACTCACAGTTTAGGAGCCTCAGATCCCTGACAATCTGTGATTCTGGGAAGACCTTCATCACCAAGATCTAAGGGGCTAGAAGCCCACTGAGGAGACAGAAAACAGAAAGTCCATGTTGACTGATGGACCAAATCAGGCTGCAGGAATACTAGCAAAACATACAAAGATCTACTGAGAGCTCAAATGTGACCACAAGGAAACTAGAGCAGCTTGTCATGTCTGGTATTGCTGCATGTTTAAAACCTTAGGTTCCTCTCTTATCTGACATGCTGTCCTTTGCTACATGCACACCTGCCGAAGGCCTGGCTTTAGTTAACACTTCTTTCTCTGTTGCTTGGAATCCCACATGTGTTTAAAGGAAGGAAGGAAGATATGGAAGGGACACAGAGGTGGAGGGGAAAGAGAAAAGAAGAAAGCAACAAATCCATACTTATTATCTGAGCTCAATCAGGATGTTCTCATAGTGAGAGCCTCAGACTATTTTCTGTGGTCCTCCCTGGATTGCAGAGAAAATGGTAGATGTGGCTAAACACAAACTTGCATATGGTAGTGGTGTAAAGTACAGGATGAAACTGAACAGGTAGGACAAACACCTGACCTAAACCAGAAAGGCCAGAAGAAGCCTAGCTTCCAAAAATGGCAGGTGGTATACCATAGGAGCTTTTAGCTAAGCTGTGGAAGATAGAAATCCAAAGGCAGACAATGGAAATAAAATACAGAGTAATTAGACCATGGGGGAAGGATGGTCAAATGAGAGGCGAGGCAGAGAGGGGACACTCAGTGATTCATTTGACTGGAAGGGGGCCAGGATAGTGTCCACTCATAGAAGGGGTTGCCTCACACATGGAAGGAACATGGTCATCATGGCACAGATGTGCTGGTTGCATCATGGAGACTACAGGAGTTTTGCCATCAGCCAGTTTAGGTCCGAGGAAAAGTCCATTCTGAGTAGTTTAACAATCATCCACAGAGATAGAGACTGCACAGAAAGACAGTTAACTGAATGCTGCCTTGTGTGATAGGCTGAGGAGGGACATTGGGACTTAATGACACAGACCAAGAAGCCAGTTTGGGAAAGATGAAGGTCACTCTGCTTGTGGGGAACCATACAGCTATGGAGAGCAGTCTGACCCTGAGTGGAGCTCCATGGAGAAGAATATAGGCTTGGAGACTAGGAAAAGGCAGGCTGGTGGGAGATGGACAGATGACCATCATCCAGAACAAGATCAGGGAAGGGGGAAAGGTTGCTATGCACAGCAAAAGGATAAGTACATTTTCTCTTTAAAAGCCAAAACCTACCTGAGAAGATAAGAGCAGGAAATAGATATCTGGAGATCAGATGATCCTATATTACACATAAGGATGTTATAATTTGGAGACTTAATGATACAGATTTTATTTTTTGAGTTTGACAAGGGACCTTCAGGTCACAAAAACGAGCAATTCAGATTATAAAATGCTCCCGACAACTCTGGAAGTTTGTTCTCCTTCATGCTAGTCTGGCTGTGCTTACTCCTCACATTGAATTCTAACCTCAAACATTCCCTAAAATACTCAAGGCACATCACTTCCCAAATCAACACACCCCTGATCCTCCCTGTGTGGCACTATGGTGTCTCTGTCTCAGAAGATAGTTATTAAGATAAGCTTGAGCTTTAAAAGGACTCACAGCTCGAAATGTGGTTCTCAAAGTCCCTACCTCTTGTCTCTGACCTGTCAGGAATATCGGGTCTACTCTCTTGGCACCTCCCTGGAGTAGAAATTTCTGGTTTCTTTGAAGATTCAGTTATGTCGTTAATGTTTTTCTGGAAGCCTTCTTATGAGAGGATGTTTTGCTGAAGGAGACACATGGGAAGGTGTTTTACTGAGAACAGACACGTGGTGTTTTTCTGGAAGCTTCCTGGAAAAAGGGCAAGTGATGTTTTGCTGGAGTAGATGCATGAGAGGACATGTGCTGTTTGGAAAGTGTATAAGTATAACCCAACAGGCTCTTCCCTGATGATGCTCTGATGATTATCTTTATGGTGACATCATAGAGAGAAAGGCATCAAAGAACTGATAGTCCTGTGGCATCTTTCCACTTTCTCAGACTCGACTGGTTTACAGAACCTTGCAGCTTCTTCTGGACTGCTATTGTTGATTTGTGAGTGTTGTTTGTGAGTGGGTGAAGCTACCACTGTTGAATCATGTGAACGGAACTGCTGATACCTTAACAATGAAGACTGGAACTAATTTCTAAACAGGTCCACACCTTCCTCTGCCCTATTAATGTTTCCTTTCCACTACCTCTGGTGAGTGGTGAGCTAGAAGGGAGGTTAGAGAATTTAAGGTCCCCTATTAAAGTAGGTTTTGAAAAATCTAAGCCTACACCTCTCACTCTTCCACCACAGCAACCCTGGCTGAGGTTGCCCCATCATGTCTCAAGCACTCATAGCTGTTCACAGCACCCATCGGACATGCACCTCTTTGCCCCAGGCCTTCAGTGGGTGCTCAGTAATATCAAAGCCCTCAAAATAGAAGCAACAAGTTGTCCTTGAGTGAGCTCATTCTGACCACAGTGCTTCATCTATGCTTTACTGTATACTGGGCCCATGTGACTGGGGATCTGTGCATTGTTTTGAAATTTTGGGAATCCCAGCTCCTAGATAATACATGGCCCACATCCTTGTTACACACTATTAACATATGATTTTCAGTTTGCAGCATCTATTTAATTATTTATTTGTATATGCATGTCTGTGTGGGTATGCACACATTTATGGAGGTGTCCAGGGTATTGGATCTCCTGGAGCTAGAGGTATAAGTGAGCCTTGTAAGCCTCCTAACATGGGTGTTGGCAATTGGACTGTGGTCATCTACAAGAGTAGAAAGCACTCTGACCCAGTGAGCATCAGCCCTTCTGTTATAGACACAGGGTTGACCTTGAGCTTCTGATCTTTCTGCTTCTAGCTCTCAAGTGCTGGAATTGCAGGCATGTATATTCTGCCATGCCTGGACACAGCTGGTTTTGTGGTGCTGGGGATCAAACACAAAAGCTGGGCAAGCACTCTGTACCTGAGATACTCCAAGACCCTGCATATAAACATGGTTAGTAACTTGCCCTTTGCTTATTTTTAGATGCTGTGGTTAGAATGCAAGATTTGTGAAGGCAAAGGTTTTCATGGCTGTATCCAAACTTCTCAAAGTAACACATGGTAGTTGGCACAAAATTGGCACCCAGTCAATATTTATTTGTGAACAATCAGTGCATAAAGAACACCCTAGCTTTCATTTAGTGTGTACTGGCATTGTGATAAAGGTGATGCAGAAAGGAGAGCCTACCATACTCTGGGCTGAACAAGCTCCTGTCTTTCAAAAGACCAAACCTCCATTTTATTTCTAGTTTTTATCTTGTGCAAAATATGATTCTCTGTTTTGCCATTCTCCCTCAAAATCATAGTCTCAACTGTCTCGGCTTATTAGAATGAGCACCGGAGCCATCATTTGCAGAAGGAGTCTGAAGCCATGTACAGCTCCTGGTCTGCTGTATGTACAAATGTTTACAGGTGAACCTTTCCTCCAGCAAGCATCTTCAGATCCCTCTGTAGAAGGGGAGGAAAGCTGCATAGGGCTGGGCCATTTTCTGTCTTCCTAGGTTGGATCCTGGATGTGCGAGAGCTGCAGCCTTATCTTCCTCCCTTCTTAGCGTCACACTATTCACACCAGGCAGGTGGAGCCAACCTCAAAGAAGCAAAATAATCCTAGAAAGCTGGGATCCTCTCTAGAAGCCATGTTGCCTCCAGGATAATATACAAACCAAGTTCTCTATCACCTTCCCAAGCTTAAACTGTGCATTGGTTAAGAAAACAAAGTACCATGAATTATGTAACGGTCCCTTCCAGAAGTGTGGTTTAATGCAAGGGATGGGGTACAGTGGGCATTTTATGAGCTGTTTCCAATGAACAAAGCAGAAATGACCTAGTACAACTTGGGAGAATGAACCTCACATAAACACAAGACATACTTCAAATTTGGCCTTAGTCAGCCTTGCTATCTAAGTCAGACTGCTGTGTTTGCTGTCACTGGGGCATAGTTCTTCTCCCACAAGGGTAAAAATGAGCACATTTTCCATGTGTTTCTAGACCAGGACATATGGGACAGTCTGCCAGGCATGTCCATAGCCTCTAAGATACATGTATAATGCAGCTGTCTGTCCCAGGTACAGCATGCTGTTCTGACACAGAGAGATGTCTCATGGTGACCTGGAATTGAGAAATGCCATGTGTGGGTCATACTTTTGGGAAAACTAGTCAGAAGGGTCTAGACCATCTAGAGCATGCCATGTGATGTGGAGGGATGCCACTATCATGGGTGGAGACATTCTGTCCATCCATGAACCACTATAGGAGAACCATAAGACATATTTCAGTCTTGCTATCTAAGCATGTCCACTCACTGTAGATTAGTTCTTACCATAGACACAAATGGTTGTGCTTCTATACTTATGTGGAGCCACGCTTCTGTGACAGTGTGGGATTGAGAGTGTGTAGATGACAGGAAACCAGGGAGGGACACAGATACTACATCTGTACACAAGTGCCATAAAGAAACCTGCCCCTTTGCATTATGGTTTGAATGAAATCGGCCTCCATAAGCTCATATGTTTAGACATGTAGCCCTCAGTTGGGGTGCCACTCTTCTGAGGGTTTGTGAAACCTTTGGAGGTGGGACCTTGCTGAAGGAAGTTTATCACTGGGGTCAGGCTGAAGGCTTATAGCCTGGCTTCACTTCCTGCTCTCTCTCTCTCTCTCTCTCTCTCTCTTCTTCTTCTTCTTCTTCTTTCCCTTCCTCCCCTTCTCTCTCTACTGTGGGTAGCTTAAAAAGTCTCCCTTCATTTTGCCTGCCAGGGTGATTTCAGGCTCTGGCTCCTATGCCTTCCTCACCAGGATGGAATTGATCTCTCTGGAACTGTAAACCAAAATAAATCCATCCTTCCTTAACATTCTTTCTGCCATTGTGTTCTATTATAGTAATAGGAAAATAATACATGTTGTAAGCTAACATAAAAATATAAACTAAGTCAGAAGATGAAGTCAGAATGATGACCTAATCATAATTTCTCACCAGCAACCCTGATCTAATTTGCAACTCTCTGTCTAGTGTTAGTGTTTACTGACCCACCATGTCCCCTTAATGTGAGCTGTGATATTGATTTTCTTACAAAATAAAGAATTCTCTTGAAAAATGGTTTTAATGATGATGTAATATTACATTTTAGATAGAGAAAAATGCCAAGAGATAGTATTTTGTTTTCTCCCTCAGAGGTACAGAAAGATTGTCTCATGGCATTCCAGTCTCAGCGAAGGTTTCATGTTGACTACTTGCTCAATTGACACATGACTACTTTCATAGAAATGCCCACAGCCAGTCTATCTGTTAGCATCATGTTCTATCAGAGAAGTTTGTGGGCTGATCACAGAAGACATTTATCAAGTTACACACTGTCTCTGGGATTGTTTGTTTTTTTCTGTAAAAATGGGTTGTGAGATTGTTTACAGTTTTCACTGTCATGAATGCCACTAAATGGTCACCATAGCAGAGGACTCAGCATATAATTATTCAGTGAATTTTGCCCTGTGTTCATGGTCTCAGTAATATCAATCCTTGTAGGTCATTCAAAAACCTCTGCCAACACCTTTGAAGTCAGAACCAGCTCAGCCACTGCCTGAGCACTGAGGGACGCCTACCCAGCAGCATCTCCCAGCAGCTGCCTTTGTCCAGCCAAAGGTTTCAGAGCTGAGCTGAAGTCAGGTCTCCCCAGCCTCTGAGTGAACACCTTGCACCCAGTTTCCCATCTCAGAGAGCCAGGCACTCCAATATCCCCAGCAGATTTACATCAACATGCTTTCTCTATATCTGCCTTTCAGATACTATTGCATGTTGCCAGAGAACCAAGGTCACACTCAGGAGAAGCTGAAAAGCCAGGAAGAATTGAATGGTGCTTATTTTCCCTACATATAGCATCTCTATGCTATCAAGCGGTAGATGACACACCCTCCCTTTCCCACCAAATACTTAGGTATCTAAGGCATGTCCTGCACTCTAACACAGAGATCACAAGCAAAAAACCACACAGCTATCTGAGCATCCAACTCCTCAGACTATTTAACACATTGTAAATCAAGGGAATCACCCAGAGCAGAGATCTCCACCAGTGCTGGCTGCTCTCCCCAATGAAGATTTTCATCTGCATGGCAATGGCACCAAAGCAAATGATGGAGTTGCAGCACGTGGGGGCCATTGCTTACTAATTTGATTCTATTACATACTGGGAATTTTATGCACACTAACCAACCCTGAAAATGGCAATGAGTCCATGATGATACAAGCATCATCTTCCTAAATCAGGAAAAAAAAAAAAAATATATATATATAAAATGTATTTTTGTATGCTTGTATTTTTAGATGCATATGTGTTCATAAGACATAGCATGCTATGTATGAAAATGTTGTGTTTATGTGTTATTTTTAATCATTCTTATAATGATACATCTTTTGAGAGAAAAAAAGCAGAGTGAAATATTTTTACAGAAAATCTTGTCATTCTCTTTTTTTGTTTGTTTGTTTTTTTGTTTTGTTTTTCAAGACAAGGTTTCTCTGTATAGCCCTGGCTGTCCTGGAACTCACTCTGTAGACCAGGCTGGCCTCGAACTCAGAAATCCACCTGCCTCTGCCTCCCGAGTGCTGGGATTAAAGGCATGCGCCACCACTCCCGGCTGTCATTCTCTTTAAAAATATAAAATACCACATGCAGCAAAGAAACATGGAAGGAATCTCTCAAGTAAAAGGAGAATAGAGAGAGATGACAACTAACGACAGTGGGTGACCTGTATCAGATCCTAGGATGTTCATAGCATGTTGTCAAAATGAGAAAAATAGAATATGGATTCTAGATTGGATGATAATCTACCCATTGGAAATATCCTGGATCTGGTGCTGAACCTCAGCAAAAAATTCCTCTTTTTTAAATAGGTCAATACCATATTTTAGTATTTATGGTAAAAGGTAATAAATACTACAATCAGCTTCAAAATGTTTTCCCAAAACAAAAATTTCCCTACACACACACACACACACACACACACAGAGAGAGAGAGAGAGAGAGAGAGAGAGAGAGAGAGAGAGAGAGAGAGAGAATAAGGAAACACAGCACAGGTTGGTGGTCTTCTGTGGGAGAGATATTAGAACAGGCACTGTACTATTTATACAACTGTTCTAGAAACTGAAATTCCACTACAAGTGAAGTCATGATACAAAACAGAGAGTTGGAAGAGTGTAGGGCAGGACTTGGAAGGCTTCTTTTACCACAGGGTAGCCCTGTGTCACATTAGGGACAAGAACTAAAATTCCTCAATGATGCTGAGAGCCATGAGTGTCTGTGACACCGAGTCCAAACCTGGTGCCTTCTCACCCTAGAGAGAACTTGACAGGAGATTTCTGGAATGACCTGATTTTCCCTAGTGTCACCTTGAACTCTGGTAGGGCTGCTCCATGCCCTGACTCCACATTCATCCCTTACTCTGCATTCCCCTTCATCAGTGAGCCCTGGGTGGTAAGAGTGATGTTGCAAGAAGCATAAGGCCAGAATACCTTATTATGGGCCTTGTGAGACCTATTCACTCAAGAGTCTCATGAATAAAAAAACATTGTTAAGGGCAGCACTGTAGTGCCTAAAATTGAATGGGGCTTAGGACTATCCTGCGTGTAGAATTTCTATTTTGAATTTTAACCCTTAATAAACAAGCCAAGAAAGATTGAAACTCCACTCTAAGAATTATAGTGACCTTCCAATTTCCATCTGAATCTGGAGCTGATCCAGTGCCACAGCGCTCCATACTCAAATGTCATCAGGAGAGAGCTGGTCTCCCAGGAGTGCTGACACACCTGTGGGCACAGGTAAGACCAACGCTTCTGCTCTGAGGGACCTGCCTGGAGCCCTCAGGACACAGAAACCAAGGAAAAGGCTAGGACAGCGTTCTCGTTTCCATCTGTACCCAGAGCTGATCCTGTGCCACAGCTCTCCATACCCAAATACTACTGGGAGAGAGTTGGTATACCAAGAGTGCTGACACACCTGAGAGAACAGGTGAGACCATCACTTCTGCTCAAATTCCTGATCCAAGAAGGACCTACCCAGAGCCATCAGGACAAAGAAACCAAGGAACAGCTGGGGACAGAATCATACCAGTTTCTGTCTGCACCCTGGAGCTGACCCTGTGCCAGAGTTCTCCATATCCAAATTCCACCCAGAGAGAACTGGTCTCCCAGGAGTATTGACACACAGACTTTCTGGAGGGACAAGTCACAGTCAGAGTCAGCAAGACTAGCTAACACCAGAGATAACCAGATGGCAAGAGGCAAGCTCAAGAACATAAGCAACAGAAACCAAGGATATTTGGCATTAACAGAACTGAGTTCTCTCACCACAGTGAGCCCTGGATACTCCAATACACCAGAAAAGCAAGACTCTGATTTAAAATCACGTCTCATGATGATCATAGAGGCCTTTAAGAAGGACATAAATAACTCTCATAAAGAAATAGAGGCAAACACAGGTAACCAGGTAAAAGCCCTTAAAAAGGAAACAAAAATCCCTTAAAGAATTGGAGGAAAACACAAACAAACAGGTGAAGGAATTGAAAAAAAAAACAACCAGGATCTAAAAATGGAAATAGAAACAATAAAGAAATTACAAAGGGAGACAGCCCTGGAGATAGAAAACCTAGGAAAGGGATTAGGAGACAATGGTGCAAGCATTACCAACAGAATACAAGAGATAGAAGAGAGAATCTCAGGTACAGAAGATACCATGGAAAACATTGACACAACTGTCAAAGAAAATGCAAAATGCAAAAAGCTTCTAAACAAAACATCCAGGAAATCCAGGATACAAGGAGAATACCAAACCTAAGGATAATAGGTATAGAAGAGAGTGAAGATTCTCAACTTGAAGGACCAGTAAAAATCTTCAACAAAATTATAGAAGAAAACTTCCTTAACCTGAAGAAAAAGATGCCCATAAACATACAAGAGGCCTACAGAACTCCAAATAGATTGAACCAGAAGAGAAATCCCTCCTGTTACATAATAATCAAAACATCAAATGCACAAAACAAAAAAAAGAATATTAAAAGCGAAAAGGGAAAAAGATAAAGTAACATATAAAGGCAGACCTATCATAATTATACCAGACTTCTCACCAGAGACTAAGAGAGCTAGAAGATTCTGGGCAGATCTCATACAGGGCCTCAGATAACACAAATGCCAACCCAGACTACTATACCCAGCAAAACTCTCAATTACCATAGATAGAGAAACCAAGATATTCCATAACAAAACCAAATTTACACAATACCTTTTCACAAATCCAGCCCTACACAGGATAATAGAAAATAACAACACAAGGAGGGAAACTATACCCTAGAAAAAGCAAGAAAGTAGTCTTCTTTCAACAAACCCAAAAGAAGATGGCCACACAAACATAAAAATAACATCAAAAATAACAGGTAGCAACAATCACTATTCCTTAATATCTCTTAACATCAATGACCTCAATAAAAAGACATCGACTAACAGACTGGATACATAAACAGGATCCAGCATACAGGAATTTTGCTGCATACAGGAAATGCACCCCAGTGTTAAAGACAGACACTACCTCAGAGTAAAGGGCTGGAAAACAATTTTCCAAGGAAATGGTCCCAAGAAACAAGTGGGAGTAGTCATTCTAATAGAGAATGAAAGCAACTTTCAAACAAAAGTTATCAAAAGGATAAGGAAGGACATTTCAGACTAATCAAAGAAAAAATATACCAAGAACTCTCAATTCTGAACATTTATGCTTCAAATGCAAGGGCACCCACATTCATAAAAGAAACTCTACTAAAGCTCAAAGTACACATTGCACCTCTCACAATTATAGTGGGAGACTTTAACACCCCACTCTCATCAATGGACAGATCATAGAAACACCAACTTAACAGAGACACACTGAAACTAACAGAAGTTATGTACCAAATGGATTTAACAGATATCTATAGAACATTTCATCATAAAACAAAAGAATATACCTTCTCAGCGCCTCATGGTATCTTGTCCAAAATTGAGCATATAATCTCTCACAAAATAGGTCCCAACAGATACAAGAAGATTGAAATCATCCCATGCATCCTATTAGATCACCACAGAATAAGGCTGGTCTTCAATAGCAACAAAACAACAGAAAGCCCACATATATATGGAAGCTGAATAATGCCCTACTCAATAACTTGGTGAAGGAGGAAATAAAGAAAAAAATTAAAGACTTTTTAGAATGTAATGAAAATGAAGGCACAACATACCCAAACTTATGGGACACAATGAAAGCAGTGTCTTAGTTAGGGTTTTACTGCTGTGAACAGACACCATGACCAAGGCAAGTCTTATAAAAACAATTTAATTGGGGATGGCTTACAGGTTCAGAGATTTAGTACATTATCATCAAAGTGGGAGCATGGCAATATCCAGGCAGGCATGGTGCAGGAGGAGCTGAGAGTTCTATGTCTCCATCCAAAGGCTGCTAGTGGAAGACTGACTCCCAGGCAACTAGGGTGAGGGTTGTAAGCCCACAACCACACTGACACACCTATTCCAACCAGGTGACACCTATTTCAACAAGGCCACTCCTCCAAATGGTGCCACTCCCTGGTCCAAGAACATACAAACCATCACACAGTGCTAAAGGAAAACTCATAGCTCTGAGTGCCTCCCAAAGAAACTGGAGAGAGCAAACACTACCAGCTTAACAGCACACCTGAAAGCTCTAGAACAGAAAGAATCAAATACACCCAAGAGGAGTAGAGGTCAGGAAATAATCAAACTCAGGGCTGAATCAACCAAGTAGAAACAAAAAGAACTATACAAAGATTCAGCCAAACCAGGAGTTGGTTCTTTGAGAAAATCGACAAGATAGATAAACCCTTAGCCAGGCTAACCAGAGGGCACAGAGACAGTATCTAACTTAACAGAATCAGAAATGAAACTGATGAAATTTTAAAAAAAGTTATCAGATCCTACTACAAAAGCTTATACTCAACAAAACTGGGAAATCTGGGTGAAATGGAAAATTTTCTAGACAGAAAATTTTCTAGCAAATACCATCAGATAAACCATCTAAACAGTCCCATAACTCCTAAAGAAATAAAAGTGATTAAAAGTCTCCCAACAACAACAACAACAACAACAACAACAAAACAACCCAAGACCAGATGGGTTTAGTGCAGTTCTCTCAGACCTTCAAGGAAGACCAAATACCAACACTCTTCAAAGTATTCCATAAAACAGAAACAGAAGGAACACTACCCAATTCATTCTACAAAGCCACAGTTATGGTGTGTATTCTCTTTTGGAGATGGAACAGTTTCCATCTAATCAGGAATTTGTCACAATTTCTTTTCATAGAGGACTTCATAAGAGATTTTTTTTCTTCTATCATGTTCCAAATAGATTTTAACAACTGAAAAAAAAAGAATTATAGTGTAGAAAACAATCCACAGACCACTATGTGTCTTTCTATGAGAAGGCGGCTCTTGCCTCCTTACATTTCCCTTTCTTGGGTGGGGTGGATGGATTTTAGAGTGTGGGGGACATGTTTGGGGAGTGAACTGCTCATGTGATGCTGCTGGAAACACAATAAGCTGATGTACACTGATGGAGGTCAGGTGTTTTCATCTGCTCTAGTACCCAGCCCAGTATCATGAGACAATTGCTTATGGAGGAGATGCTGGAAGTGTTGGAGTCAAGCAAATTCATGTAGTTAAAAGGTGCTGGAACTGGGATTTGAAGTTAATGTATCTCGTTCTAAACTCCAAACTCTTTATGTGAGCTCTCACTCTATCCAAGCAGGAGCCTACTCCACAGCCTCCACAGAAATTGGACATCGGTCTGTTTGAACATCTTGAGGGAATGAAAATTCACAATTCCTGGAGATAGACACTCTGCTTTTTAAACAGTCTGGCAGAAACATTGGCTCTCAAGAGCCAAGGCCCACTCTTCACATCCCTTCAGTTAGTCCAAGCTGAGCTCTCCAAAGTCATGCATGGGAAATCCAAGCAATTCCCTGAGCCATCATCGGAGGAGAGCACTTGCCTTTCAACCACAGCTCCCTCCCGTGGCTTTTTAGCTTAGTCACTGCCCTGCATGCTCACTGTATGGAGTGGTGTCCAGGGGTAGGTAGAGAAAGGAGGATTGGCACTGGGAGCTCTCTGGTTGGGGACTAGAAGCAACCCTCAAACACTCAAGCATAGCTGGTATCAGAGGAACACTATTTCCTTGTGTGTGTTTGTGTGTGTGTGTGTGTGTATTTGTGTATGTGTGTCTGTGTGTGTGTGTCTGTGTATTTCATGGTATATATGGTGTTGTATGTTTGTAGTGTGCGCACATATGAGTGTACATGCACATTTTTGTGCATATATGTGGAGATCCAAGGTGGAGTTCTGGTGTCTTCTATCCATTGCTCCCCAACATTACTTTTTCAAATGGAGCACCTCACTGAAAGTCACTGATTGTGCTACAGTGTCTAGCCAATGACCTTCAGACATCTGCCTATCCTTCCAGCCCTCACTTGAAGGCTGGATTTACAATCATTCGCCTTCACACCTGTTGTTTTTTTTAATAGGTTCTTTGGAGCTGAACTCAGGTTCTCCTGTCTGTGTGGCAGAAACTGTACTGCTGGTGCCATTTCCACAACACAGAGAAGTGCATTCAAACTTTACTTTCAACAGTATAAAATTTAAATACCTATGGATAGAGCATGGCTCTTGTGTTGACACAGACCAAGACCTCTCCAGAAGTAAACATGTAACTCCAAGCCTAACTGATGGTCACTATAATACTAACTATATCATCTTTTTTTTTTTTTTTTGGTAGCCATATCTCCCAGATAACCTAGCTGAGGCGCACTTAAAAGTGTCATGGTTTTGTGCATCTAGTGATGAAAGACCCATTGCCCATTGCCCCATTTCCTTCCCATCTCAGACAACATCTCCAAAATTTCTACTCAAGGTTTATTTAGCACAAATGACAAGCCTGGGCAAATTGCAGTAATCTAGTCTCCCAACACTGTCATAAAAAGTCAACAGAAGTGGAACCAGGAAGATCAAGAGTTCAAGACCATCCTCAACTACACAGCAAGTTGAATTCAGTCTAGGATACAGAAGCCCTACTTCTAAAATTATTAACTCAGAGTACTGCCTATTACATTTCAGGATTTCTTTGTTGCTAAATTTATGTGACTTCCTGACACTCTCTCACTGGAGTAACTTGGAGTAGCACCCCCATGGCTCCAAAGTCACATCTTATTCCACTTCACTCCAACTCAGATCCATCAGAGACTGAACCCCACCTCTACAAATCTAAACTCCAAGGGATACTGAACCTGCCCAGACAAAAGCACTACTGTGAAGACCAGTGTAAAGAAGACAGACAGGGGCCAGGCATGGTGGCGCACACCTTTAATCCCAGCCCTTGGGAGGCAGAGACAGGCAGATTTCTGAGTTTGAGGCCAACCTGGTCTACAAAGTGAGTTCCAGGACAGCCAGGGCTATACAGAGAAACCCTATCTCGAAAAACCAAAACCAAAAAAAAAAAAAAAAAAAAAAAAAAAAAAAAAAAAAAAAAAAAAAAAAAGAAGAAGAAGAAGAAGAAGATAGACAGGGGTGTTCTGCAGAGTTCTACAGCCCAAGCATGTGCAAGGCATGCACTCAAAGAGAGTTATTTACTTATTTTATAAGCTTATTAGCATACCATGTAAATTGTGCATATTAATTAATTAATTAATTGGATCCAGACTTCTTTTATTCCCCTGTCCCATCTCCTTCAGCCTCTATCAATCATTATGTATATTAGTTTGCTTTCTATTGCTGTGGTAAGTGCCATGACCAAAAGCATCTTGAGAAGGAAAGGATTTGTATAGCTTACATGTCCAGCTCACAGTCAGTCTTTGAGGGATTTCAGGGTGGGAGCTCAGAGGAACTTGGTGGCAGCATCCGAAGAAGAAGCCATGAAGGAACACTGCTTTCTGGCTTCTTCCCAAGACTTGCTCAGATTGCTTTCAAATACAATCCGGGACCACCTGCCTTTCCATGACACTACACAGAATGTGCCCGTAACCGCCATAAATCAAGAAAATGGCCCGCAGGCTTATCTTAAGGCCAGTCTGAGGAAGGCAACTTCTCAGTTGACATTCCCTCCTCCTAAATGATCCTAGAGCATTTCAAGCTGACAAACCACTAAGCGGCGCAGCCTCCTAACTCCCATTTAGGTCAACATTTTCTTAATCTCCACAAAAGAGAGGACCTTCAGTCCTTTCCCTTCTGTGTCTGGCTCTTTTCACTTACCACAACCTCCTTCCCTCTTTGCTGCAAATGACAGGATTCCACTCCTTTGGGGCTTAGGGACACCCTTCCAGTTATATACACTGTATTTCCCTTGTCTATCCATCTACTGATGGCCATTTAGCTAATTCCATGAGTTGGCTATTGTGACCAGGGCTTCAATAAACACAGATGTGTGGGCATCTCATTGGCATGCTGATTTTATTTTCTTTCATACTTACTAAGATGTGTAATAGCTGAGTCGGATGCTGGTTCTATTTTTAGATTTTCAAGGAAACTGCTCTCTATAATAGCTACACTCATTTACATTCCACCAACAGAGCACAAGAGGCCCCCTTTTGCCACTTGCTCACAGACATCTGTGATTATTCTTTTGGTGAGAGTCTTTCTAGCTGGAGTGATATGCTTACTGCCTCATCCTGGTTTTCCCTACATCTCTCTGATGGCTGATGACTTAAAACGCTCTTATACACATGTGTTACTCGTTTATTCATTCACAGATGGCCAAAGCCAGACTAGGAGTTTCTTTTTCCTTCGTGTGTGTGTGTGTGTGTGTGTATGTGTGTGTGTGTGTGTGTGTGTGTGTGTTTGTGTGACATGTGCATATGTGCATATGTGCTTGTAAAATTATGTGTGTGAGTACAGGTGTATAAAGCTAGAAGTTGATGTGTGTGCTTCTTGCTTCTCCATCACTCTTCACCTTATTCTATATTGAAGCTGAGTCTCTCATTTGAATCTGAGGCTTGCTAATTTCTGCAAATTTAGCTAGCCTGTTTGCCCTAGAGACCCCATCTCTACCTCCCCAAACACTGGGATTAGAGAGAAGGGCTATCCTGCCCTCCAAGATTTTATAGAGGTACCAGGGATCTAACTCAAATCCTTCTTGTATTTTCAGGACAAGTGCTTTATACGTTGAGCCAACTGCTGAACTCTAGAGAGAAAATTATTTAGTAGAACTGAGTCCCACTCCTACTAGCACTCTCTCCCCTGGAAAAGTAAATCCATTTTTCTTTAGGCTGTTGTTTTTGTGTGCGCAGCAAGTCTGAGCATATGAACAAGCCCTACGAACACTGGTGTGCTCCAAGCAGATCTTGCAGCCCAAGAGTCTATTCCCAAGTAAAGGTCACCAAATGCACTTCTAATGGAAAGAAATAAGGGACTCCCCCAAGAAAGCTTACTCAGGGAAACCTTTAGGAATGACCTTAAAATCAAACCTCCATTTTCCATTGCATATAGCACATCACCCCCAGAAAACACAGCACACTATCTTCCTTGCTAATAAGGAATTATTGCTTCCTACAGCACTCTAAAGGGAAGAGACATGTGTTCACTTCACAATCACCACTGGACACAGAAAGGCACATCTGGGAGGTTTGATGTGTGTCTAAGTAGAAGGTCGAGTGTGTGGTGTTCTCTGCAGGCATCATAGCATCATCACTCTCCTCATATGTCCTTATTTTCACTCTTGCCTGACTAAACCCTAACATAGACAGTGACTCAAAGCTCACCCCTCCCATCAACCTTCACTAACCTTCCCAGCTCCTCTGGCATCTCATGGCATAGGTAGCAGAATGGAGCTGGTAAGACCAGTGTCCACATACCTGTCAAGAGGTGCCATTTCCAAGCTACAGAGCATTGCAACTTCATGTCATTATTGACAATGTATTTGACGTCATATGTGTCTCAACACTCAGTTTTGGAATCAGATGCTATCATGGTCTGTATCTTCCATGTCCCACACAGGCTCATGCATTGGGACATATGGCCCCCGTTGGGACTGCTTTGGGAGGCTGTGGAGTCTGGCAGTTGGAGGTAGGTCTCTGGGGCAGGACCTTTGGAAGTGTTAGACCAAAGACCTTCCAGTCCCATTCCTACCCACCAAGGTATGAGAAGTCCAGGCTCCTGACTAACAGCCCCTGCCACCATGCCTCCCTGTCACAGTGGATTGATAGCTCATGAAACCATGAGCCAAATAGACATTGCTTTCATTGGGTCCTGTGTCATGGCAATAAGAAAAGTTGTTAACACAGAGGTATCTCATAGGCAGCATCACGGGTACTAAGTAGGGCAGAATCACAAATACCTGAGGTTGACACTTGCACCCCCCCACCATACAGACATCAGATAGGATTCACCACTGCATCCTGCTCTCCACTCTCACCCCGGTAGGGTCTGGACTTCAACATCTCATCATTGAGATCTTTGTAATGCTAAGTCATCTCAGTCTTTAACACCCAAATCACCATCATACACTCCATTCTTTTCAAATGATATTGTAACGTGCTAAGCACCAGTTCCAAATCCTGAACATCACCCACATTGGGCATTCCTAAGACCCAGGTGCAAATGAATAACCCGAAGACAGAGATTTAACTAAGAAACTTGAAATGGAGTTTAATTCCTCACCAGCCGAACTGACTCAGGGCATTCTTCTGGAGGAGCTGCTGATCAGAGATCTGATGGCATGTCCCAAGCCGCCTCTGCAGCCAGTTTTGGACTGACTCCCATCTACTGGTCAATTCGCTTCCTCCATCAGCTTTGTCACAGATATGTCAATAGTATGTCCCAGTCAAAAGCAAGCAAGAATATGGGACTTGGCAAGACAGCCTGACACATGCCTGTGTGCACCAACACATGGGTTATGGGTGCTGCAGTGGGTGGGAGCCTGGGTTTTGGTACTACATGTCTCTTCGTATCACCTTACCTCTCCCGTGCTCCTCGGTACAAAGTACTTTCTCCACCCACCTTCTTCTGGACAGCCACTTCTGTGTTTGTAGGACTCCTTGTAGCTTCTGGGTTCTGACTTCCAACTTGGTTTAGGTTCTTTTATAAAACAGTCACAGGGTGGTCCTAACCATCTGGTCATCTGTGTTTCCTGACTGCCAGGTTGTCATTACCAACCAGAATTTCCCCCAGGTCTTATATTGTTAACTCTGAGGCACTGTGTGGCTATGTGACTGTGCAGTGCTGCAGTATAGACCAGGCAGGGGAACCAATATCCAAGGGTGTGAAAATGGTGGTCATGAGATCAGGAAGCCTGTCCAAAGGGATTCAAACTGGCTTGAAGGAAAAGTTTACCTCAGCCCCCTGTCTCCTGACTATGGTCCCTCTGAATGTTTAGTCTCTCTACTCATGTTCCTCTCCGTCTGAGTGAAGAGTATGCAAACCCTCAGGAAGTACCTGCTATCACCCTACGAGTATTCCTGGGCTCTCAATCCAGTTTCCCAATGGACAATGTTGGGGAAACCATCAGGCTCTGATGGCTCCTTGAGCCTCCTTGGCTTTTTCAAGACAAACTCCTCCATTAGCATCCTCTAGGTATGATTTGCCCAGGGTTTCATTTTCCCAAGGACTCCTAGAGGACACATGCAGCCCTAGGATAACCACTCAGGGAGCAGAGGACATTCAATTCCTGTTCTAATCACTAAGGAGCAGGTAAGAGGTACTCAGTCACACCAACCAGTGGCAGTGTGAGGACCACTTCCTCAGAACCCTCCACAGAGCATGGGGGTAGGAGAGGGTGTCTGTGTGATGGTGCACGTTGCTTTGACCTGGAAGGACTTTATATATTTCTAATGCAATTCATCCACAGTAAGTTGAATTTCAAAACCAAAATATCTTTTTAAAAAAACCCAACCTATAGGCATTTTTGAAGGAAAATAAATCATGTTTAACAAATCATTTTAGGTGAATTTTACTCTCCCAAATTAAATTCCAAACCAGGTGGCTTCCTTGGCTCCCTCATCCAATCCTTTGCATGCACTTTCCTGTGCCATGTGATACTGAGGTTGCCATGACAACCACTCATTTCTTTTTAGGAGTTGGCTAGATATTTTTAAAACAACAACAAAAGGTCCCTAAATATTTCTAGCCTCCAGATCTTCCTCATGTACATCTTACAGCAGTTTCTAATATATTCACCTGCCAGTAGGCACCCTTCCACCATAGCTCTGTCACTAAATGATGACCTTTGGGACAAATTTATCCCTGAGACATCTTCTCCTCACCACTGCTCATCCAGTAATAGGATGTTCAAACTCTCTTCTCAGGTTAGGAAGTGTATATAGTGTTACTGTCTATTATAGGGCTGTAACTATTACTGTGGTAGAAATGGTTAACAGATATATGTTTAGACAGTTGAGATGTAGAGTAATAAATAACTTTATTTTTTAATTGTTCTGGTTCTCAGTACTTTTCTAGTACATTTCTCAGGGTTGTTTTGATTTGTTTTGTTTTTACAAAGATGGTAGAATGTCTGCAGCATGTACAGAAGCAGATGACAACATGTCTGCCTTCATACATCTTCGCTGCCTGCCAAAAAGCCAATTAAAATTATGATGTTAAGGTATGGAGAAGTGATACACAGGACCTGCCTGATGCCTGAGGTAAGAAAGGTGAAAGCACCCACTGCCCAAAGCCTGAGCCAAGGCGGTGCCTCTGCAGTGGGGCTTTGGGGAGGAAGGGTCCAATTGCTCCACCTCTCAATTGTATCTCCCACCTCCTCCTCAGAAGTATTTTAAAGAGGGGAGAATTTTCCAAAGGTCACAGGGAGAGGCTCTGCTGGCATTTAGGGCAGGACTCAGGGATTCTGGCCATCTGGAGGAGTGAAGAGCCTGCCCTGCGAGGCTCCAGGTATCCTCAGCCCCTGCAGGCTGGCTGGAATAAATCCACCTGTCTGTGACACTGCCAGCCACAGAGGGGCCACCACCCTCCAGGGCCACCAGGTCTAGAACCTTGAGATCCAGCACAAATAGATATCAGGGCTTCTAAATACCAGAGCCACCAGATTCAAGGCCACTAGACACTAAGGCCACTAAATGCAGGGCCATCAGATCCAAGACACAGAGACTCTGGACACCAGGGGCACCAGATCAAAGACTATAAGATTTGGGCCTTCAGAACAAGGGCTTCCTAAAATTTAGAGATTTCTCATCTTTCTTCTGCCAGGCAAAAAAATAATCCATTTTTTTACTGTCTGTTGTGAACATTTTGTGTCATAATTAAGGTGTTCTTTCATAGCCTTACTCTACGGAAATAGTTTCTATTTCCTCCTGATAATTTAAAAACGTTAGTCTTTAGTTCCTAGAGTCAGATAAAGGAAGCTGACTTTCTGCTCTTTACACAGATGGATAACTGCTGTTCCCACTGATTTGTGAAAACTCTTCAGTCTTTATGCTAATTTCCAGGTACAAGTTGGCATTTTCAGAGACTTAGCTTGTCTTTCCCTATGTTCCCTGAAGCTTGAGATAAGTGCTATAAATATCACATCACAGACAGGAATGAAGGCTACAGGAGTCTACAGTTGGAAATTGTTAAAATCATGTAAGCTATGTCTGTCTGTCCATTCATTAGGCTGAGTACTCTTTCTTCACCCAGTGCAGGGTAGAGATCACAATTACCAAGACCACAGGACTGGAGAGATGGCTCAGCAGTCAAGAACACTGGCTGTTTTCCTCAGGAACCCAGGTTCAAGTTCCACACTCACGTGGAAGGAAGCTCATAAGAGTTTGTAACTCCAGTTCCAGGGGATCTGATGCCCTCTTCTGGGTTTCACGGGTATCAGACATGCAAGTAGTATATATTACAGGCAGGCAAAACATTCATGCATATGAAATAAAAGTTAAAACAATAATATAAAAAGTTACCAGGACCTCACCATGTGATTGATGCCCTATTGGCAGAAGCCATTTGTTCTCCATTGCCTTGCTCAGTCTTGGTCTGTTCCATTTCTAGCCTTACCTAGCTACATAATTAAAACATGCAACAGTGCACACCCCACACGGTAAAAATCATGCAAAACGCCACTGCATTTTACCCCGTGGTTGCCCTGTGCAAGCAGGCAGCCCCATTTCAGATGTTGCAGATAGGATAGCTACAGGGGACTCTGACCAGACCATGAATATGAAGGCCAGGCACTGCAGCTCCTTGCCTTGCAGTGCTCAGACAAGCACCCCAGGATGCTTGCACCTGTGCTGTATGTAACACAGGCTCCTACTATTAGATTCACAGTGGACTCACTAGTATTTAGAAAACCTTACCCATACCCAAAGACAAATCCTAAACTTGTAGATGAAGACCCCTCATGTTGGGGAAGAACCATCCGCTTGAAGACCACTGCAAACCCTACTGCTAGAGGAACTCCAAAGTAACAACTCAATTCAGCCATGCATGGATGTCCCAAGGCTGGGAGACCCCCAGAGCCCTTTCACCATTCAGAAAAAGAGTGCTGGGTGTCACTTGTGAGGGTCCCCTATGGGAGCGACAAGGCTCAGGGCATTCTATGAACGTGGGCAGGATCACAGAGTCTGTTTGTGGTGATGTAATCAGATACCACTGAGCAGCTGCAGAAGAGTTCCATAGAGACCCCGGAAATTATGGACAGAATCAGACAGGGCCAGACAGGGGGCCCTGCCCTGCTGTGTAAAGGGGGCCTGCTGCAGCTTCTCCCCGGTGTGATGAACATGTCTGTTGACACAGGAATTGTTTTTCAAAGGGCTCCTGTTTGTCCCAGCCTTGCTGCATTTCTGCACAACCAGGATCTCAGCAGTAAATTCTGCCCTCTGCTGGCAAATCACACACTCCTACTCTTCCCATGCCAGCCAGATCAGGCAGACAAATGGAAGCTGTCAAGAGGATGCATAACAGACTTTATATGCCCCAATACAGGGGAACGCCGGGGCCAAAGGGTGGGAGCGGATGGGTAGGGGAGCAGGGCCGGGAGGGGGAAGGGTATAGGGAACTTTCTGGATAACACTTGAAATGTAAATGAAGAAAATATCTAATAAAAGTTGAAAAAAAAAAGAGATGCATAATGCTTTGTTTGCTTAAGAATGCTGACTTTTTGCCGGGCGTGGTGGCGCACGCCTTTAATCCCAGCACTCCGGAGGCAGAGGCAGGTGGATTTCTGAGTTCGAGGCCAGCCTGGTCTACAAAGTAAGTTCCAAGACAGCCAGGGCTATACAGAGAAACCCTGTCTTGAAAAACCAAAAAAGGAATGCTGACTTTTTCTGTTTTTAATGATTGAGATTTTAGACTAATTTTGTCAACTTGACTCTTCCCACGCTCAGAAAAAGTTGAATTGGAGAAAAAGGGAGAAACCTTCCCCGGTTCCTAGTAATCTGGTTTTGATTGACAAGGGAGGACCCTTTTCCTTGCTACGTGCTTGAAGAGATGCTAGAGCTGATCTTGCGCATGCTCAGTATAACACAGATCTACCACCAGATCCAAGGAAGCACAGAAGAACGTTTCCACAGCGAGGAAATTAGATGATGGTGGGAATGGCCTGCCCGTCCAGTCATGGCAAGCCTGCCTGTCTTGCTCACCACCCAGCTGGCGGTGGGTGCCATGGGCTCATCGTATAATTCCTTGCAATTTATTCTAGGTTTGTAAATTTCCATAAAGTGAATCTGGGCAGATCTCAGTTGCTAAGGACTGAACAGCTACAGCTGGAGAACTAAGGAAAACTCCACAGGGCTAAAGGACTCAAAAATTAGGAGCACTTGATGCTCTTTCAGAGAACCTGAATTTAGTTTCCAGCATCCACAATAGACAGTTCAAACCACCTGCAACTCCAGCTCCTGAGATCAAATACCCTCTTCTGGCTTCTGCGTGCACCCACAGGTAAATAAAATAAAATCATTGGGTTCAAAGAAAGGCAAGGGATGGCAGTGGTCAGCAGGCAGAAAGCTAAGAGACCTTTGGTCTCTCTTTTCCTTTCTCAGATAGAAGGGTCAGAAGTGCAGCCAATGGGCAGGCAAATCAGGTCAGTGTCAGAGCACTTCCTTAGCTTTCGTTTCCCAGCATCCCCATCTTTAAAATGATGCAACCAATACAAGCGCCCTGTTTATCACTGAACCTGCGGTAAGCCCTGTGTGAGATGTTTGTTCAGCCTTCCAGGATAAAGCCATCGAACACCATGACATACATATGTGAGTCGTGTCTTATACTCTGGTGCTTGTCAGGCAATACAAGTGTGTGTGCATGTGACACTTGGACATCCCAAGTTCCATAACACAGAAAGGAGGGCTCAATGAATGAGTGACTTAATAATATACTTCCCTTCGAAAACTTAATTCATTCATCCATGTGAAGCCTCCCCATGGATAACTTACCTGTTAGAAATGATATGAATGTAGTCTGCACTCTCCCATGCCTTCAATTAACAAAAAGAAGCAACAAAAGCCACGTGCTGGGAAGTTTTATATACTGTTCTAACTAAGGGCTCAAGGGGGGAATGCCCACCTTTTAAAAAGATTTATTTTATTTATTACTGTGTGTGTGTGTGTGTGTGTGTGTGTGTGTTCATGAACATCAGAAGATGCAGTCAGATGCCATTTCAGATAGTTGTGAGGCACCATCATTGTGGTTGCTGGGAACTGAAGTTTGGACTCTGAAAGAGCAGTCAGTGCTCCTAACTGCTGAGCCATCTCTCCAGCCCCGAAGTATGCCTTTTTTTTTAAAAGGGATTTTATTGATGACACTGGGCTTGTCTATTATTGCCTTTTAGCCTTTTGGATAAGCACATTGATTACCTATGCCAGTGAAGAAGGAAGTCCCCTGGAGATATAATTGCAGAAGCTGGGTGGAAATCCAAGTGTGTGACTACCATATGGAAGCACCTGGATATCCGTATGCAATGCTGCTGTCCCAGAATACAGCCTAACTTTTTCAGAACTTCTCTAGTGAGAAAACAGGAGTTTTATAACTTGATAGCTACATCACAACTGCTTCTGAGAAGCAACCTTATTCTTGTTTTGAGTTGTAAAGAAGAAAACTGAGCAGGTGGCAAGAACTTCCTACTTTGGAAGTAGCTTGCAATGTGGATCCCGAGCTCTGACTTACAACACCTATGTGTGTGCACACATCCTCCAGCCCCAGAGTCCTGCTGCTCACTGTCCACAGCAGGGATGGTCACATAAAACTGCTGGGAGAGCCGAATCTTCAACATTGGCTGGATTTTTGTTTGTTTATTTGTTTGTTTGTTTGCTTTTTTCCTATTTCTTAAAAGGATGTGTGTGTGTGTGTGTGTGTGTGTGTGTGTGTGTGTGTGTGTGTGTGCATTTGTCTGGATGCACAGGTATATTTGTATGTGTGTGTGGTGTGTATATGTGTATGTGTGTGTGGTGTGTATATGTGTGTATGGTGTGTGTGAGTGTGTGTGTGGGGGTATGGTTGTATATGTGTGGTGCATATATGTATGGTGTGTGTAATATGTGTGTGTGTGCATGTCTATGTGTATACCTGCACTGTGTAAGTACCAAGAAGATGAAACTTTATTTCTATCTCACAATTTTCATAGAATAACCTCATATTAATAGCCTTAAGGGCAGTACCCACTGACCTGATTTCCTAAGTCCTCACAGATATCTAGTGGTCAGGGGTGCTCTCTCTATGCATCAGTCATGAGGCATTTAGTGGCATCTTCACTTCTATGTGACCCCACCCCTGTCAGGAGGGCACTGAGGACTCAGAAGCATGTCTCCTTTCCTTCTTCCGTGTCTTCACCTTGTCTTCTCAGGTTGCATGCTAACTCAGCCTGTGCTCTTGCTGGAGCTGCTCTGGCTGCTGACACCATCTGTGCTACCTTTGCCTTCTACACTCAGCACACACACTCCCGGTGCTCTAGAAGGAGCCCTCTTCCATCCACAGCAGTGACTCTCCTTGTCTTCCTTTGAGGCTGTCCCTACAGCCTTCCCCTTAAACACAGGATGTCCCCAATGCTCTCAGCCTTCCTTTCATATGACATCAAAATGCAGATGAGCTGCACTAGCTCACTGTATGAGCATTTCTTCCAGGGCAGCTGTCTCCAGCTTGCTGTCAGCATCCCTTGGTGCTTCCAGAAGCCTCCAAATTCTCTCTCTCTCTCTCTCTCTCTCTCTCTCTCTCTCTCTCTCTCTCTGTGTGTGTGTGTGTGTGTGTGTGTGTGTGTGTGTGTGTGTGTGTGTTTCTCTGGGTTTCTAACTTCTTTCTAATGATGCTAGTATTCAGAAGATGGAGAACAGGAGGGGAGGATAGAAGGCCACCCACAAGGACACAGGTGTGTCTTCTGTATGTCTGGCAGATGCTCTCTATTCTGTTGCTTGTGTTAGGAGGTAGGTAGGTTTCATTCAGCAAGATCTTCAGCCCTCTTCAGCCCATTCTCTCTAGATGATTCTACACTAGCCAGATACAACAGTCCATTCTCCATATGGAAGTCAGATTAATTAAGTGTGAGAAAACAAAAGCAAAAGAAGACCTTTGCACACTTCTCAAAGGTCTTCATGAACTTCTCTCATGACTCTCTCAACTTGACAAAGGTCATCTAAAGTGTGACACTCCCTTAAGAGCCACAAAGATACACAGCCTGTCCTGGGCTTCTAAGTACCTTGCACTGGCACAATCTGTATTTGAAGCTCTGTGTCCATGTGGATGCTTTGAGCTTCTTCTATATAGCTGATGTCTGGACCCGTCCTCTTTCTCCTCCATTCTATGACTGCCTAGCCCCTCAAGAAGCACAATGGCCACTCAATCTCCCGGGAAGACATTCCTGACACCCTTGAGATGGAATCAAGTATCTTCTCTGCTGCCACAGGATTCTTTGCACACAGGATCGGGTACTGACCAGATAAGACAGTAAGCTTAACTTGAAATAAGGACTGTTTTACTTAAAAAGTACTGGACTGAGACCCCATTGCTAATAAAGAGATTCATCCAGGGATCTTACACCAAAGGGATGAGTCAGCATGTTTTCCTGTGATTTGGTGGAATATAAATTCCCATCTTCATCCTCCAAACCCATGATGTTCAGAGTGGGAGTCACTAGCTACATACGGCGATGTGAGTTTAAAATGGATGAAGTAATGGTTGAAGGTCAGTTTCTAATTGCATCAGCCACATTCCAAATGCTCATCATATGGCCCCAGTGACCAAATCTGAAAATATGGACTATAGAACATTTGTCATCAAATGCCCTGGGCCATTCTGTACCATCTTGGTTCCAGCATAAACTGGAGAGGGCTCTGCCCTCAGAGGACATCCATGGAGAGGGATGACTGTAAGAAGTAAAAGGTGGTGATGGCTGACATTAATTAATAACCACAACTGTATCAAGGAAGGACTTAGGAGAAAGTGAGGATTCATGAAGAACACCAAGTTACTGGGATGCAACGGGTGAATGGAATACCAAGAGAGGACTGCAGAATAAAAAGACACCAGCACAGACCAAGGTCTTTATTCTGGCATGTCAATAGAGTCCCTCAGCCATTGTGCATCTTAGTGCAGTGTCTGTCCCCTTAGAGGCCCAGCCTCCTCTCTCATCTATCTCATCAGGACTGGGCCCTTCAGAGGAGGTCTGGAGCTAAGGATTGAGAGATTATATCATCAGCCTGGTCCTAATCTGGGCCATTTCTAATCATGCCTTAATGTTAATTTCCCAGTAGATACTTGACTGGGGAGGGTAATTTGACCAACTGTGATGGGACCTGCTGAAGGGTCTAACATGTGCTCCTCCAACCAGTAGGAACAGTGAGAGTGGCAAGGGACACCATTTCCTTTTCCTACCTGATTTCTTCCTTTTTCTCACAGAGGGATACTTTAGCAATGGGACTGTGGTTGTGTTTATGTCCAGTGAGGCAGGCATCACATCTCTCATAGCTCCCCATCCCCCATTTCACCCCAGCTCTGCCTCATTTGTGAATACTCTAAATGGAAGACATGCTCCAATGGCTGCCACTCATGACAAGAGTGGTGAGAGGGCAGTGGTAGGACTGTGATGCCTGCTGTGGGATCAAGGCAGGAGCTAAACACATCCTAGGATATAGACAGGAGGGATCCTGGGCCTTCTAGTACTGCTGACATTAAAAGCTCACTGGAAAAGAACTTTGGGGAGGAAGCTCAGGTAAAGATGGAACACAGTGAGCTCTGGAGAGACATTGGGTTCTGATTGAGCTTCTGTCCCCAGTGAAACCCCTGTCTGTCCCCAGAGCATACACCATGATGCTGTGACTGAACATGTCATATAATTGATGCAGCTTCCTAGAAACCCTGAGTAGAAGGCTGGGAATATGGTTTAGCTGGTACAAGTGCTTGTCTATCATGCAAGCCCTGGGTTCCTTCTCCTGTACTGAAAACCCTGGGTATTGTGGTACAGTCTGTAATCACAACACTGAGGAGACAGGAGTTCAAGATCATTCTTGGCTATATATCCAGTTTGACACATGTTTAGGCTACATGTGACCTCACCTCAAAATTGAGACAGAGAGAGAGAGAGAGAGAGAGAGAGAGAGAGAGAGAGAGAGAGAGAGAGAGATATTATGAAATAGATGGCTTCATTTTATCTTTTATCAAGAGCATGGAAGATATATAAACCAGACTGAGATGGCCACCTTTGCTTTCTGTCTAAGATCACCTTACACCTCAGATGCTACCTCAGAGAAAAAAAATGACCTTGACATAGTCTTAAAAATGATTGACATTTTCTAGAATTGGAAAGATACAGAGAGGTTCTGATAGCCATCATGCCACGGCAGGGGGATGGAAAAGTCTGGCATGTGAAGGGAAGGCACAGGGGTCAGGGAGGCTGCAAAGGGCTTGGGTGACAGGGACATGCTGCTGTGTGCAGGCTGCAAGGCCCATTGAGCACAGAAATGGATCACTTTGTAAGGCAAGTTTGTGGTGACCAAGTGTCCCTGGGGATGCACACTCAGCCACCTGACAGGGTGGACATGGAGAGCAGTGGAGGTGCTGCTGTTTGTAATGACTTGTGACATTTTACATTTTTCCTACTAAACTTCCTGCTCACTGCTTGTCCCCAAACATGGATTTTTATCCACTGTCTGGCAAGGAACCAGAAGCCCCAAGAGATGTGGCTGCTGCTTTGTGAAAGGACACACTTAAAAATAGCTTCCTTCCCATTAAGCCAGACCCAGCAGGAAGCAGGGCATCTGGGTGGAGAGACTGAATAATGTAGAAATGTCACCGCCAATGGGTGCCCTGAGTGGAGGCCTGTGTGAGGTTCTTTCATCTTCTGTGGTTTTAGCCCTAGAGATACAGCATGATGTTCTCATCTGCCACTCGGGACTGCCTGTTGTGTCAAGTACTGCATGCCTTCCATGAGATGCAGAGATGGGCAGTATGGGATCGAGGTCACGTGGAGGCCACTGAGACACAACACAGCCCTGCCCTCCATGAGCTCAGGCCCTGTAAGAGGACAAAGCAGAGGACACAGGTGGTGTTCAGTGAGGTGAGATCAAGCCCTCTGTTCCCAAAGCATGACAGCCCTGGCAGTGTGTCCGAGTGGCAGGAAGCTTAGATTGAGGAATTAGTGGAGCTTTCAGGAAATGGGACAGTAAAATGAAGTTGCAAGTCCCAAAGCTTCCAGCAAAAATGGCAGGGAGCCACAGGGGAGAAGATGGAGCACTGCTCAGCTAGGAAAAAGTTACACCACATCTCTGCTTGCTCTACGTACCGAGACGCTCCCTGCTTGGATGTCTCACTTAACACAATGTTCTGCCTGGTTCCTCGTGTTGCTGCCAACGACAGGATTTTTTTTTTAATGAGTGAATAATACATTGCACATACACCATCTTTTAAAAAATCCATGTAGTCATCAGTAGATACCTACGCAAATTTCATATCTTGGCTGCTGTCAATAGTCTGTGAAGAAGCTTGTCTAACCAAGTCTCACAGAATTTGTCTTTATGTGGAAATCAGGCACTCACAACTGTGCTTATTATAAGAAGGGAAGAGAGAGTTGGAGAAGGTTGCCAGGAACAGGGAGGACAGAAACTTGGAGAGATGCTGACACAAGGTCTAGGTTGTCAGGACCACTAGAAACTGGAGGAAACACAGAAGTATGCTCCCTACAGTTGAAAGACTCACAGAAAGGGTCTCCTTACAGCTCGAAGACACACAGCAGGATCAACTCTCCCACAGTTGGATAAGACAGAAAAGGACCCTCCCTACCATCAAGAGGGGAGAGACTCTTCTATACTTTTGTTTTTGAGTTTCCAGCATCTAGAACTCTGAGATAACAAATAGAAGTTGTTCTCAGCCACCCAGTCTGTGGTGTTTGTTTTAGAAAGTATAAAATATGGGCAGAGAGAACAGGACTTCCAAAACAGGTGTAATAGAATAGGTTAGAGATGTCTATGGTAGCCAGAAGTGAATGAGTAATATCTGTCCCAAAATTCTATCACCAATCTAAGCCAACACATTTAAGTGTGAAATCTCTCTAAAAATACCTCTATTTAGTATTCCATTATTCACCGTGAAGCGCAAGTGAAACAAACCATTAACAGAACTTTAAAGAACTCAGTGTTTTCTAGACGTTCTGGTCGTGAAATCCTCTTGCATGTGCAGGTTGATCTAATTGCGCATACACGTGTGTGTGTGTGGGGGGGTGCGAATATGTGAGTGTATGACTGTTGAGGCCAGAGGTCAATAATCAGGTGTTCCTCAGGCACTATCCCTGTGCTTTTATTTGGTTTTAAGATGGTTTCTCATTGGCTTGGGCTCACTCATGAGACCAGGCTGGCTGGCCAATCACCTTTAGGTACTGCCTCTATCCATTCCTTAGGTGCTGGAATTACAAGCACATTCTACCATGTCAATCCTTTAAACTCAGGCTCACATGCTCACAAGATGAGCTCTTTACCAATCAAGATACACACACACACACACACACACACACACACACACACACACCAAGCTGTGCACAGATTTTTAAAGGATAGCTAGGAAACTGCCCCAGCTGTTCCCCCTAAGCTCTGCACTATGACCAATCTTGCTTGGAAGAAGCTGCAAAGTTGACAGCCGATTATACACACACACACTACTGATGCTCATGAATTAGATTAAATGAAGCTCTTCATGATTGTATTTTTTAAAGTGAAATCTTATATTCTTCTCATCAACAGAGTTTATTTGAACTCTGTGCTCTGAGCACAGGCCAGAGCTGGAGCCAGAAAGACCAGGAAGAATGCCAGCAAGCTGTGACTACTCTGAGCTATCAGATGTGCTCTGACTGTAATGGGGAGCTAGCAGAAAAATACAGCAAGTGTCCATACCTTGCTGTCTATTAAAGAGCTATTAAAAATACTGTCTCTTCCCTATTGCTTGCTGCACTGAAATATGTACCTTGCCTCACTGTTAGGGAAGGCTTTCTCATCCTTTTCTAAAAGATGTTATCCACTTTGAGGTAGATACCCCTATTCCTAAATGCTTGAGAAACACTGCCTGAGACAGATAGGGAGGATGACATCCAAGGATGTCACCTCCATGATGAGTCTATCCAGGATACTGTTGAGTTTCTCTGTCATACTGTTGTTTCTCAGTCATATTGACTACACCTTGGCTCCTGGGAGGTAAGTTTTCCTCAGGTTATGAGGGGACCTCCAGAGCATTCACACAGCCTCTGGATTTTTTAGGCAACAGCACCAATTGTCAGTTTTATAACCATGTACTGCACATTGAGTTGACAGTTCTTGCTTAAACATCCCTTTAAATCTCAGAAAGGAAACAAAGCAGTCCCATGAAGTTCCTGAAAATTACAAGACTCATAGGGCCCCCCCCTCAAGATTAGGTAAGCAAAAGTCATTACTGGGGAGAGAAGACTCTCCCAGACTAACCCAGGTATCTGCCAGACATTCAGGGAGACCAAAGCATGCATGATGTCATCCAGCCTGGTGTGGCTTTTGGTGGCTTGGCTGCCTTTGATTCTGTAAGTGACCCAACAAACTTGCTGGGTCACTACACCAAAGTTTTTACTAGGGCTTTTGCTAGTACTCCACCTAGGATAAACAGACAACTGCTTACATCTCCCTGGGGAAATCACACAACACTCTCTTGTCTGACTCAGTAAGGTTTCAATTTCAGACTGTTTCAAACTGTGAGTTTGTAGAAAAATACCCAAAAGGTTTGACCAACATACACTCAGGCTCATTTCCATCGTGCTGCTTGTGTTGTGTTTGATCTTGCCTTCTTTGTCATGTTGCCTGATAAGTCAGCTTGAGGTGAGCAAGCTCTGAGGCTGTGAAGGCTCCTGGGATAGAGAGTAGACATCTCACACACGTCTATACTGCCTGCACCCCTGTGCTTCACCCTTGTCCTGGGAAGACAGCCAGGTACCTTTTATACTAGGGAAGCCAGTCAGTACAAATTGGACAGCTCTCCTTACCTCTAAGAAGGAGTGAAACTCACATGGGTACCAGAGGCCATAGCAACTGACTTCTCTCAGACCTGGAGGTTGGCTGCTGAGACCATGGCCAGTGTGTCCGGCTCTGCAGTGGGCCCTGTACCAAGGTATAAACTGTGGCTGCTAAATGTGTTCTACAAGGAAGATGGAGATCTAGGGCACTCCCTATCTGTTATGAGGCCATTAGTCCCATTCATCAGGGCCCCACCAAATTCGGCATTTTACATTCCATGATTTGGAGCTTGGGCATCAGTACATGAACATAGATGGAGAAAGAAACCTTTATCACCATGCTCCCCATGTCTCCTTGATGGTCAGCAAGAATGGCATGGGCCCAAGCCATGCTCAAGGAAACATGGACAGGAGGACACTCCACAATCTAGCTATCTGATGACTAAGCCCCTCGATTATCTTATGTATTTAATTATATAACACACACATTGCCTGCTAGCTAGCATCTGTGTTCTTTTCCTCCTGAGTTCTTCAGTTAAGGAAATAAAAGATGAAAAATTCCAGAGCAAAGAGAAAGTAAAGGCAATTGGCAAGAGTTCGGACTCTTCAAACAGAGGAGGGGGCCCCAGAGCCTGGAGAGTCCTGACTCTAAGGGGAGAGAATCATGTCAATACTGGGTTCATGTACCCTACCCCTGTGACTTCTGTCTTTCTCTCTACTGGTCCTAAAGTGTTCATATGCACATCCTGCCTTGAGAATTGTATTTCTCACTTCCATCTGTGCATGGCTTTTCATCAGCTAATAGAGTCTCCCATTTTGTGTAACCACCACAGAATGAGTGTTGATAGGTTATTTCTGGGGGACACCATCTCTTCTTTTTTGTGTAATGGGAAAGGAGAGACTTGTTGCAGGTGAAGCAAATGCCCTACTTTCTTATCTCTCTTCCTTCTTCCCTCGAGGCCCATGGCTGTCTCTCTCTGGGAATGGTCACATTGGCAGCACCTACCCAACTGCCTGCATCAATGGCATTTCTAGCCCCAAGCTAATTCTGATCAGCAGTCACTCAGTTTTCTGCCCTTTTCAGCAACAACTAACTGGGTCTGATCAAAGGACTGGTCAGTACTGCACCAGTCTGTGGCACAGAAAGGGCAAGTCCAAGGCTTTCAGATATATCAAGTCAGCTTTCATGAACAACTGAGGTGAGGCATGTTGCCATTTCTTCCTGTATTACAAGGAAAAATGTTGAAGCCCATGAACAGGAGGTACTACAGAATTGGCATCCAAGCTAAGAGGTTTGAGCCTGGAGCAGGCAGCCCCACTGTGCTTTGCTGTTTCCAAGGAACAAAGGCTAGTCCTGGTGGTATGAGTATAGGCTTGGTTTATTTCTCCTTGCAGTGCCTTTCTGCGCTGTAATGAGAACATCTCATCACATGAGCCTGCTGGATATCTCAGAGTTCATGGAAGTGGCTGCTCCTCCAGCAGAGCTCATTCTATTCTCAAACCATTTTTTTTTATTATTATCGAAAATTGCATGTTCAAGTGAAATATTTAAAGAGCACAGTTGTTTTGGGGTAGCAACATTCTGTCAGTTCTCTGTGTCCTGCCCTCCCTCCCCTGCTTGCTCTCACTGGGAATCCCAAGACTCAGAACCGTACAGTAGCTTAAAGCCAAGACTCCAAATCATAGCCTAGGATCTGTACTGGGTGCTGGTTAAAGTAGACTTCGTGATTTACACATGCCACTGAGCACAGCTGTTCTCACAGGCATGCTGAGACCCCAGGCGCTCAGGAAGAATGCTTGCAGTGGCAAATTCCACCAGCCCTGGAAGTGATCAATGGAAGTGACTTATGATCCCATTCCTCCTTACAAGCTGTAGTTAGCCATGCATGTCCTCTGAGGTTTTCCCCATGATGGCCTTACTGAATTATCCACTTTTGTCATTTCCTTCATCTCTGGACCCATCTAATTTGCCCTTCTCCTTTCAAAATTGTTGATCTGTCCTACAGCAGATGTGCTTGTGGTCCATATCCAGAGGCTGGAAATGACAGCCAGGAATTGCTGTCATACTACACTCCCTTGGGGCCTTCACTCCTTATAGAGTCTTCACTGTGTCTCAGATGGACATGCAGGAGGGGCAACAGAGGGGCATCTCTGTGGGCCTGCTGCCGGCCATCTCTGCTGATGCATGGCTTCCCCATGGATGCACAGGGGATCTCAAGTCATCTCAGGCACAGAAAGCCATCCTGAAATACCTCTGGTGACATTCAATGGCTGTTTAGATGCCTCACAGACGTGTCTTCCCTGCAGGTGAGCTGGCTGCTGAGTGAGTTTTGCCAGTGATCACATTCCTAACCCTCATATGATGGCAGCGGAAAGAAGATTTCTGTGCATCTTTTGTTTTTAACTTTTCTGAGACCCCTTGGCAACTGCTGGTGACCAGAGAGTGAACTCTTTGCAGCAACTTTAACCATATCCACTCAGGTGGGGCGCCTAAACTTTGTCTTTTCACAACCTTGATTTCCCTAAGACATTTTTGTGTAATTCCAGGTATACAGGCATATAAAATAGGCATTCAAATCTAACATTTACTGACGGTAAGTTATAAAGGAATTTATCTTCACACAAGTCTCTGGTATGCATGTAACTTCGTCATTTATGAACACTGAAAGTAAATTTGCATATTAATGGGATGGGTTGCTTGTTTACTTTATATAAACAATTAAACGTTGGCTAAATATCTAGTTCTTTGGTACATAGGGCATCTTGAGTACCTTTCAGAGTTGACTGATATTTGATCAATTCTGAGAACATCACTTCACATAAAGATATCACACAAAATAAGCTCAGAATCAAAGCTGCTGTGAAGTTAGCTGACACAACACAGGCCACTGTTCCTGGAAACACCTTTGGTGCATTACCTGTTGGCCTTCAAACTGCCTCTTGGTTTTTATGCATTCAGAGACCTTGTACCATTGGCACAACTTTCATGACTGAGTTCAGTAACCTCAAACCAGTGCTGAGTCTCACAGTTTAAGAGGCTGAGCACCAGGACTCTTTGGATAGTTCTAGAATTTGTCACAAGTGGTAACACATCATTAGAGGAAGGACATGGTTCGTCCACATGTCTCTGGCTACCTGCTTAGCATACTGTCTGAGATGTCGTGACTTCACAAGGCAGGCCTAGCTCCACCCTCTGGGGATGTGACACTCCTTACTGCGGGGAGTGTAGATATACACGTATCCAATACGAGACAGGCAGCACTATCTATATACTATAGAGCTATGGACCTCTGTCTACACATTTTGGTGTCTTGTAGCCCTGATATCACCTGAGGGGCAGGTGTCCGACCAAGTCCTGCTAAGGGACAGAGCTATGCTAAAGGTCTGAGCTGCTTGCTCCAGCTTCACCCTACAAGACTGCTCTGATTATATTATCATAGAAATGGGTGCTATGCACAGCCAGAGAGCCCCAGGCAATTTGAGAGAAATTATAAAACTGAGAACATTTTTTTTTCCTGGCAGAAACATTGCATTTGGTCTGGGAATTTGAGTTTTCCTCTAATGATGTAGGATTCAAAATACTCTCATCTGATTTCCTACCTGCCAGATAAAGATGCTATCATAAAAAAACTGTGGGTTTTTCTTTCTTTTAATTATATTGAATTAGGTAATGCAAAGTTCTGATCAAAGTGACTCCATGCCCTGCTGTTCTTATAGAAATTGCTGTCCTTGTTGGGGTGCTTAGCTATTCTAATCTCTGTTAACAACAACAACAACAACAACAATAACAACAACAACAATAACAACAACAACAACAACAACAACAACAACAAACTTAGCAAAATGGTTGAAGAATATTCTAATTGAATTCATACTTGACAATTTTATTAAAACAATACAAGACCTTACAAATGCTAAATGCTGGTCCTATAAAAAACATTTTGTTATTATTTTTTTTAAAGATTCAAAAATATAATTATGTGTCTATATGTATGTATGTATACATGAGTGCTGTGCCCATGGAGGCCAGAAGAGGGCGTCTGATGCCCTGGAGTTGGAGCTACAGGCAGCTAGGAGGCAACTAACATAGGCAGCCCTTCTCATACCTTCTGGCCCATCTCTCTCCTATCCGTGCTGCTGTTGTCCTATAGACACTTGCCCATCTGCTCTCTTAGGCTGAGCAGTCAGAAAGAACCATTGCTTATCCCAACAATATCGAAATTAAAACGAGAATTCCCTTGCAGCCACTGAGGAGAATCCACAGGAAAAGTTCCAAACTGTTGCTTTGGAATGCTTCCAATTTTAACATGGTGACTGAAAGTGTAGCTCAACACACCAGTGGAACTAGCCTGTATGAGACTGGAGATTAAATCCTCAACATTGTATTTTAAAAGAAACCATAAACAACAACAACAACCTAGTAGATAGGGGAGGAATATTCAGATGGAAGGGACCACAGGCATCTCAGGTGTGAACCATCACTCAGTCATTTCATAGACTAATCCCTAGAGAAATGTCAGGGAGTGTGTGCCTGACAACAAGACAGCCCAACTTCCTTATTCCCAGTTCAGGCAAGATTCTAACCAAGGACAATAGAAATGAAAAGAGGCGCAAGAGATTTTATTGCATAATGTATCAGAAGTCAAGAAACCCTGTGGCAAGGGAAGATCGAATGGTAGCAGGTATGGGAGTCCCCGGTGTGGCCTGTAGGATGGACTCTAATTCTAACCACAAAGGACAGATTGAGAGGAGACTTGAGCTGAGCCTATAGCAGCGGGCAGGATAAAGGGGTATGTGTTGGCGGGGAGGGGCTTCTGGGTGAAGGGATTGGCAGATACACCAACGGGAACATTTTTGGTAGAGCGAAAGCCACGGAGCCTGATTTATCAAAAGACAGTCCACATCACACGAGTGGGTTGCTGCTCTGAGTGATATGAGGTGGCTTTGCCTGTGATAGGTGGATCTAATCTACACAGGGCTCCTGGAGAGCAGGCAGCTGCTGTAGGATCAGGACAGGCTGGGGACTGGACTTGGGCAGAGTGGGAAAACGTTCTCTATTTACGTATGACCGTGCTTCTCAGGTACCAAGTGGTGGATGCTGATGCAGAGGAGCCTGGTAGGGACACTCAAGCATCCTGGGCCTCTGGGATGAAGCCCTGCACAGAGTGTAAGATGGTGATTTCCTTGATACCGTGCAATGAATGGAAACTCTGAGGCAGTGTGGTTGAGAGGTCATGAGGAGGGGGCTCACCTCAAGACTCTACTGAGCCACTTCCTGTACCATGCTGGCGGACACCAGAAAAACAAGGCCAGGAAGACGCCATGAGAAATGATGTGGCTGATTTTGCATTCAGGAAGTCCAGAGGCCCTGCTGTACCAGCAGCTCGGTTTCTATAGAAACAGTGCCCTGCCTTCCCTAGCATCCCCTCCTTTAATAGATAGTTAGCCAAAGAGAAGGGCTGGGATTGAATTTCCTATCCTTTTGGAAGTAAGGAAGGAATGCCCTGTATGCCCTTTCCACATACAGAGTAGAAATTAAACATTATCAGCCATGGCAATAGCAGGGAGAAGAGGATTGCATCGAAGGCAATGTTTAGATGAAACCCATAACCTTCACCTTCCAAGCTTAAACAGTCTTGGTCTAAATCCATGTATCATGGAGAAAAGGAACAATGCTAAGGGCTTGGCCAAGGTATTGAATTTTTCTATACCAGAACCTTCAACCCTGAGGGCCTAGCCCAGGCTCTCTGTTGGGCTGACTACACAGCCTCCACTCAAGACTCTTGGTGAATCCTTACAGACACTGAGGAAGCTGCCATGCACTTTTGGTGACCGAACACCCGATCCTGGCCCCTCAGCTCCCCACACATTCCACACAGGCTCCTGCCTTCAGGGAGCTAGAGTCTTTTTGTTCCTCCTCCCCTGCCACTAAACAAAACACTCTCGCCCCCGAGAAAGAAGCTGATGTGACCAGCACGCTTGGGTATCCCACCTCTGCTGCCTTCATGTGGACAATTTCCAAATCACTTTATCAGAGAATTGAAACACTTATGAGATAAAGGGATGTACTTGCCCTCAAAACTCAGAAAGAGGCCTGGAGAGATAGATCAATAGTTAAGAGCATTGGTTGCTGCTCTAGAGAACTGGAGTCCAATGCCCAGTACCCACATGGTGGCTCACAACTGTCTTTAACTCAGTACCAGGGGATCTATGGCTTCTTGTTTTTTTTTTTAACCTCCTCTGATTCCAGGCAAGCATATGCATATGCACATGCACATGTGGGCAAAATACCCATACACAAAATTTTTAAATTTTCAGAGAGAATTCTGTACATCCATCACTCCATCATGACTGAACCCACCAGGGCCCAGAAATAAAGGATGACCTGACCACCTAGAAGATATGTGTCCTCTGCTGCAGCCTGCTTAGGCTAGCTAGATTGTGATGAGGCTATAGACATGCTGCCCAGACTAGGTGCAGATCTATCTGAGCAGCATTGGCTGCAGCACCACAAACAGACAGACAGACAGACAGACAGACAGACAGACAGACAGACAGACAGACAGAGTAAACCAGACATTGGTTTCTTGAAGCTTCTGTCAGAAGTTTTCTTCCATGCCCATGGCTTCAGGCAGCTGGAGCAACCCTTCCCCCATTCCTATCTTACCTCCCAACCTCGCCCCTTTGCAAGGGTCTCTGACTCTAAGTGTTTGCCATGCTCCCCTCCTCCATTCCTGCCCTCCTTCTCGATGTCACCTCTCACAGATCATGTCTATAATATAAAGCACCCATATGTGGGGCATGTTAATTGAAGTCAGATGCATAGATTCTGTATTTTGTGTAAAATGGCTTCATAGATACATATATTGTTTATATAAGAGAGAAAACACAAGGTTAGATGCATACATTGTAGGTAACACAGCGGGGAGGTACTGCTGTTTAAAAGCTAATGTGCTTGTTCCACTTGCTCTATTAACCATCCCACAATGATGAAGAGTAGGAGATGGAAAAAAAGTCACTTTCTCAATTCTCAGTTGTGACAGGAACCTATTCTCTTTATTCCGCTTTAAGAAAAATAAGCATTATATTAAAACTGACTCAATCCTACCTAAGGTAAATGCTGATGCTCACATGAAATCTAACTATTGCAGAAGATTAAAAATTGATTTTTACAGTGACTTTGATGATCTTCAAAAACATTAGATTTCATTTGAATTAAAATAAATCTGTGTGTATGTGTGTGCATGTGTGTGTGTGTGTGTGTGTGTGTTCCATATCCACTGTGCTTATATCTAGGATGACTTTTCTGACTTCCAAACATCTCTAGATAATTTGTAGGCACATGCAGTAGTGGCTGAGATACGTTTATATGCTTCTGTTAGAGATAGGCGTTGTTTTAGGAGCTAAGAGGCTTTCTACTTATAAGCATGGATTCTTCCTCCTTTGTATACTGTTATAAGTTTCCTATACCAGCCATCCTTCCCATGGCCTTCTGAGAGTTCTACCACAACAATCAATCTTTTGCAAGTCTGGGGGGCCTAGCATCCCTCCACACCTGGAACTCTCCTCCCTGGACCCCACAGGTCTTGCAAATTTCTAGCTTTCCTGTGTGTGTGTGTGTGTGTGTGTGTGTGTGTGTGTACCTTGTAGAAGCCAGAAGAGGACATCAGGTCCCTTGGAGAAGGAGTTAAAGGTTGTTGTGAGCTCCTCAGAAAGAACAACAAATGCTCTTAACCACAGAGCCATTTCTCCAGTCACATTTCTAACTGACTGACATAAGTTAATTTTCCTACTTAATGACATGGCCTATACAGGAAAGAAAAGAAAACTGAGCAGAGGATCCCAGAAGTCTGTATGATTGGTCTGCTGCCATATACCTGACTGCATTTATAGTCTAGTCATCTGTAAAACTAGAGCTATCAATTAAATAATTCCACCCAAAGTAAGTTTAGAGCTGGACCACTCTGAGGGAAAATGTTGTAAAACTTGTTCCTGGGAAAGGGCACGTGTGTTTACATCTTTATAAAATCAAATCAATAAGCTTGGAATGGAAGCAAACTGAGGCATGGCACACAGGTCCTGTTGTGTCCTTAACATTCAATTTATTAAGAAGAGTTTAATTTTAAAAGGATCACAGGATTATTATTTTTATAGGCAACACTGCATGAGAGGATCAATATCGCACATCGAGGGAGGCACTTCTTCTGCACTTGATTAATGAATTATTATCGTTGGAGTAATTAAAAGGAGCAGGGTCAGGTACAATCAGCACGTACATCTCACTCAGCAACTCCTGCCAGATGCTCACAAAAATTAAACCCATTCATCAATCCAGCTGCAAAGGATAAAAAGCTTTGAGTAAGAAATGAAAAAGTTCTACTTCATAGAAGGACAAAACAGACACACAGGGCTAAGACCCAGGAACCATCTTTCCCACCTGGTAATATATATCTCACATGGGAAAATGAGCCAATACCATAGACACAAACGTAATATTCTGAAATTCTAATACTCCAGGTCTTCTTAACCTATAGGTAATAGATCCATGTAAAGTTTAGAAATGCGCTGGCAGCAATTAAAAAAAAAATTAGCCTGCCACGTAAATTTGGCTTTCATACCCACCACGAAGTCTTTCACTGCCAACAGCTCATATCCCCTGGGAAGAGATCACATTGCTGCTTTACAAACACATCTTTTTTTTTTCTTCTGGCTTTAAAGAGCAAAAGCTTGTTAACATGTCAGAATGTGTTTGCTGTGGTTCACAGTTAACAACTGACCCACCCAATAACAACTCACAGCAGCCTGTTCTTGTTAATCGTGTTAATGTGGAATGCAAAGGTTGATTCCTTGTTTGGTTTATCTCCCAGCTCAGGCAACATCGCAGGTGGCATGGGCTAGGGCGTGGTGCTGCCTGCACCACAAAGGGGCAGAGCAAAGGTCAGGCCTTCTTGATGCTGTCAAAATATTATGTCCAGCAGTGAGATATGAGATGGTGTGACAGGGAGATAAGGGGGCTTCAAAGCTCACCAAATGAAAATCATACTACAAGAAAGAAACCTGGATACGGGCAATGTGGCTTTTGTGTGCTTATGCTGTTTCAATTGGAAGTAGTAACCTGTTCGTGCAGATATTTTGTTATAATTTCCAAAGCTGTTGACATGACTTAAGAGAGCTTAGTAGATCAATCAGTTATTCCATAGCCCTTGTAACTCTAGAATTGACCACTTCAAAAAAAAAAAAAAAAGGCAGATTATCCTCAGAGAAGTGCATCCTGAGTAACGAAGCTGTCTGCATATTCTTCTAGCTGGAGCCCCAGAACACACCATGTTCCCTTTGCACAAAGGTGAAGAAAACATGAAAGGGGAGGAATTGAAGACCAGACACCCAAACTTTAAAGGGCAGGAGAAAGGAAGGACTTACCAAAGGACTAAGACCGAGATCAGAAAGGGATCAAAAGAGGGGGGCAGGAAGAGATAGGAAAACGGAGGAGGCGAGAGACTGTGGAGGGGGTAGGAAAAGAAGAGAAGAAGGGGAGGAAGCGGGGGATTCACACAGTACCATGGAAAGCACAAGGCCCAAAGCTTTGAAGAGTAGAGTGGCTGTGCTCTAGAACAGAAGTTAGGATGGTTCCAAGACAAAGGAAAAGTCATGTAATGGCATTGACATCTCATCACGAGGTGGACAGCACACCTGTCATTCTGTGTGCGGGTTGTGTCAAGTTCATGTCATAGCCACACTCAGAATGCAACTCTCTACCCAAGTCAGATGAGGCAAAGACTGTTGAGGGCAGAAATGGGAGTCAGTACCAAGACCTTTGAATAAGAAGTTGTGGGGAAAAGAAGAAAGCATGTCAGGGCAGGCGGTGAGACTCTGGACTTTCCCCTTAGATGTAGTTGTTTGCAGAAGCTAGTCATCCCTGCAACTGTTAGGCTCAGTCAGCACCCCCAAGTAAATCTGCCCTGCAGCTACCACTGGTGTGGAGATTAAGGCATACTGCAACACTGGGTGCCTCCATGGTCACAGCTCCAAATGGCCCCCTTCTTCCCTGAACCCATTCTGGGAGTATGTATCCCAGGCATGCTAATGTCAGGGGAGGAGAGGGTCCTGGACCACCCGAAGATTTAGCCTTTTTAAAATCAGGTTAGGAGAACAAAAAAAAAAACCAATCACTTAACACTGGAAAAAAAAAAAACACTTTTTTTTTCAGAATATATAGACATCTTTGTGTCACCAAGCTGCTTAAGAAGCCAGTCACAAAACTGACAAGTCCCAACCACATAAGATGTCACACCACTGAAGGAGCAGAGCACAGAAAATATAAGATGGTTCTAAGGACATGAAGAACTCGGGCCTTTTGGGCTGACTGGTATCATGGGTAATGGTTGTCATTGGATCTCAGCATTGGCTGGTTTGTGGTTTTAAAACCAGGCAGCCGACATGTTAATATCATTAGGAAAATCTGAGTCACCAAGAACAAAGGAAGCAGAGACAGCCACATGCCACTGCAGGAAGACCACAGTGACAGTGTGCAGGAGCAGCCATGTGCTCATAGCAGAAGAACCAAGGTAGCAGTGTGCAAGGCCCCTAGAGCCATTGCAGAGACCAGAGAGAAATGTTCCAGGCCAGTCCTGACAAATGCTGATATTTTAGAATGAGTCACAGATAATTCCAACAGCAAGTCACCGAATTTCACTAAAATCAACTTTCAGTAGTTTTTTAGAGTCAACTTATTTTTAACTCTACACAATGACTTTTAAATAAAATTGGCTAATGGCTTCTCAAAGGGGATTTCCAGCAAATTGGCTTTGTTTAAATAAGGGTAAAATTTACAAGGAAACTGATTACAAATGAAAGATCCTAGGACAGCCCCACCATCTTAGTTCCTTGTCACTGTGATGTAACACCTTGACAGCATCAACTTAAGGGTAAAAGGGTTGATTTTAAGTTACATTTTTCAGGGTACACTCTATTGTGGCAGAGAAGTCACAGCCACTGGAGTTTGAGATTAATACTCACATGGCATCTACAGTCAGGTTTCAGACTGGTGAAGGGCTGGTTCTCAGTTCACTTCTTTTTATATACTCCATGAACCTAGCCTAGGGAATGGTGCTGTCCATGGTGGGTGGGTCTTCCCAACTCAACTAATCCAACCAAAATTAAAATAACATCCCATAGGTATACCCAGTGGCCTGTCTTTCAGGCTATTCCAGATTCCATCAACCCACTGGTTGTGATTAACCATGATACCACCCAAAGAGACGGTCTTCGGACCTGCATAGGTGACAGGTCACAAAGAGGCTGTCTGTAGTTATAAGCAGTGTCATAGTGTCTGCACTTGGGTGTATTTTTTGTCCATCACTAGCCCCTTAATGTTAATGTAAAATCTAATTTTATTAGATTTTATATGGTTGATTCTCTGTAGAGTATCTTCAATTTTGTGCAAGTTATATTTTCTCAATCATGCAAAGACATATTTGTTTTACTTAATTTTTTTAAAGTGTGTAAAAGACAGACAGACAGACAAACAGACAGGCAGACAGAAAAAATAGTGGTGTACCACAGTGCTTCTTTGGAGGTTAGAGAACAGCCTCAAGTGTTATTCCTTTCTTTCCACCTTGTTTGAGGCAGAACCTGCTGCCATTTGCCATGGCATGCACCAGGATATCAGGCCCACAAGCTCCTGGGGATTCTGCTGATTCCACCTCCTCTCCCTGTATAGAACCACTGAGATTACAGTCAGGCACTCTATCACGGTAAATGTTTATATGGGTTCAGGGGATATGAACTCAGGCCTTCATGCTTGTGTGGCAAGCTCTTTACTAATGTAGCCTTCTCCCAGTCTTTATGTTTGTGTGTGCACATGTTTATGTACTATACTATTTTTTATTTTCCTTCTCTATTTATGGTTCTAAGGACAAGGTAATCTAAAACCTAATGAATATTAAAGATATGCCATTTACCAGCATCAGATAGCCAGGACAGGGAAGCTGAGTTTGTTTGTTTCTTTCTTTCTTTGTATGTTTTTGGCAACTAGACACTATAAGATCATCTGGGACAAAATAAAAAATAAAAAAACACCAATTGATGAAATATATCCATAAGGTTGGGCTGTAGGCTATTCTGAGGGATATATCCTTGATTAACAATTGATGTAGGAGGAACCAGTCCAAAGTGATGGTGTGTCCCTTTGGTTGTGGCCCTGGGGTGCATAAGAAAAAAGACTGAGCAAGACATGAGAAACAAGCCAGTAAGAACTGTTACCCTACTGCTTCTTCCTGTCTCCAGGTTTCTACCCTGACTTTCCTTAGTGATGGATTATGACAAGGGAGTTGTAAAGTTAAATAAACCCTTTCTTCTCCGAAGTGGTTTTGGTCAGTGTTTTATCTCAGCAACAGAAGGACAACCAAGACACTGAATACTGCAACAGCTGTGCCTGACGGTCAGAACGCAGATTCAGGATGAGGTCACCAGCCTTGCATTCAGACTGCTCACTCAGACACCGTGATGGAGATTGTTCTATGAGCTAATGGAAATATAGTGTTCAGCACCCTGGACAGCTCTAGGGAGCAATGAGGAGCCTCTCTCTCTCCCTTGCACACCTCCTCCCACCCCCTCTTTCTCTCTCTCAAGCAGGTGTGTTCCTGAGCATAGAAAAGTGGTCCAAAATAGTCACATATCTGCTTTCTGGTTTAGAGAAAGGAGGGAGAGAGTGGGGAGAGGGACGTGGGACAGGGACAGGGAGAGGTAGAGGTGTAATGTGAGATCCTTCAATCGTGACATATCTAGCAGTTTTTTAAACACAAAGACTTTAATTGCAAGCAAACTATAGCCTCTTGTAGTTATTGGAAGAAAAATAATTTAATTTCTGTTTCTGTTTTTTTGGTAAATGTTTTGCCAATTTTTAAAAAGGAAGGTTTTTAATTGAGGCTACATTTAGCTCTATGTCATTAGTTCTACTCTATATCGGAAACTTAATTAATGCTTCTTTGAGTACATAGGAGGTAAGTGCCATGATGCTATAGATGCATATAGGAAGTGAGAAGGTTGATGAGAATGTATACAAATATGTTTACCACATCACATGGCTATTTTTGTTGATTTTGTGGTAAGAGCAGCTGAAATCTACTCATTTGTCATGACTCCTTCACATGACAGTTGTGCCACGCATAAAGCACCCGATGAGCACTGCCCCCCATGCTTCTTTATCCCTCACAACTGCTACTTTGTAGAAAAGGTTTGTATGTATCATAGCCTAATAATGGAAAAAAATGTACACACCACAGAATACTAAGCACACGCGACCATTGCCCATGTGCATGGCTGCATGCACATACATGTTTCTGGTTTTTTGCAGGACACAAACACAGTGTTTGAACTTGATGTATCTGAGTTGGAGGAAGGCACCCTTCAGAACTCTCACGGTGGGTGTCTGTCACACTGATCCAATACCCCTGCCCTGATGCTGACCTCAGACATGCCTGAAAAGCAGTTCTAGCTATGCATCAGAATGAAAAGAGGGACCTGCCAGCTCTCAGCTAGGATCTTTAAAAACAAACAAACAAACCAATCCAGATGGGTGGAGACCAGCTGATGCTCTTAGCATTGTCTGTCCATTCTGCTAGCGACATCTAGAGCCTGCTTAGCAAAGCAAACTCATTCCAGACCCATAATCCAAAGCTTTTAAGCCAGATTTCAGTGTGTGTGTGTGTGTGTGTGTGTGTGTGTGTGTGTGTGTGTTTCTTGCCTGCATTGCAACCAGGTTATATCCACAGGATGCTAAGTAAATAGAATTGTCCAGAATTATTTATTGTTCAATACCACCCAGTGTAATAATCTGTCCCTTTTCCTTAAGATTGATCCACTGGAGTGAGGGACATTAGTTTGTGGTATCTTTTTCTAGACAGGGGAATCTGGAAATGACCAGGAAAAAAAAAGATGCATGATGCATGGCTGTGGGTGAGCCTCCCACCAACTCCTGTTACCTCTGTGGCAGTCCCTATGCCATCATAAAACAACCCACAAGCCTAACAATTAACAGTAGCATTGCCTGTAAGATGTGGCAATTGAGACCCCCAGTCCTATGGAAGGAAACATTATTGCTCCGTGCAGATCTTTTGCACCAAAAATTACTAAACACTGAAGTGTTGCTACTTGAGACCCTATATGTCTCAGGGGCACACTTTGTGTTTCCTCCAGGGCTATGGGCTGCCTTGCTTTGCAAGAGTGAAAGAGACTAAAAGGCTTGTGCAAAGACCCAGGAGCTTCAGAACCACACTGAAAAAGGACCCTAGTAACCCTGCAGACACTGCACTGCTGTCTTTAAGGGCTGCTGCACCCAAACCTGACCTGGCTGCCTGAGGGCTCACCTGGGAGTTGCCTTCTGTCCCTGGGAACAGGTCTCAGGAAAATCTTTCACTCCCTGAAAGTCTCAGTGGTACCAACTGCTGGGAGGGCTCAGTACAAGACCTTTGACCCATTTCTGTGGTCACTCTTAACCCTGAAAGAATCCTTGATTGCTAAGTGGATATGCAAATTCAGTCTTTGAAGCTCAGACTTCCAGCCTCAATAGTAAGAAACCTCTCTGAGAACTTTAGGAAGGAGCATGGTCCAAGTAGAGTTGCTGGATCAGAGGCATGCAGCCCCAATTAGCATGCGTAGTGAGAGCTTTATTGGGTCTGGGTAAGAGGCCAGGGCTCTAAAGCTAGGACTTTTTATTTTTAATATGAGCACCATAGGTCTAATCCTTGGGTGTAGAGAGAAGGTGTCTGGGGACAGTGAAAGGGGGGCAGAGTGGAGAGGAGAGGAGGGTCATCTCGGTTGGATAGTTCCTGTGACAAGTGGTAGGACGAGAAGAGCAACCTGAACTAGCTGTTCCCGAGCCATAAAGCAGAAAATTAAACTAAAAACACAACTCCAAGCATACACACATCTAATTCCCTGAGAACCACAGCAGGCTGCGGTTACAAACAGACATCCACACATCTAGCGAATTCTAAGCACAGTCCACATCCCAGCAGGCGCAGCTCCAAAACCCTTCCTGCTACCAACTCCTTGCCACCACCGCAAAGATATGCTCTGGACTATAATAACTGAGATCAGGAGCCAAGGATAGTGTCTGAGCACGATCTGGCACAGCAGGAAGGAACGCAAAGATTGGCACAGGGGACCCAGAGACCCTTAGGAGTAGTCAGGCCCGTGCATCCCGCAGATGCTCCCACCACCGCCACCCACCCACCACGATGCTCTTACGTCCTCCTCGTCACAGTCGCTCCGTGCCTGGTACTGGAACCGGGGCCGGCCACCAGCACCGCCGCGCTCCCTGGGCGCCACCGCCTGCGCCTGCGGCCCGAGGGGCTTCGGGCCCGCGTCTTCCTCCGGCCCCTGGCCACCCAGAAGGCGACTGGCCTCCGGGGGCGCCGGAAAGGAGCGCGAGGTGTTGATCTTGCCGGTGAACCTTTGGTACAGCGAAGCCATGGGCCGCCTTGCGCTGGCTCACTGGTTAGGATGCTTCGGAAAAAAAAATTTCCTTTCTCTCTGTCTCTCTTTCCTCTCCCCACCCCCTCCAGCAGAGAAGCGAGAAGGGGGAAAAGGAGGCGGTGGGGAAAGAAGAAAGGCGAGCCCGGCCGCTCCGCGCCACACGAGAGTCGCCTGGGTGTTGAGCGACTCTGCCTGGCTCAGCTTCTCCGCCCCCTCCCCGGCAGCGCAGAAGCCAAGGGTCGGAGTGATCGCTTTCTCTTTCAGCTTTTTTTTTTTAAGTCCTCGCCATGGCCATGTTCGGCCTCACCAAAGAGAAAAGCAAGATACCAGAAGCACACCAAGGGAGGGGACATGTCTAGACCCCATTATTTGGCACCAACTAGATACCAGCTCATCTTCTCATCCCTGCCTGGCCCCTTGCAGCTCCTCCTTTTCCTTCTCAGTAGGGTGCCCAGCTCCCACTTTGGCGATGGCACCTGGGGAGCTCCAGTCCCAGGAAGACTCTCTCTCGTGTCAGTTGGGTTGTGAATGGAGGTGCAGGGCTGGGTCACTCATAGCTGGACTGGAGGCCGTATGTCCCAGTGAGAGAGGACAGCACTACAAGAGGCCAGAGCTGAGCAAAGAAACCTTAACTGCCTTGGGGCCCAGGGGCTTCCGGATCGTGGGTTGCAGGGCACAGCTGCCTTCCAGTGCCTGGCAGGCACTCCCGCCTAGTAATGTTCTTCTGGATTTGGGGCTTTGCTTAACTTTGACAAAGACCCTGGAGAGCCTGGGGTGGAAATGCTGTTGAAGGGCATAGGAGGAGCCACTGAAAAGAAGGAAAGCCTGTAAAGTGAAGGCGCAGGGAAACATTTGTTCCCGGACCCACCTTCCTCCATGACCTAAAATATTCTTTATTAAAAAAAAAAAAGATACATTTTCTTTTGATCCTCTGAAGAAGGGAAGAGCAAGTCTAGAACAGGCAACAGAACTCCTGGCCAGGCTTAGTTAAAGCCTCATGAACGTGGTCCACCCAGGGTATGTCTGGCTCCAGCCTGCCTGTCTTTGTGTAAATACAGGGGAAACGCTTGGAAGTCAGCAACCTTTCCAAACCTTGTTCCACCTCATTTTGACATTGAGATGCAGTGAGAGGGGCTTTTTGACACCAAACGCCATGCAGCACATAGGGCTTCCAATAACAAACCCATTTGGTGCATTCGAGCGTGCTCAAGTGCCCTCGTGTGGAGAGATGCGCAAATTGTGTCTGACTGTTAGTCTAGGACATGTCTGGTATCTCCCTCTACTTGCGTCCTGGATTCCTCCCTGTAGGCTTCTGGAACCCTTGTTTTCCTTGAGCCTCTGGGCACTACTGGCTTTTGGTGGCTCTACCTTCTTTGTCCCCTGATCCAGGCCTTAGAGGCTGAGCTGCGATAAGCTAGCTCATTCCTTACACCAGCATCACCACGGGTTGGGACTTTGGAGAGACTCACAGGAATTCTAGCACCTGCCCAGAATCAACAGCTGCCCCCCCCCACACACACACACTCACAGACACTCACACCCACACATGCACGCACACAGCCCACACAAACAGTGAGCCTATTTGACATCACCCACTCTATGAGCCTTCCTAGGTTCCCTGTCAGTACTGAGAATTTTTAAATCATAGGGGAGTTAGTGATTCAGAAGGCCTGGCTGGCAGAAGACCTCAGACCCTCCCTGGCTCCAAGCCAGGAGAGGGAGGACCTTACAGAACCCTCAGGGTGGAGGAAGTTGTGCTGCCCTGTTTAAGCTGAGCTTTCTGCTGTAACTTCCTCCCATTCCTTCCAGCCTTTCTCTCCCAAGCTCTCAATGTGGACGTTCATTTTCCATAGAATTTTGTTGACCCATCCTGTTCTCTGCAGCTGTTGAGTCCATCAGGAACAAACAGCACATGAGAGACATTTCCCTTTATAAAGAAATAGGAAGAGATTGGGGCTGCATCCCAGCTGCTTTGCCCACCACGCCACATTCGCATTAACCACCGAATGATTATAAGAACATTAAACTAAAACTTCACGTGGAAGGTTGCTCTGCTAGCACCTTGGAAGGGCAAGCCCTGCCTTACAAGGGTTCATGTCCAATGCAGTCAAGGATTCTGACATTACTACTATGGATGTCCCTTGTGTCTTCATTATTATACAAGAAGGACACATGTACAGGTTTACACAAGCAGAAATAACTTTGTATATAATGCAAAATGTAGAAATTATATAGGCTATGGTGTCCAAAACATTATAGATAAGTGCCTGTTAGCCATTGTGAATTAATAATAGAATTTTAAAGAGCTAGAATTTTAAATATTTTTTGTAATTATGTGTTCTGCATAAGTATGTCCACACGAATGAGGTTCACTTGGAGACTGGAGGTGTCAGATTTCCTGGAGCTATACTTTCCAGCAGTTGTGAGCTTCCTGATAGAGGTGCTTGAGTCTCAACTCAGGTCCTCTTTAAGAGTGTTATTGTGTGTGCTTCAGAGGTGAGCCATGTCTCTAACCCCAAGATTGAACCATGTATTTAATGATGAATCAGTAAGTTGATAGAAAGGGTGTGTGTCTTGACATTCAAGATTGATTTTCTCTGATGAAACTGCAAATATTCAACTTTTGTCAAAGTTTAAAATTCAAGTTACTCTGAAAATACAGATTAATCCTGTTTAAACATACTTTAAAACAAAAAGCCATAAAAACTTACAATCAGGGAAAGAATTAAAGTAAAATTTTCTGTTCAGAGAGGCAAATCTGGAGCATGAACAGGAGGAATGGGAAAGATGGGAGGGGTGGGGGCAGAGACAGAGCCTGGCCAGGCTGGCTTGAAAGAAACAGAGGTCAGAGAGAGCTGTGTGTGTGTGTGTGTGTGTGTGTGTGTGTGTGTGTGTGTGTGTTACACTGATGGAGGCACACAGCTAAGTGGAGACTTTGGCCACAGTCTTTTTTTCCTCCATAGGGAGCACAAAGCACGCAGGGCCATTTTAAGGGACTGTGAAGCCATGAACTTATGGCAAAGTACCTGCAGATCCAGTCTCCCCTAAACACGGGCACACAAACTGCACAGTACATGTAGAGACTGCAGCACTGCATAGTTCCCTGGGCAAGACTAAGCAGGTTAATACTGTACTGTGAGCGAGGTAATGGGAATTTAGAAAATGATAAACTTATGGCTTATCACACATAATTACTCAAGTCTGACCCCTGGGAAACCCTCCCCAACAATGTAAGGAATGAGGAAAAATAAAGCCAGAGGGCTTTTGACTGGATCTTAGTGTCTAAGAAGGAAACAGGTCGAAGCCCCTTTGCTCAGCTTGGTTTTGACCATCTCGTTTGTGAAATAAAAACTATGAGCCTGTTGAGATGGCTCAGCAGCTACACGGGCATATTTACCGCAAGCCTGACAGTCTGAGGTTAATCTCCATGTTCTACACACTGATTCTTATAGGTTATGCTCTGTCCTCCACAAGTGTGTTAGGGAACACACTCCACAAGTGTGTTATGGAACACACACATACACACACACACACACACACACACAGAGAGAGAGAGAGAGAGAGAGAGAGAAAGAGAGAGAGAGAGAGAGAGAGAGAGAGAGAGAGAGAGAGAGAGAGAGAGAGAGAGAGAGAGAGAAACAAGTATAATACAAACGTTAAACTATAAAACTCTTAAAAGAGCCAGGGGAAAGATTGGGGCAAACTTTTCTACCTAGGAGATGTGAGACTTAAACTGCACCGTGGTGAATGGATAAAATATGTTGGCTTATTTGTGGGCTATTTCATGTAAAGATTTGCACTCCTTTTTACTGTTTAAAGCCAATGTCTGCCTGCTCTTTTCTCTGTTGTGCCTCATGATTGTTTCTGTGTACACTGATCCCTGTAACGAACATGAGACCCTATAAACAAGCGTGAGATATCACCCAATCCAGCAGATGCTACAGATGTTTTAAACTGACAACAATGAAACCTCCAAGACTCTTACCCCTTCTGACCACTAATATTGGAGCTATAAAGTGGCCACTGTAGCACACCCTGAAAGAGCTTCTCTCCCGAGGCATCAGGCACCTGTCCTTTCAGATAACAGCACTTTAACCTTCTAGGTATGGGACAAATGAAACAGACATGTGGACATGTATCCACAAGACACAGTGTTAAAATATACAGGAGAGTCATGCTCTTAACTCTGAATCACCAGCCCCCTTCTGCTATGTTACTTGTCTGCTTTTGCAGGATGGCTACTAAGGATCACCTGGGCTGTAGGCTCTGCACAGATTCCAAACAGGGACTGCACAGTGCATATACACAAAGGAGTTGGTAAGTTCTGCACTCAGAAAGATCTTAAAGGCAAAGTGGGAATTAAATTATGTCTCAACTATTCAACATACTTAAATATCAATATGTTTCAAAGGAAAACACTTATTTTTTAACTCAGTAAAACTCAGTAAAGTTTTAATCTCCTATCTTCACTTCTTTATGAATTTGAGGAAAAGAGGGGCTTGAGGAGAAAGTAAGAGACCTCAGCAAAGTTGAATACACAGAACTCTAATTGTAAGCTGCTTATTTCTAGCCTTATGATTCATCTTTGAGGCAAGCCACCATTTCCATACTCAAAACCATTACATACTGAGATATTATTTAGTGGATATCTTCTCACTCGCAAGAATTTTGGGGCCATGACCTTTGCCTGACCCAGTGACCTTGGGACTGACAAGCATGAATGAGCATGCTGCAGGTAGATGCTGACCTTTTCACCATAAGAATACTTGTCCCCTGTTAGCTGCTGCCCCTTGGAACTGGACCCAATTCCTAGGCTATGGCCATGCCATGCAGTTGGGAAGCACAGAGAAAAAGCATCTAGCTGTGCCTAGCAAAACTGTGGACCAGCAAAACTCCAGTTCATTAGTATAAAACCAAGACTTGGGTAACTTCTTGTATAATCAGCTGCATTCAGGGGTAATTTGTTGCACAGCATGCTATGATTGATAGCTAATAACAACAACAAAACAAAAACAAAAAACAAAAACAAAAAACAAAAACAAAACCAAACTGGCCTGTGCATTGACAGGGCATTCCTAATAGCACTACAAACATTTCATGTCTTTTATCAGAAGTTCCTGAATGCCTACTACGTGCTGCTTGTGCTGTCTTGTGAAGTAGAAATGAACTAAACCAGATCTTTGGCCGTGAAGATCAGACAACAGACCTCCATCAGATGAATGCTATTCATGAGTAGCTCTCAGACTTCCCCCCCCCCAAAAAAAAATGGAGTGACACAGCTTCTCCATTAGTTTACAGCTACACACTGCTGGTCTTATCTATCAGAGGGTAGCTTTATCAGGACATGACTGCCAGAAACTCCCAGATTGCAGATCTGTTCTTTACAAATCCTGACTTTTCTTTTCTCTTTTTATTAGATATTTTCTTCATTTACATTTCAAATGCTATCCCAAAAGTCCCCTATACCCTCCCCCGCACCCCGCCGCCCTGCTCCCCAAACCACCCACTCCCACTTCCTGGCCCTGGCATTCCTCTGTACTGGGGCATATAATCTTCACAAGACCAAGGGCCTCTCCTCCCATTGATGGCCTACTAGGCCATCCTCTGCTACATATAAAGCCTGACTTTTCAGAGTGTGCCCATTAGACACCATTTTCAATCCACTGAGGATTGTGGAGAGTTGCAGCAGCTTCCACTGAGGACATATTATGAATACAGATGCTACAGTTACACCCATTCTACAGATGATAGGGTTATACCAATTCTAGACCCGTCCAAACAAAGAGCTGGGGCTGACAGCTTGAGATCTGTGCTGAGACAGCCCTCTGTCAAATCCTAGTGCCCACTCAAGGGTGAGAAGTACCCTAGAATAGCACACTTGGACCCTTCTCTACATAAGGCCAAGGCTTACTGAAAGAGTCTCCAAGTTCCGTATTCCCAAGAAGAGAGCCATAATTTTAGAGGATCCGGTAAGAATTCTCCTGGAGGTTAATTATATTTATTTAGGGTATATGTGTATATAGTGTATATGCCTGTGAAGGTCAGATGACAGCTTGCAGGAGTCAGTTCTCTTCTTCCACTGTGTGGCTCCCATGGATTGAACTCAGGTCATCAGACTGGGCAGCAAGTCCCTTTGCTCACTGAACCATCTATCCAGCCCAGGGAGAGGACCTTTTAAGAATTCAAAAAGAGTCCTTTCTCATTGATGTGGTGTTAGCTTGGCAGCTCATTCAAAATCATGTTAGAACGGAGGACATGTCTGGATGCTCTTTGTCCTTGAGTTGACGTGTCCTCTGGAGGGAAAGGGAAGAATCCATTTCTCTTGATGCCTTTCTCAGGAGACATTTTGATATTGTGCTTTAAAATCAAAGAGCCTCTCACATTCTGCCAAATTGCATACAACCTGGCAGAGAGCGCGACAGAACTGAAAAGGGGAAAGCCTTACCCTGATTCCTTTAAGAAGCCCTCAGCACCTCTGCTGTAGCCTTGCTGTTTAGTTAATTCAATAAAGAAAACCTGTCTTTAATTAAAAACCAATAAATGTAATAAACATATTTAAGTTGAAAACTGACTTAATTTTCCTGAACCTGCTCCATTAAAATGTTCATTGTAAAATCTATGTTATTACATTTTTCACCATCACTTAAGATCCACTCCAAATTCCCATGGCATACCTGCAGGTTAAAAAAATGAGCTGGTGCCATCTATGGTAGCTCAGTAGACTTCCTTGAATTTCAATGCATTGTGTGGACAGATATCTATATGTAAATACTCATATCAATGAGCTGGTAGTGAAGCACGTGTATGCTTCATGTGGTCACATCCTCATAAGTAAAAGCAAACGCTGTCAGTGCATAGCTGACTCATGCATATGTGGGTGTGCCTGTCAGGAGAGCCGGTGGCTTCTTGTTAATGAAAACAGATTCTATTAGGAACAATAAAAGCGAAAGGAAGCTGCCCATTTCTGGTGGGTAATTCAATCTCGTGGACTGCAACCATATCCATTCTACTCCACCCGCTCCACAGTTTTCTCCTCATAAAGGTTAAAACCGATTTGTCTATACAGCTAATTGCATTTCAAATCATAGTAATTTGGAACACAAAAAAAGTAATTCCCCTTACAATGACTTATATTTATATTTTGCTTGACAGGTAAACAGAAATTGCCTGTTGGCTAAATAAATCTATTAGTCATGTAAGCCTGCAGTTTGAGCAGCTCTTTTCTTCACATACAGAGGGCAACAAGTGGGTCCACTCTCCACCACAATAAGGTGAGGTAGGTTCCTTTTGTTCCCTGGCTCTTGATTTGAGCTCCTGATAGGCATATTACCTCAGTCCCCTCAGCACCCCACCCACAATCACTACCATTACATTGCTTTATTACCCAACAATGCTCAAATTGCATCATTTCTACAGAGCCCTTTCCATCTCTGTGGGAAAACGGGTAAATTAATGCTCACAAAGGGCTTTGAAGGATTCTAGCCTTCTTGAGGTAAAGCTGTGGCAGAATGAAGTCATATTAACAGTTGCCATTCAGGGCTCTTGTTACCACTCAGCCAGGCTCAACACCAAATGAGATGGAGATGAGTGGGGAGTGATGTCAGGGCTTGCTGGGGTTCCCAGTACAGACAGTCAAGTCATTAAGCATCTTTTTAAAATAGGCAATTTATCTCTGTAACATAAAATTATTACATTCAAAATACTACATAGAATAGAAAACAGAAGTTGTAAGTATTCTAAGACAAAACAGAATTACCTGCAGGGAGTCCTCCACAGAGTACAACACAGACACTTAAAATGATGGCATCTCAGATGTGCAGAGCATCCAGGGAACAAGCCACACCCAGCCTTGGTTTTATTCTGAATGAAAGTGGACTGATAAAATGTCTAAAAATACCTTATGTGGCTACCAGAAGAGGCTCACCAGAAGCCATTCATTCTCTTCTACCTCGTGTTACTGCCTTTGATCACTTTTAAAATTGTGTGTGTATGTGCATGCACACACATGAACGTATGTGACCATGGTAGTTAGAAGATTATGGGAGACACTTGGAACTGGAGTTTCAAGGAATTGTTAGCCCTGTGATGTGGTGCTGGGAAATGAACCAGAGTCTTCTGAAAGATCAGCAGGTGCTCTTTTCTGCTGAGCTCAGTCTCTAGCCCATTTTCCTCCATCTTTGAGAAAACCACATTCATCACCATGCTCAATTCAATTCTACTTTGGACCCTCTAAAGAAGGAGGCTTGGAGAAACCTTTGGCTGCCCTCTCCCTATCACAGAGTCTTCAAATTTTGATTCATGAGACTGCCCCCTTTCTGATATTTATCAGACTTAGTTTTTCACAGTGGATAGGTTCTAGAAAGACAGCATCAATGGTTCATTGGTCCTAGGTTTGCAGGGTGCAGAATGCTCTGGAAAGCTGCTGGGAAGCCTTTGGATGGCTACTTTGAAGAAAACCAAACCTTTGGTTTTGCTTTCCAAATAAAAAAGAACATGGCACATACAATCATCACTTGATACTGATAGTAACTACCTGCCACATGTGTGCGTTCCTGTCTGTCCACCAAGCAGAATGTCTATTCTTAAGATAAGATAGATGTCTGGGCTGGTTTGAATAGATTTGGCCCCCATAGGTTCATGTATGTGAATGCTTGACCTATGCAAAGTGGCACTATTAGGAGGTGTGACCTTGATGAAAGAAGTGTGCCACTGTGGGGGTAAGCTTTGAGGTCTCCTATGCTCATGATCCAGGCAGTGAGGAATGCAGTCTCTTTCTGCGTAACAGATATTTACATTATGATTCATAACAGTAGCAAAATTAGTTATGAAGTAGCAACAAAAATATTTTATGGTTGGGGCTCACCACAACATGATGAACTATATTAAAAGGTCATAGCATTAGGAAGGTTGAGAACCACTCTTCCAATGAATGGCTCTGCACCCAGGAGTATTAAGAAGCACAAATCAGAAACAGTGGGTTCTATGAAAATAGAGGACATGTGTGGCTTTGAGTTCTGTCCTGCCACTGCTAGGCTTGAAGCAAGTGCCAACACACCACTCAGGTGTTGAGGATATGCAGCCTATGATGTGAGAGGTTGAAGCTGGGGTTCCCAAGCTCCCAGATATCTAGTCATCACTGGAAATTTATAGAGTTGGGAACAAAGGGTAAGGAGTCCACAGGACTCATGATGAGGAGCCCAGGGCTGGGGGCTCTCAAACTCCTGGACATCCAGACACCACCGGGTCACAGGAAGTTGGGAATGGAGTTGGGGTCCACCAGCATGCAATAAGGCCAAGGCTGGGAGTAATCAGACTACTGTACATCCAGATGCCGCTGGAAGTCATAAAAGAACCGAGAACAGAAGATGCCATGGGCTGAGGACAAGCCCAGGGCTGGCGGGAGGGGAACTCTCCAGCTTAGCTCATCTGCAAAAGTCTTTAGCTTATCAGGATTGTCTGGGAGCATAGTGGGGCCTTCTGTGGGAGGCTTCAGTAACGCTATAGGTGAAAGCTTTCTCCATGCTCCCCACAGTGGTTCCTGGTGAAAGAGACAGTCTTTATTCCAAACTGTTTATTGATTGTTCAACGTGGAAAATGGATGCATACCACCTTCTCAGGGTCGACCAGAGATTAAATACCTTTTTTCAGAAAGGAAGGAATGAATGGGAAGAGAAGCATATTGGCTAACCCCTCAGGGCTTCTAGATACCTCATCAGCATGGAGAACTCTGTTTTGATCACAGGTCACATTTCCTATGTGGGAAGTGTTCCAGACCAGGAATCTGGTAAGGAGCAGGGAGCTGCTTACTGTCTCAGCTAGGTGACTGGGTGATGGGGACTCTGAGCTTGCCGAACCTTACCAAGTTTCCTGGCATAGTCCACTGTCCCACAGGCACAGATTTAGGAGGAGTGAAAGGATCTTGGAGGAGTTAATACATTGTGTGCAAGAATGAAATTTTATTAGCAGTTAATAATATATATATATATATATATATATATATATATATATATATATATATAACTCTTATACTTGCCAGCACTCCAGACTTTTCAGACATATAAGTATTTTGCCCTTAAGGAGGCTTTTATAATATAAACCTTGACATGATGTCATAAAATTTAATTTGAGATGCAGTAAAATCAGATGTGTCTAACCTATGGCTCATGAAATCCTGGCATAGCTTTGCATGTAGCCCAGTATATTTGTAGGTCACAGTTTTCATTGCTACGGTGTCTAAAGATTGGATACATTTGCTATGTTAAAACTGCTGAGAGCTACACGAAGACAGCACAGTCTTGAAATGTCCTACCAGCAAAGAGCAGGCAGGCTTCAAACACCTGTTATAGGAATGAGTTATCCAAACAATGGAAAAAATCCCAGCTTGGGTGGATATGCATCGACTATCATATCCAATGTATCTGGGAAGAAACTAATCTCAACACATTTATTATTATTTCATTAGCAGTGCTTCATTTTAGAATTGCATATGGGAGAGGATGTTTAAGGCCATGAATGTGAATTTTGCCCCTAATCATATTTGTTGACGTTGACTGTTGTCATAAGGAGCCAAGCCACAAAGCAGAATCATCAGGCACAACGGGTCTTTCAAAGACCCTCCAGAGTCTAGTGTTTAAAAAGGATGGCAGGGAAGTTGGGTTATAGGATTCAGGCCTATGTCCTGAAGGCTTTGCTTCTGTGGCTGCTGGACGGTACCTATGTGTTGTTTGTTCTCTGCATTAACTCATATACAGAGTATGAGTCAGGAGAGAGATAAATCCATCTCTCACTTTCTCACAGTCTCCTCCCTTTGCTCTGCTTTCCCCATGCTTTTTCCTGTCCCAGCTCTACCAGCAACTTCTCTTGAGATAGCATCCCCTTCATTACAAGTATACATCCACTGCACACTGCTTTCTCAGCTTTCAGGTTGATGTCACTCTGATGAATGTAGTCATCTGTGAAAAGCGACCAAAGGTATGCAGAAGAAATAAAGCTGCAGGAGTCACCTGGAAGCCCCAGACAAGGAGCAACCTTGAGGAGAATGTCACCACTTGGGGGTGCTGTGGGAGCTCAGAAATGAAGTCCAAGAGCCCCAACTGCCTGAGAGCCACCCTTCATCCAGTTCACAGCATGTCTGTCCAGCTGGTCTCATGGGCAGAAAGTTAGCCTGGTAGACAGATTCTTACCCAAACAAAGACTGTCTGTTGATAAGTCTTTCCATGCTTGGGAAGTACTAATATTAACTAACTATTTGTCTTAGTCAGGGTTTCTATTCCTGCACAAACATGACCAAGAAGCACTTAGGGAGGAAATGGTTTATTCAGCTTACATTTTCACATTGCTGTCCATCACCAAAGAAAGTCAGGACTGGAACTCAAGCATGTCAGGAAGCAGGAGCTGATGCAGAGGCCATGGAGGGATGTTCTTTACTGGCTTGCTCAGCCTGGCTTGCTCAGCCTGCTCTTATAGAACCCAAGACTACCAGCCCAGAGATGGCACCACCCACAAGGGGACCTCCCCTCTTGATCACTAATTGAGAAAATGCCTTACAGCTGGACTTCATGGAGGCATTTCCCCAACTGAAGCTCTTTTCTTTGTGATAACTCCAGCCTGTGTCAAGTTGACACACAAAACTAGCCAGTACACTATATGAGCCAATCCTGCCTTATTTATTGAACAATCATATGTCCAAAAGATGAAGAGGGCTGATCACAGCCTTAATGTTTCATCATGATGTTCTGAGAGTGAATTATACAGTTGGGCCCATGTGCACACAACTTATATCTCAGAAGCGGTTGGAATTTTCCAGCCTTTTTGTATCCACGGGGCCATTGGTGGGTGGGATTGTTGGATTGTTTAAAACAAGCGTTATTGAGCCTGTATTGCATTTTCTTCTTACTAATTAAAGAATGAAAAACAAAACAAAAACAAGCAAACAGAAACAACCAAGGAGCTGGGTGTGGATGTGGGGAGAGCTAACTCTCAGAGAAAAAGAGAAAATAAACTCAGGACCCTGGAGAGCGACCTGAGCTGCTGCAACTAAATTGGCTTCTCAGAGAGTGCGATTTTTTTCAGAATCTGATAAAGCTTATTGATTCATTTTGGGGGAAAAAGATTTACAATTTAATTTCAAGATTAAAAAAAAATATGTATCTTCTCCTATGACCTGGGGATGCATCAGAGAACCAGAATAAGAGATCCAGGGCCTCCAAAAGGGGTTGACTTTGAACCAAGGTCCCACAGGTTAATAAAAGCAGTCTCGCTTGGGGTGGGTAGCTGTATTGTTACAGTTCTTTCATGGGCCCCCTTATTTAGCAACTTTATTGCTACTCTGTTGATGGTGTTAGATCTTAAGCTTCCTGACTACTCTCTAAGTGGGTTAGTTAACTGGTTAGTTAACTGGTTAGTTAACTGGTTAGTTAACTAGAAAATATCCACCCATTGCTTTACACTTTCTTCTGTCATGCCCCTCCCTGGAAGCACATACCAAGAATCTATGAAACTGAACTGCCAAGTGATGATAGTAATGATAGTCTTACCTGAAGTGTAGCCCAGAACCCCCACTGATTGGTTTGCAGTGTTTAAATTAAGTTTTCTATTGTTGACAGCCTCCTAGGTTTACAGTGAATTCTAGTCATTTCCCCATTGCTGCCTCTCCCACCCCACCCCCCACTGGAAACTTTCTTTACCTCAGAAGGCCTCATGGGGTGATCATAGCCTTCTGTGCGTGTGCGTGTGACCCCCTGAGTTTAACTAGAACTGCTGCATGAGCAGTTCTAATAAATGAGCATTTATTGCCACTGAGGAAATATGCCCCCTCCTCTAACAACCACTAGCTGCCAATAGTTCTTCACAAGGCATAATTTTGTACATACTTAAAGAAATCAACTGGTCTCATGAATCCCTTACTGTGTTTCAAAAATCAATTTGTTATTTACCTTTTACTAATGGTTCGTTTCAGTCATGAGACACATGTTCTTGGCCATATCTTGTGGCTTTTCATGTTCTATGGCCTTCTAAGAAACACCATTTGAGTGAAGCTCACACCAAAAGCTCTGAGAGGTTCATAGGAGCAAGTCAAATGGGAAGAGCGTTCCTCCTGCCCCACTACTCTTCCAGCATCCTTTGCCGAGGCAATGGGAGGGCAATGGCCTCTAGAGCCTGCGCAGAATGGTGTTGTTGAGTGACACCGATCAGCAAAGAACAGTACTGGGTACGGAGGTGGGGTGGTCACTGAGTCCTCTTGTGCATCCCAGCCTTCAGGGATGAAAATATTCTGACTCCATTGAAAGATTAGTAAGGTGAACAGAGAAAGGGCTTTCCTTTAGGATTTTAAAATATTTTACTGGTAAGTCCATCCGTTACCAGGAAGCTTAGAGAAAGTCTTAGAGAAACTAATATGCACAATGGCACCGTAGGAAGAAAACCCTCCTCGTTGCTCATCTTCCCAAAATAGATTAATGCTGATGCTACTAGAAAGAAGCTAGCAAAGTAATTTTTACATGTTTGAAATTATTTCATATAAGTCTGTGTATTGTAGATATATTATTATACAGGGTCCTCTTTGTCAGGATATTACACAGTTCTCTTTACAGTATCTGGAAGTCTGCTGTGCCATGTGCTTCTCTGCACACTTTGGAAGCAGTCATGCACGGCTCCCTGGAATGAGCTTTTGACTACTTATACTATTTACTCAGTCATTTATCCATCTGCGATGTCAACTTGATGACTGAAAGTTGCTGTTAATTCCAGCATTGTTGATTCTGCAATAACACTATGTAAACATTTCCTTGAAGCGTTCTCTGTTGACCCCTGGCAGACACCTGTGGCTCCAGGTGAGAATCTGAGGGTCCTGGTAGGAAGTCCTTGGAAGCTTCACCATCCACAGCATGAATACTTAGATGTGGTGTGTTAGAGAACGCAGACTCACAGACTATGCACAAACTGAAATCTCTTGCCAATGGACCTTCCACATTCCAATCCAGCTGCTGCCTCTCTGGCTTCTGAGCAGGTTGGAAGAACACCTCTCTCACCTGGCTTACTCACTGACTCTTGGGTGTGTCTTTCCACTGAGTGCAGGGATTTTCAAATGTTTGCCTCTAGACTCATATCAAGCCTGCACAGGGGAGACAAAGAACCAACAAAATGATATTCCAGTTTTGAATATTATTCACAAATAGACTGCTTCTTGGTTTCTTTCTGCCTTGGGATATAATTTCTCCTGTGGCTGCAGATGGCTGGGCACACACACTGGGAACATGGCTGTCATGATCCTGGACCACCAGAGCTCCCAGCTACTCTCTGGAAGGTTTGGGTGAATGGTACCGCTAGTGTGCTCAAATGCTTCTATCACACATTGCCTTTCTGTACATAACTGATCTACTGTGCACAATGGAATGCTGCCATGGGTATAATAGGTCTGTTCAGAAATATTATATTCTGGGGAGGAGGGAGGGAACTCTTGCAAAATATCTAGTACATGTGGGACATCTGTCATTTCCTATCTTGCTCCATGGATAAGGGTCAAAATAATGCCTTGGGTATGAGGTGCATGTGAGCTATCTGAGCTGGCCTCCTTCTATATCTTAGTTGCTTATGAAGGACAGAACCCAGAATCAGACTAGTTCACAGAGAAAAGAAAAAAAAATCACAACCCAGGCCCTCAAAGGTGCTGCAGGCAAGATATTTGAACTCAGTTTTATTTTTTCTACTGGAGAAAGAGATTTCAGGGCCAGCAAGATGGCCCAGCAGGTTAAAGTGTTTGTCATGAGGTCATGATGACCAAAGCCAGTCCCTGGAACCCATATAAAAATCTAGATGTGGTGACATCCACCTGTATTGCAATACTTCTGTAGTGAGTTTGGAGACTCTCCAAGAAGCTTAAGTGCTAGTTAGCTTGTAGTGTGTAGAGCAACAGAAACAAAACAAGAGATGCTACCTGACTAAGAACCCTTGTTGTTCTTGTAGAGGACCCATATTCAGTTCTCAACACCCATGTCTGGCACCTATGAACTACTGTATGACTCCAGTACCAGAGGAATCAACTTCTGGCCTTTATTCACTCATTCATGCTTTCTCTCTCTCTCTCTCTCTCTCTCTCTCTCTCTCTCTCTCTCTCTCTCTCGCACACACACACACACACACACACACACATATATATATATATATATATTAAAGATATCCTACTGGATGGAAACTAACTCCCAGAGTGGCTTCTCATCTCTACATGCATGTCACGGCACCTGCATCCTGTGACACTAGTAATAAATAAAGAAAACCATTTATGATAAAAATTTTTAAAGTGATTAAATATACTCCAGAAATTTTTTAAAAGACTAAGCAACTTATCACATGCTGATTGTAGGAGCCCCACCCTCCCAAACCCATCAGCAGAGCTAACAGGTACCGCATACTGTGGATATAAAAGGTGCAGCCAGCATCAATGTGGCCTTGACCCATAGACATGACTTATGGATATAATCTCTATGTATCCTACTGAGATGATATTTCAAACCTGTCAGTCTGTTGCCTCTACTGGAAATGTTTCTTTCCCCATCTTCTCACGCACCTTACCCATTCTTCCTAGGTGTGCACAGGCAGGATGAACATGTGATGTGCAATTATTGAATCCAAACATAAGGATGGAATTCCCACACTGGAAGCAGGATATCTTAATTTCCAAGCTTACTACCACAATTACAAGGAATTCCCATAAGGAAAACACCAACCAAACCAAATCCTGTTTTTGTTGTGCTCTGATATGGGGCAGGAAGGAAAAGAAGATAATTAGTCATTTAAGGAAGGCTATATCATTGGTGCATTCTCTAAGAATTTTGCTCACTTGTTTATTAGGATCCAGGGTTTCTCTATATACTCTTGGCTATCCAGAAACTTGCTATGTAGATCAGGTTGGCCTCTAACTCAGAGATCTGTCTGTCTCTGCCTCCCAAGTGCTGTGATTAAAGACGTGCATCACCACTCCCTGGCTCAGCTCCACGTGATTTAACTGGGAAAGTCAAAGTCAAAGTTATCATAGGCTTATTGCCACCCACAAGAGGCAATGAATTGCAGAGTGTGACTTGCAGAGTGTACTTGTTTTGAAGCCTAAAAGTGAATTTGTTTCAGGACCACACTGTGAATCCTATCTAAGAGAGAGTTCTTCACTCCTCTGTCACTTACAGAACATCCATTGCCCATCAAAACTAATGAGTCTCTGGGACCTCCCAAAAGCAAAGATAAAGACTCCTTGAGAGGCAAGACGTCAGAAAAGACAAGATTGTAAAACTTATAAGTACTGAGAACCCTGGATTGAAGCATGGTGGGGATGGATGGAAGGATGCTGTAGTGAGAGCCAATTTGGAGAAGGTGCCCCTCTCAGTTCAAGCTGGCAGATGTGAGACTGAGTTTAATGACTAGAGTGGCTCAAGTACTGTTAAGGGATACCTCTCTCCACTTGGTGTCAGATGACCCACTGACCTTTGGAGAGGTCAGTGATACAGGCGAAAGAAATGAAATCAGCATGGCTGAACAGGACCTCAAACACCACTGAGCAGCAGAGGTGGTAGCAGAGGTGGTTCCAAGGGCACATGCACAAGGATGGCTTCTTGGTCCTTTGCTGCTTCCTAAGATGCCAGATCACACCAGGATGTCATCACATCATGGAGATGGTTGGTATAAGAGTGAATGGATGATTGCAGAAACAAAGAGGGAAAAGGAAAGGGCCTTAGTTATCTTTTCTTTCTCTCTAATTAATACTATAAATAAAAGCAACTAAGGGAGGGATGGGTTTATGTGGCTTACACAACCCTGCTCACAATCCATTCCCAAGGAAAGCCAAGACAGGAAGTCAAGGTAGGAACCTGGAGACAGGGACTGAAACAGAGGCTGTGGAGGGGCGCTGTTTACTAGGTTGGTTCCATGCATTTCTAAACCTGCTTTTTCATACCACGAAAGACCACCACCCAATCCACAGTGGCCTTGGCCCTCCCATATCAACCACTAATTAAGAACATGTCCCACAGGCTGGTCTGTGGCATAATTTGATGGGACGATTTTCTCAACTTTTTCTCCCTATTCCAGTTGATTCTAGGTTGTGCCCAGTTGGTAAAAACTAACCAATTCAGGGGTTTAAGATGTGTTATATCATCCAAATTGTGACAAATGAAGTAGTAACTAACGAAGGTAGATGGGGGCTACACGGTGAAGACGTATGTGTAAAGACTCAATACAAACATTTTGACTCAGATCAAAATTCAACCGAAAGATAGACTGATGACTTCTCTCTCTCTCTCTCTCTCTCTCTCTCTCTCTCTCTCTCTCTCTCTCTCTCTGTCTCTCTCTCTCTCTCTCTCTCGTACACGCGCACATGCACACACACACACACACACACATTCACACTCACTTTGAAAGGGAGAGAGGAAGGAAAGGAGGGAGGGAGAGTGGGGGTGGGATATGGAGGTTTGAATGAGAAATGTTCCAGTAGCCTCAGGCATTTCAACAGCTGGTCTCCAGTAGATGGCGCTGTTTAGGATGGAGTTGCTGCCTTGCTCGGGAGAGACTGTCAAGAGGGTGGACGTGGAGAGCTCAGAGCTTTATCATACTTCCTCGCTCTCTGCCTCCTGCTCATGATCTTAACTTCCTGGTCTGTCTGCTGCCATGTCTCCCTGCCAGGATGGTTTCTTATCCCTCTGAAACTGTAGGCTTAAAATAAACTCTCCTATAAGCTGTTTTTGGTCATGCTGTTTTATCTCAGCAACAGAAAAATAACGAATGCAGAAGCTCATTGTAATTTT
>LR750058.1:240000-255766 GCA_902729485.2 Mus minutoides
TGGCCACAAAATACTTCATTTCATGCAGATCCTCTCCCAGTCTAAGGCTTCATGTTTAATTAGATCTCAAGGTCCCTTTTGGTAGCTCTGTCCCAAAGTCTTCTCCAGTCCTCAATTCCTGTTTTGGCACCCATGCCCCTGGTGGTTCCTTATATTCACAGGAGTCATAAAAGACGACTTCCCTGAATCATAATTATATCTGTGATGTCATAAAGCAAAGCGATACAGGCTAAAATCAGGAAAAGAAGATGCACATGAGGTAGTCTAAGTGCATCAGTGAACCAGTGGGAAGTTGATGGGTGCTGGTGAAGTCTCGTGGTAAAATGTATGCTCTCTAAATTGTGCTACCAACCAAGGAAGTTTACCTAATCCTCTCTGATCAGGACTGTCCCTGATCACATCACTGTTGGCTCACATAAGTGAGTAATATTTACATGGTCGACCTCACTTGCTCACTAGATCCAACAACAAAACCAACCTTCACTGTGGGTCTTATCCTTAGGGTAAAACATCTGATCAAACCCAGACCACGTGGCCCAAGGCCTCAGGCAAATACAAACAAGAACACAGAACGTTCCAGAGGCTGACACCTAATTTCCAGGAGTCTGCCAAGGGATGTTTCAAAAGACTGGCTTTTCTTGGGGTAGTAAGGAGGACCCTAATGCCTCAGGTCTTTGGTATCGGTTTCCACTTCCTCTCCAAGGTTCAAAGGCTTTCAAACTCTGTGCCTGCTCTATGCTATGAGAAATACATTTTGTGGCCTGTCCAAGGCAGTCATCATTGCAGCATGGATGGAGAAGGCCTCATGAGGTCCCATGCCTACCTGAGGAGCTGTGGCTGATCATTATTGGTAAAGGGAGAGCCAGTTTTCATCAGGGCTGTGGCCCCTGGTAGATTGCTCACACTGCTCCAATGCACATAAGGGCATCACTAACTGGATTCAGTGAGTTAAAGAAGAAAAGAAAACAAAGAGATGAGGTTGATGGGTATGGTCTATGAAGAGGAGGAGGAAGAAGTGAGGGGTGGGTATGATCAAAATACATTGGGTATATGTATGTAATACTCAAAGAATAAACACATTTAAATAAAAAGAAATGTATTTTATATATGTAGTAAATGCCTCCTCTCTCCTACACACAGAAGCAAATACATGAACACAAACATCACATTATCCATGACAAACCTGAAAAATGCAACCACTTATTCTACTAGCAACCACACACTGGGTACAGTTTCTATTGCATTTTATTTTCTTAAGTTAAACACAAACTGATACATTAATTTCATGGCCGTCTAATGTGTCACTGTCTACACAATAAAACAAAACAAATGAACGGGGGGGATTAAAACATTGAATGTGATAAGCAGCTTGAAGCCGTTCTTTTCAAGAAGGAGCAGCCATGTTCATCACTATAGTGGACTTGAGCTCATTTGTCAGGACAGCTGATGGAGAAAGGACATTGCATAGATCAACATTTCTGCTGGAAGAAAGGGGTGTCCTGTTAAGTTACATGAACACAGGCATGGATCCCTGATTTCAATGAAGGGCAATGTTTTTCTCTAGCTCCTTCCAAATTCTTCCTTGTGGTGCCCCTGCTGACCTGCTCACACCCATACATGCTCACTATTTTCCTTATGACAGTTTCCTTGCTAAACTCATCACCTATCTCAAGGCTCTCATGCTTTTATGTCCCTTATCTGATAGAATAGTAAGAGAAAAACTACTTAGACAATGTAGCTAACAAGGGATGTTAAGTCCTGATACATCATCTATTGTGGCCACCAGAAACTATGGTTTAAAGACATTGGTAATTGTTAATCTTTGTAAACTTGACTGGGTTTAACCACCTAGGAGACTCTGTGTGCTTTTAAGCATTTTCCCACAGGGGTTGGACTGAACTGGGAAGACCTACCCTGAATATTGGCAACATCTCACGAGCTGGGGTCCCGGAGGAATAACGAAGAGAAAGCAAGCTGAGCACTAGCATCCACTGCTCTGTTTCTTGACTACAGATGTAATGTGTCTCACTGCTTTGTGCTCCTGCTGCCATGACATCACTGTCATGACCATCAGTATCCTGGGACTATGTGATAAAGTAAGCTCTCTTTCCCTCCCTGCCTCCTTCCTTCTCCCTGCCCCCACTACTTCTCCCTTCCTTCCTTTAAGTTGCTTTTGCCCAGTATTTTTGCCACAGTAACAAGGAAAATAATCAATACAGCATCTTAGGATACATAGGTTGCCCTATAAGTAAGAGTTCAAAAATGCTGGAATTACAAAATATCATACCCATCTATAACATTCTACAATTACCTGCTAAGGAACAAAGATGATCAAAGATGGCTGTGCAAGCAAAGCTCCCATCACTGGGAAAGCATTTAGCTCTCTATTTGTAAGATAAAAATTGCATGGGTCATAATCAGGTAGGAATTTATATCATGCCAGGCAGTGGTGGCACACACCTTTAATCCCAGCACTTAAAAGGCAAAGGCGGGTAGATTTCTGAGTTCGAGGCTTGCCTGATCTACAGAGTGAGTTCCAGGACAGCCAGAGCTACATGGAGAAAGCCTGTATCAGAAAAAAAAGTTACATCACAATGGCATTATGGCATGAAAAAGCCAAGCAAAGAGCTCCCAGAGACTCTCTCAGCCAGTGAGGCCATCAGTGGTTTTCTCGGCGACTGTGTGATGACAGATATCACTATGTACCCTTCAGACAATAGCCTTCTCATTCAGCCCTGAGGAGGGCGCTCTGCTTGGTTTGAAGAGCAGTGCTCCAGGAGTACAGGCATGAGAAAAAAATCAAAATGATCATCTAATAAATCTGTTCTGCCTGCAACAAGCCCAGCTTAAAGTACACACAGCAATTTATTCAATTACCATCAATCTTTTGCAACATGATTTGTGGGGGATGAGAAAAGTAATACACAGAAAAGTGGCTTTGATGCTGATGACACTCCACACAGAGACATCTACCTCACCCAACTCTGAATCAAGCTGCTGACAGCACACACTCTGTATTGATTGATAGCTGTGCTGGGTGCCAGGCTGTGTCTTTTAATTCAAGCCATAAACACTATATTCATTCCCATGATTCCTTCTCATCTAGCCCATACTTTTTTTTAAAAAAAAGAGATCTTTTACTGCTGCGAAGGGAATGATGTGGAATGCTAACATAACTTCCTCCCATGGCCGAGTGCTCGAAAGCAGAACACAACCAGAAATTGCTACAATCAAGAGGCCACAAAAGCTCTGGTTCCCAAGAGCTGTCTACATTGCTTTCAAACAGCGGACCATCTTTTGTCATTACTCCATTTTGGAGTAATTTTTTTTAAATCTAAAATATTTTACAAGAGAGTAGTCTTTTCTATGTCTACAATTGATTGAAGAAAAGGCTTCAAATATAGTGACTCCATGAGGCAGAAAGCAAAGCCCTGTGAGCTTGTGAGACACAAAGGGTTGTGGGAAAACATGACCTTATCATTATTGGGAAATGCAGGTGCAAGGAAGGGGAAGAAGAGGAGAGAGGGGATGGAGAGGGAGAATGGAGGAAGGAAAAAGACAGAGAAGAAGGTGCAGGAGGAAGAAGAGGAGGAAGGGGAGGAAGAGGAGGAGGGGGATGAAAAGGAGGAGGATGGAGAAGATGCAAAAACCAAGGAGGAAGAGGGGGAGGAGATGAAGGAAAAAGACTCAATTCCTGTCCCAGGAGTCTTAAGTTCTGTTTGTTGTAGTGTACACAGCTAAGTTGGAGCCAGGACTCCATATCAACAGCAGAGGAAGGGACGTGGGGCACTGAGGGTATGCGTTCCCACAGTCCCTCATGGCAGGACCAGGATAGTGTACTGCAGATTCTCTACAGGTCCATTCACAGATGGGTGATGATTAGATGAAGCCTGGGGATCAACATTCAGAATTGAGGAGCCAGAGATCAGCCAGGCTCTAGGACCTGTACCTGGAGCCTCCTCTCATAGAATGGTCAAGCTCTGACTATTTTGTGTGTGTGTGTGTTTGTTTGTTTGTTTTTCGAGACAGGGTTTCTCTGTGTAGCCCTGGCTGTCCTGGAACTCACTTTGCAGACCAGTCTGGCCTAGAATTCAGAAATCCGCCTGTCTCTGCCTCCTGAGTGCTGTGATTAAAGGTGTGCGCCACCACACCCGGCAAACTCAACTCTTAAGGTAAACCATATCATCACCCATGTGCAAGCCAAATAGCAGAGGGCACTTCTGCCTGTTGAGTCTTGGTAAGAACTGCCTGCAGAAGTAAATACAAATCCTCACAGAGTTGAGGAAAGGTGTGCTTTGACAACTTCTTCCTCACCGCGCGCGCGTGTGCGCACACACACACACACACACACACACACACACACACACACACACACGCGCGCGCGCGCGAGAGAGAGAGAGAGAGAGAGAGAGAGAGAGAGCACAAGCAGCAGGGGCAACCTACCACATACCTATGCATTTAATTCACAATGGAGTTGTGTGTTTTTCCAAGCCTGACCTTTGCCCTCCATCAGTGCACAGCGTGTCTTAAGGATGTGACTTCCAATCCCTGCCATGTCTCTCCAGTCATTGTTCTGTCTTCACAGGATCTTGTCTGCATACCACAGGGCTGCTGCCTGAGCCCACTGAGGTCAGGGACTCTATACCTCCGCACTCCTTGTACTGTTCAGAGCCTTGGCCATGCTGGAAAGATCGGCAGTAAAAGACCACCACTGAAATGCCCAGAATACAGCAGTGGCTGAATAGAAGAGAAGGTTCTGGATCAAACAGAGGGGACTTGCTTTGCTTCTCTCCCGTCACTCCAGGCTATTCTGTTCACCAGTACCATCTTCAGACAAAACATGAGCCGACAGCCTTGTGAACCATGAGAGCTCAGAGTTGACACCAGCATGCTTTCTGCTTGTTCGAGTCCCTCCACATTTCCCCTAGAGTTGCCCCCTCTGGCCCCACTCCACAGTAAACATCTAAGACTGTAACTGGTTCACTAGGGGCAATACTGGCAAGGGTTTCATCTCAAGATAAAATTTAAACTATGTGCAGAGAATTCAAGACATAAACAAATCATAAATAAATCAAGCCAAAGCTCAGCCCTATGTCTTAGAGAGCAGATATGCTCTATAGGGGGCTGTTCATGTGAAATTTCATCAAGTTGGCTTTGAAACACACGCTGTCAATTGTTCTGCCCCTTAGATGTGTGCAGTGAGAGCTACTAAAGTTGTGTGCCCTGCACTGCTGCAGCAAAACCCATCTAATACCAGAATCTGAGATAAAAGAGGTTCTCACTGGAACCAGCAAGCAAGGCATCAGGGATCATTATCTGAGGTCCCACAAAAGCCTTTCTCTGGCCTCAAGGAAGGCTGAATTTTAATAGACTATCAGCCATTATTACCTTGGCTGTGGTTGCTCGACAAAGGTTTTACACAGGAAGAAAACAGGAGTGGGGGAGAGCCAGTGTGGTCCTTATCTGCCAGCTATTACTAAATCAATAACAACATTATCCTGAGAATTTGACACAGCCACATTATAAAAGTGTTTATTCTTCACACAAGTCTTTAATGACTGTGTTCACTGGAGAGAGAATTTAGAAAACAATTCAAGTACTTTAGATGAGCTCCTAGCCTTGTAATAAACCATCTCTGGGGACAGAATGATCGCCATTGAAGCCAATGACATCTCACACATCAACCATGGAGCTAGGAGCCACAAATTAAGAACAAAAAGAAGGAACATGGTGGAGCCCTAGACATATTTGATGGTGGCTGAAGGGAATGAGTGTGTCTGGCCCTCCACAGGATATTTGCTTTCCTTTTGGAAATGCTGTGTTATTCAAAAAATTAAATTGGAAAAGATAACAAACTCTTAGCAAGGTGGGCCAAGGTAAGAGGAGATGGCAGCATAAGATTTCACAGGCAAGCTACACTAATTAAAAAAGATGTTATTTTCCTCTGCAGATTATTAATATTAGGTAGATACATCACAGATAATAAATGCTAGGAACACATGCATTATTCATCTGTGTAGAAAAGCATTTATTTTATTTTTCAAGTGCTTTCCCTGAGTCCTCTCTCTGAACCTGTTTTAAGGGCTGAGCTTGAGGCTTTGAAGAGAAGGCAGAAGTGAAAACTGGAATTGTGGTGTGGGGATGAGGATGCCACTCTGAACTCTTTCCTGTCCCCTAGGATCACTCTTAATTAAGGACAAAGGGCACAAGAGCCCTGGGTTTGGGCTGAGTGAAACCCCCAATCTACATTCTGCTCATGCAAATGAGATTTCAGCCTGCTTCTAATGAGTCCAAGTTCATCTTGATTTCCTTAGAGCATACAGAGCAGCAAATGCTGCTTTTAATATCACAGTCACCCTGTGCCCTGAGCGTGGGAACTGCCTGGAAGGTTCTCGTGAGTGATGTCATGGTAATTGTGGTACTTAAGGTCCAGACACACTAGGATGGAAGTGCTCTTCCTGTCCCAGCACTGAGACCATCACCTGTCTTGACTCCAGGCAGAGTTCCTGTCTACTTATTCAGGAGAACAATAAAGTTGTGGTTTAAACCCCATTGAAGACTGAGATAAATTTACTGAATGAACAAAAGTGGCCTCTGCATTTGCTTTCATGCCTTTTCAGTATCTCCCTCCATATGTAACACTAGTAGGCATTCCTCATGTCTCTAATTGAACATGTAACCACTGAGAATATAGCAAAAGCCAGGCTGTACTTTAAGATGCTGCAATGGACCAGATGGATGTGCACTGCCAATGTCAAGAAGAAACAATCTCTAGTTGGACACCTACTTCATGTGTCCCACAACCTGAAAGGAGGCTCTCGATAAAACCCCTGAAGTGGGAGACTACAGATCTCCCTGCTCTCACTCACAGTATGGTGCATGGCTGATCCTCTGAATATGTGTGATAAAGGAAAGACAATTCGAGGATAACCACCCTGCAGAACAGCCCAGCTATGTCCTATACCCCAAGGAGCTGAGGTAAGATGAGGGCAGGAACTACAGCAAAGGCAGAGAGGAGCTGCGGCCTATTCTTCTTATGCTCTCATTAGAAGACAAGTATTCAATGGAAAACAGTCTCCTACTGTTTCATTTAATGGAGTTGAATGTCTAAATGAAAAACAAAAACAAAAACAAAAAACAAAAACAAAAAAAACAAAAAACTGGATCACTGTGGAAGCAAATGCTCAGACCTATTAGAGTGACGGACCTAAGTCTCAGTGATCCGATACAGGATTCTTGATGCAAAGAACTGCAGGGCTTGGCCTTAACTGGGATTCTATCCAGGTTCCAAGCAAGCACACCACCCTTCAGAGGCACCGTGCTGACCTGAAGGGAGGTTTTGTTTGCAGAACAGTGAGGACACAAAGCTTCCCGTGAAGAATGCAGAACAGCCCCAGAATAGCCAACACCTGTAGTATTTTGCCCAAAACGGGAAGGCAAGAAACAGCACATCTGTAGCCGAAGATGAAGTTGGCCTTGAGCTAGTATAAAGCTGAAGCATTATGTAGCTTTATCCCTTCAGTAAGACCCAGTTCAGAACAAAGCTTAGACTTCCTTCATGTAAAGTTCAAGAATCAAGCAGTTATTTGAAAGGGACTCAGAAGACAGCTTATATTTTGACCCTCTTACAATCTGAGTGAATTTCTTAGGTGAATGGAGGCAGGAGGGAGCAGGAGAAATTGGATGCCAATCAAGATGGGAGGCCCAGATAGGAATACAGAGCAGTGACTCAAAACAGAGATAAAGGCAGCCTGCATGCTCTAAGCTGTCTTCCCGTGAGATCTGATCACACTAAAAGACCAGTCGCCATTTTCATGTAGACAGTGAGACTTCCAAACTGTTCTCCCATGTTTTGCAATCCAACTTAGATTCCTCTCTTAAGGATACTGGAATATCTATATATCTATATCTATATCTATATATATCTATATCTATCTATCTATATATATATATATATATATATATATATATATATATATAGAGAGAGAGAGAGAGAGAGAGAGAGAGAGAGATACCCTTTAACCACCCTTTAAGATTTGTTTAGACTTGAGGGTTTAAATTTTTTATTTATATGTATAAGCATCCCTGTGACATATGTGTGGTGTCCACAGAGTCCAGAAAGGGTCACCGAAACCTTCTGACCTGGACTTACAGACTGTTATGAACGTATATGAACTGCAAAAACTGAATTTGAGTTTTCTCTCCACCTCTCCCACCACTGAACCTGAAGATTTGGTAGACTAGGAATTTGGTTGGTTCATTTATGACTTGACTTAAAGTTCTCTCCATGAAAAAGAATCAAGATACCACAACAGGCATGCCAAAGAATACCAATACCAGAGTGGTTAAAAATGAAGTGGAGGACTTGTGTCCCTAGCCAGGCAGGGCTGTGGGTGGCCATATTTACCCTCTCACTGACAAATCTAAACAAGACTTACACAATAGTCATTTCAGAAATGGATTAGTGGATCACAGACCATACAGCACCTTGGCCTGGGAGAGAAGGAAAGCACAGAAGCCACGCTGCACACCCGCTTTCTGCCCAGGGATGCTCTGAACCTGTGGCATGGACAGTGCAGCAACTGATCACATGTTTGCAGGTCCACAGAGGAAGGAGGAGAGATCAGAGAGTCTGCCAACACAGCTGGACTGGCAGCCCTAGTGAGTACTGGGTGCAGACACGCAACATCTGGACAAAACCTGAAAAGAAGCTACATGGACTGGGCTGTCAAACCAGCAAAATAATGCCACACACACACACACACACACACACACACACACACACACACACAACTAGAGCAGAACATAATTCCTCCCATGAAACTAAAAATTCTGAATCTATGATGTGCTACAGTCACCATAAGCAGAAGAATTTTTCTGAAGAGTGGACCAATGATGAACATAATGATGAGACCTTTGTAGCAGTCATCTTCATGGTGCCAGGACTCAAATGAAAAGGTATATACAACAACTTACATTTTCAGCTGGGTTGTTAATCTATTCTATTCTGTTTATGCCAAATGTAAGTTTCTGATTAGACACAGGACTCACCAACATTTTCCACATTTCATATTGTTTTCTCTTCTTTGACAGTGTGCCTTAATTTATAAAAGCTTTTACTTTTCATGAGGTCCACATGACTATTTTTAATTTGTTATTTGTGCTCTGTGTGTTGCGGGGTGGGTCGGGATGTGAAAACTGCTAAATCCAATCCAAGGTCATCTCAACACCTTTATGGAATGTTATAGTTTGGATTGTAAATCCCTAGCTGGTTCCATTCCACATTTTCTTCTAGCAGTTTCATTCTTTCAGCTCTACAGGGAGGTGTCAATTTACTACTTTTATAAGAACTTTTCCTTTAAAAAGTTGGCAAAAAGGAGCCCTCACATGTTAGGAATGGAGTAAACAGAGATGCTGACTCTTGTTGCATAGCCCACGCATGAGGCCTCCCTCTGCAACCCCAGGAAAATGACTTCCTGTTACTGAGTCTTGCTGCATGTGAAGACCTGCTCTGTCCCACTATGAAGACCTGCTCTGTCCCGCTATGAAGACCTGCTCTGTCCTGCTATTGTAACTTAGTAAGAAACTGTGAGAAAATGCTTGGTGGTGCTCACTTTTTGTGGCCGTTCTTGCATCACACATGGAACCTATGATGCAAGAGCTTCTTTGAGCCTCAGTGGATTATACCAGGCATGCACTGGGTGACTTATATAGATCCACTTAAACAGCAGAATTTTGTTCAAACACTCTATTATTTTTCTGTCTTTTTGTTTGATGATTTCATTGGCAGCACTACCCACTGCTTTGGACTTATTTTTTTAATCTACTTCTTTATTTTTATGAGTCTGTGCATATGAACACATCTGTACAGGTGCCCAAATAGGCCAGAAGAGAACATCAGGTCCCCAGAATCTGGAGTTACAGGTGGTCCTGAGTGGTCCAACGTGGGTGCTGGAAGAGCACAAGTGCTCTTAACTGCTGAGCATTGCTCCAGCCCCTGGTTTAAGTAAGAGAGTGTTTTACACAGAAAGAAATGCCCCAGTAGAGGAGATAATACATGAAATAGGGGCCTCTTGCCTCGGATACCATATTCTTAGTAAAGAGCAAATCAATTTTGATCATTTCTGAGCTTGTAAAGTTCACACACTGAGATTTATTTATTTATTTATTCTTTTAGGCCTCACAGCCCACTTTTAAAAGGTTCATTTTTTTCTTCTCTTTATTGAATGATGCTTCCTACTGTGCCACAGAATGATGCAAAGACAGAGCTCAGACCGTTAACTCAACACACTACAAATCAAGCAGTGGGGACCCAATGAAAACAGCATCAAAGAGACTGGCTTTCATTAGGCTTGGGACGTGGGCTCCGGGCATGCATTTCTCATGGCTGGAAAGTAGGACAGGCCTCTGTCTATCTCACCATATTTGAGGAGGCAACTACAAAATCTCAGGAGGAGAGGTAAAGCCCAGTGCGTTTCTGTCAGAGCCTTCTTTCTTGAGGAAGAAGGGGATGTTTGTAGGTCCAAGAACATGGTTAGACTAGCCAAAGGAACAGCGAGAAGCTCACCCTGCAGCCCACTGCACCTTCCATAGCACAGGTGCCACACAACCTGAACACTTTCTGTGGCACATTGCTGTCATTTCCAATGACTTCACCTCGAGAGACTGCACACCTTCGATCCTCGGCACTTCTGACTGGGAAGGGAGCCAGCAGGTCCAGGATTTGAAATGCCAAATAAACAAAACCAAGTGCCATTCTTCAAAGCTTGTACTGCCAGGAACCAAATGGAACTGGGCACAAGCCTAGCATAGGCAAAACCTGTTCTTAGCAGGATTCCAACCCAACTGCGCAGTTGGGTTTTATAAGAATTTCTAAACATTGGACCATTTCAATGACCTAAGCCTAAATCTCTCCAAGGTAAGAGCCTTTGCCAGTCATCACTGATAAAAATAAAAGCCTTTTCAAAAAAGAAAAGAAAAATAAAAAGAATTAGGGAGCCATTCTGAGCTCAGTGTTTCATCTCTATCTGAACGGATACAACAGAAAAGGAGTCGCTGAGTGCAAAACTTAGTCCCATGCTCTATCTTTCGCTTTAAAAAAAAACACAAAGTTTTGATATGTTGTGGGCTTATTAATTCATGAGTAAGCACTCGAGGCAGCAGGCCACAGATATAAAGATAAATATATGATTCTGGTTTAAGTGATGGGTTTGGCCCCAACTGCCATTATTTCAGATGTTGCCTGAGTTGAGGACTAAGCAGGGGGCTTTCTGGACTGTGTTTGATGTTGCAATGACAGCGCCCTCTGGGCTTCAGCTGCATCTTCCTATAAACTGCCACCCTGGTTTTGTGGATGAAAGCTGTTTGCCTGTGTTTGCTGGGGCTGACGCGATGCATCCTGCTTCAGAAAAGCATATGAAGCACAGCTGGAGGAGAACTGCAGTTGATTTGTATTCTTGACTTAGAAGCTTTAGACTGAAGGCAAAAACACGGCATTGTTCAAGCTGAGCTGCCTTGGCCTCTCAGTGGCAAAGCCGATCTTGGGGCATGGACATTCAGGTACTAAATAACCCTGAGAAGGAAACAGATAACTCCTTATCCAGCTTTCTTCCTGCATGGACACCGCAGCACACTTCCTCCTTAAACCTCCAGATGGCTTCAGGCAAGCATGCTTCACTAAGATGTCAGTTTCCTTAGGTCAGGTATGCTAAGTTGGACAGAATAAAGAACTATAAAATCCTAGTATACTAAAGTGTCTACTATGTGGTCTGTATATGCCTGGTGCTTCCATACTTGGGTTTTTATCACATTCTGGAATATTTACATGATGGGGGCCATATCAGGCTGAGTCTGTTATATGTTGAGGACTTCAGGGTCCAGCAGACCTGTAAAAGGCATGGTCCCCTTCCCACTAGGAGGACAGTGGGTATTAAAGAGCTGGCTGCAAGTGTTGAATGGATCAGCTGGGATACCAGGGAGGGGACTTCAGCATTCTGAGTCTACAGTCAGCACTGTAGGGATATTCTCAGGGGCCTATGTACTTGCTTCATCTCCCAGGAGCCTTTGAAGGTTATCAGGCCAAGGTCAGGTCTGGCTAAACCCTGTTGTCTTCCAAGTCAGCTGAGTGCACAGTTGGAAACCTCAGCTGCTGGTGCAGTTGGAGCTGTAAAGGTGCCTGGTGCCATATGCTGTTGACAGGTGGTGGCTTCCTGGGCATGCCAGTGGCTCCTGACTCCCAGAGGGACTGGCCTATGCTGAGCTCATTACCTTACAGTAGGGAGAGGAAGCTAGTGGCAGAAGAAATACACTCAGCCATGATGAGCTCTTCTGAGGTAAGCAGCTGTTGATTGAAAATATGAGAGAGGATAGGTTCATTTTGCCAGGAGGAAGGGGGATGAAACTATGTGTAGAAGGCCCTGGGTGCAAGGATAGACTGGTTTAAGTAAGCAGAGAAACAATTTCTCTGTATAGCAAGAAAACCTTCTAGCAACTTCCACTACTTATTTCCTTCTTCCAGTCAAGAAAGACCTATTGGATTCATTATGTTCCTGCTTGGTAAGACAAAATACCTGACAAGAAGAAACTTAAGAAAGGAAATGGTTTCTTTTACGTCACAGTTCAAGGTTACACCATGGAAGGTAACACATGGTGGTGAGCATGTGAGGGACCTGGTCACTTTGCATCCTCAGGGAAGAAGCAGAGAGAGATAGATGCTGGTGCTCAGGACACTTATCCTTTTAATCAGTCTAGGACCCCGACTTATGGAATGATGCCACCCACATTTAGGGTGGGTATTTCCATCTCAATCTACAAAGTCCCTAAAGCACACATCCAGAAGCCTGTCTTAAGTGACTTTAGGTCTTAAGTTGACCGTCAGGATAACCCTCACATCTGCCTAATATATCTGTGATAACAGAATATGGTCAAAAAGAGAGAGAACATGTTGGTTCTGGGAAGACAGCATCAGCATAACCACTGAGAAGGCTCCTTCCTGCTTTCTTCCACACTAGGTTTTGAAATGGCAGCTGGGTAAGGATGGACTGGCACCATGGCTCCTGACTTGCACAAGAGGTAGCTCAAGTTTCCATGAAAGGAATGTCCTTTGGAAGTCACCTAAACTCTCTAATTCTGACTTTCCAATTCTTGGGAAATGAGATTGAAAATGGCCTCAGCACGGAGTTACCAGTATTAGGAGAAAACACCAGAGGAAACACAAAGACTGAGAAAACAAAACACTGTTACCTCTCAGTGCTTTGAAGTTTTTATCAATGAAAGAGATGATGGCATAAGCTCAGAAATCTAGATGTTTTTCTGAACATATGGGAAGAAGGCATGACCCAGGGACACCGCATCAGGGTGCACTGGTCACATGGCATGGCATGCCTGAATTCTCTACCCAAGAGAATAGGGCTGAAGGGATGACTGTCCATGTCCATCCTGGTCATACTGTGCTATACTCATTCCTCATGGATTAGATGTTCCCAAGGTGTGAGGCCATAAAAGCAAAGCCAGGAGCATGAAAAAGACCATTAATACTCCATTGGGATTGGTGCCTAGGGGGCTACTGGCTAGTGTTTCCTGTGCCAGAAGGAATACATATTTTGATGTTAGAAATAAAGAACAGAGTAGCACTGGCCAAGCAAGTAAGCAACAACCACTATGCAAGACAATCTAACTACAGACATGACAAGCTGTAATGCCAAGTATGTGTGTCTTCTCTATAAAACAGAAGCAATATATACATCTCTATATCTCTAGTCTCTCATGGGCATTTTTATAAATCTGCTTATACTTAATACATTTGCTTTCTTTGTGTGTGTGTGTGTGTGTGTGTGTGTGTGTGTTTATGGTTCTTTCTTGACATGATTCTATACCTCCTGTCTACTCTGAGGAACAGCGGGCAATTATCTCCCTCCAGCTTCTCTCACACAAAATGCCTGCCTCCACTGCTTGAAGACTCCATGGGCATGACCATCTGGGGCTTCAGAACTATCTTTTCCACTGTGAAGTAAAGGATGACGAACATGATTACCTTAAGGTGGATAATAATGAAAATGAGTATCGATTACCATTAAGAGCAGTCATTTTAGGGACTGGGGCGATAAATTACAAAGGCTGTCCAATTAAAATAACACTGGCAACTGCGAAAACATCTATACAACCAGCAGTTTCCCTTAGGGACTTTAAAATGCCATCCCCTGTGGTGTTTAGGTTAAAGTGTGGGTTGGTGCCTGTGCATATTAGTGGACAGCACCTTGTAGCTGTAGAATCAGGAGATAATGTGAGGCGTAGGAAAGTATGTCTGGGAGGTGATCTGCCCTGGAAGTGATAAATGTCTCTTTCATTTCCTCAGACTTAGGGATGAGAGAAGAGCCATCTACCACCTGTGTGAATGAACACGGATCTTGGGCTGAGCCCAGAGTGTTTCCTTCTCTGTTCTAACTATCCACAGGACTAGGCCTGAAAGCGTCTAGCTTTCATTCACTCTAATCTTCCAAGCTGACTGATTCAATCTGGCTTTTTATTTCCACTTGGTTTCTGACTGCATTGCTCTGCTTGGCCTCATACTAACTTCAACAATATGTCCTAATCTTCTGGCTCCATATTATCTTCTGGTTCACTGTCTTCCTTCACCTGTGTCTAGTTCTATAACTAGACAACATTCCTGGTTAAAGTGCCTTGCACACAGTCCACACCACCTCATCCCCCTTTTTCCTCTCTCTCGCTGCCCTTACACAGCCTGTCTTCCCTGTCCTTACGTGAGTTGGGCATATCCCACAACTGACTCATTCTGTCAAATGTTTGTCCTATTTGTTACTTTGTCTGCCCCTCAATTAGACATCACTGTCAAAGATGGGTGCTTCCTTCTACAAATTAACTTTACCTTCATTGTTAGGGATTAAAGGTATATACTAAGGGAGGGTCTGTATTCCAGCTAGATAATACTGTAATCCAGGGCATGTCTGCATTCTGACCAGATCATATCTTGGATGTGATCCCTTACCAGAGCCATGTTACTGGAATAAAATTCCTAGTTAGGAAATGTTAAGAAGGTTCCACAGAAAGAGTAAGACTTGCTGCTCAAGCTGCTGCAGCTGCTGGATGATGAGGAAGCAGAAGAAAACATTTCAGTGAGGAAACCTATCTAAAATACTCATGCCAAGTATGCACAAACATCCAACCTGAACAGACAACACTCAAAACTATCAACATCAAGGTCATTAGGTTAAAAACCTTTAAAAGATAGAGAAAAAATAAAAGAAAAAAAAACAAAAAACAAAAAAATCCTAAAACAACTGAAGGCCTCAGAGGACATTAAGTCAAAATGTAGACAAGGTTTTCTTTCCAGAGTGGTTGCCGAGTCCGTCCAAGCTGAAGAATTGCTTCCAGATGACAGACGTCGTGGCTACTTAAGATCTAGCAGCGGAGGTAGTCTCTTCAACCACTCTGGAAATCAGTCTGGTGGTTCCTCAGAAAATTGGACATAGTACTACCGGAAGATCCTGCAATACCTCTACTGGGCATATATCCAGAAGATATTCCATCTGGTAACAAGGACACATGTTCCACTATGTTCATAGCAGCATTATTCATAATAGCCAGAAACTGGAAAGAACCCAGATGTCCCTCAACAGAGGAATGGATACAAAAAATTTGGTATATTTACACAATGGAGTACTACTCAGCTATTAAAAACAATAAATATATGAAATTCCTAGGCAAATGGATGGATCTGGAGGCCATCATCCTGAGTGAAGTAACCCAT
>LR750058.1:320095-325095 GCA_902729485.2 Mus minutoides
CTGGTCATCCTTGGGCCACCAGGTCCAACTTCTTCAATAGGTCTTTTCAATGGTCCCAAAGTTTGGTTGAGCACCCCCTGTTTTATGCCCTTTCTCTGATCCACATTTGGTGGAAAGGTTTGTGAATGTCTGGGAGGGCCAAGGCAGACACCTCCAATAAGGCTCTTTGTAGAATCTTAAAAACCTTGTCCATCTCAGGGGTCCATTTTGTTTTGGCTCTTGTCCCTAGTGGCCTCATATAACGGTTTGGCTATCTCAATGAACCCTGATACCCAAAGTCTACAAAACTTGACAGATCCCAGAAATTGTCACACTTGGCTTCAGGTTGATAGAACTGAGATATTGAGGATGGCTTACTTCCAGGGTGTCCAACAACATGCATTGGTTGTCTCTCCTTGAATATGTACCCCAGATAGGTGACAAAGATGAGCCTTCTTAGCAGACACTTGGTCGTCAAGTTGACTTAGCTCCTGTAGCAAGTCTCAGTATGGCCTCCTGGCATGTCTCCAAGCCATTGTGTGACTGAAGCTTCCAATGGCTGTCAGGGGCAGTTTGGTTAACAAAAACCCTGTTCACAGCAGACTGGTACTCTCTGACTTCTGGGTCAAAATCAGTGTAGATCCTATAGACCTCAAAAAGTCTTTCTCGATAGTCTCTGGGTCTCTCTTTCTTTCCCTGCATCACCTGGCTAACATTAAATATATTTGTGGGCTGTTGGCAGCCTCTTGGAGGCCCCAATCAGAATCTGGCAGTGGACCTGGATCCTCTCCTTACCTTCAGCAATGTTAGAATCCCAGTCAGGGCAAGTCAAAAAAAAAAAAAAAAAAAAAAAAAAAAAAGCTGCATAGGTTTCAGCTTAGATTTGAGTGGGCAGCCTATTTGTTCTAAAACAAATTTCCAGGAGGCTCCTGTGATCCCTCTTTCCTCTCTCCCTCTCTCTCTCCCTCTCTTTCTCTCTCCCTCCCCCCTCTTCCCCACCTCCTTTGCTGTGAAGAGGACCTGGAGCAGTTCTTGACAGTGGTGGGATGGTGAGTCAGCACAATTAATCTAGAAGACCTGTGAGAGGTGATGGTCTTTCTAAAAAAGGGGAGTTCTGCAACTTCCAATTCTAAGGATCATTAAAGGCAAATGACATATATGTCACAAACTGTCTCCCTTGAGCAACTGGGGGTCCTTTGGCCCAGAGGAATAAGGCCATAGTAGAGTCAGCCCTCTGGGCAGTGTGGGCCTGAGTAAGGTAGACCCCCAAGTAGAGTCAGGAAATTCAGGGGAGTCAGCTACTGCTCCTCCCTCTGCCTGTGCTGGCTGGGCAGGAGCAGAAACATAAGAAGGGGGACAGAGATCCTTCTCAGGGAGCAGAAAGGGGGAGCAAGGCAGGGGGCTGAGGCAGACCTTCCTTTAGAGGAAGAAAAATGGGGAAAAGTGAGCCCCAGGCCTCATAAACTAAACTTTCACCCTGTAAATGATGGGGAGATGGAAAATCCCCTCCCCAGTCCATCCTACTTTATAGGTGGGCCATTCATTCCTATAAAAGATGGTTGTACAATTTTCCAACCTACTCATGACTGTTTTTATCTTAGAAACAAAATTCCTTAATTCCTTCTACAAGTAAACCCAAGTTTTCTCTATTAACTGGCTCTAATTTATAACTGTGTCAGTATATGTTAACCACTTTGGGCTTATAGTTTTAGTAAGTTCTTTTATCTAAAATATATAGTATACCTTGTAGATGTGTGGTCCTCCCTCTCATGAATCTCTAATGCTTTTGCATGTTTATTATTTGAGCATCACCAAATCTTGGAAGATAAAATCCGAGAGAGGGAGTTCTAAAACAACCAGGAGACTCTGAGATATTAAATGCCCTGCTCAAATGCCTACAAAGAGCCCACCACCATTTAGAAGCTCAATACCAAGAGGCTTCACGGGCAGGTCTAAACACCTGCTCACAATCCCAAGACAATCAGCTTTTATTTACTGCTGCATCCCACTGGCTATTGTCCTACCAATTGAGGTCAAACCTCACTACTTCTCAGAGCCTGGGAATAATTTCAGCCTGTCTGAAGCCATCAGAGCCTGTGTGTTCCTACAGCAAGCTGCCTAAATTAGTTTGTATATGTTACAATTTAGTAGTGTTCTCAGAACCACTTCATGCTGGACAGGCCAGAACCAATTTATTGGAGCTGGCCCAGCTGTTCTAAGGATGGGGTGCATGTGGAGGCAGGCAGTGACTCTCACAACATGCTGGTGTGTTGATTCTACTCCTCCGCTGAGGTAGCCTGTGCACTGTTATTTCTCTGAGAACTAGCCTTCTGAGGGGTAGCCTTAGTCCTTCTGTATTATTCATAGTTTGCCAATTCTGACCTTTCTTCCTTTTAGATAAATTAACCTCTAAAACTTTCTAACTCATACATATTCCTTTTAAACACACAATTAGATCAAGTTCATATTTCAAGTTTGCAAGGAGTATATTTTGATTCTGGCCACAATGGAGCAAGAGAACCTGAGCCTCAGCATGGTCATTGGAAATAAGGGTGCAGTGTTCAGACTTAGGAGAGCAGAGAAGGCCATACAGCAAACCTCGAGAGATGGAAATAAACTACTGTGTCTCTAAGTCTCCACATCATTGACTGAAGCATGCTTCCTAGCTACAGCATAAGGAAGGAAGGGGCATAAAAACAAGAGAGTCCAGAGCTGGACGAGGCCACTGAGGCTAGATTGTGAAGCAAGGTGCCCAAAAGGACCTTTGGGCGTCTTTAGCACGCTTCATGGAGTCTCTGGCTAAATATGTACCTGTATACAAGTGCAGGTGGATAGATACTGGAACAAAGCCTAACTAGGCACACATCAAAATTGTGGTCTGGGAGCTTGGGATGTGGCTCAGCAGATAATAGCACTGGATGATCTTGTACCCTGGTTCAGTTCCCAGCACCCACAAGGCAATTAACAACTGTCTGGAACTTCAGTTCCAGAAGATCTGATACCCTCTTCTGCTTCTGCAAGCACAAAGTACACATGAAGTGCACAAACATACATGTAGACAAAACACTCATACACATATAATAATAATAATAATAATAATAATGATACATGCATAATCTTTTATAAAAAACACTTTCATTATTTTTAAAATTGTGGCCTGCACTTAGGGCAGGAAAGAAGGAACATTGGTTGACGTTATCACATCCCAGGAATTCCCACATGAGCTAAAATTCTCCTAGAGAAAGCACATAATGATATTTAACCTAATGGTCCAAAGATGGAACTATTTCTCTGAAGTTATGAACCAGGAGTGGGGTGCATTATGCTCAGATGAATAGGAATTTGTAGTTGATTTGTAGTTGTCCTGACCGATAACTACAACAACAAAAGGAGTTGGATGTTCCACAAATTAGGAAGGCACAAGTGAAATGGGCTTCATTTGCAGATGACACGCTCCCCCCTAAGAAACCTAATGAGTCTCTTCATCGAAGTTGTGGAATAAAAGATCAATATGCAAACGTGAATGATTTCCTTATACACTCACAGTGAACACTTAGAAGAATAGTTTTAAAATGTCAATATGTCATTGATAATATTAACTAAGTGAGTTCTTTTAAAATGCATGACATTTATAGCTATGGAAAAGAGAGCTAGTCTATCTGCAAATCACTCAATGTCAGCAACACACCAATCCTGAAAAAGAGATCTACAAGAGCCAATAAAGACTGATCGATATTGAGTTCTCTGGAAACTGACAAACTTATTCTAAAGTTACATTGAAATATGTATAAATTATGATAAGACAAAACAACTCAATATTTTATTTTTTTAATTTGTATTTGTTTTCTTTTGTGTGCATGGGTCTTTGGCCCACATTTATATATGTGTACCACCTGCACACCTGCACGCCAACATTGCTTCAAGAGATCAGAGGGCATCCTGATTCCCTGAAACTGGACCTGTGGATGGTTGTGAGCTACAATGTCAGTACTGGCAACTGAACCTGGGTTCTCTGTAGGGGCAACAAGTGCTCTTAGCTGCTAGCCATCTTCTACAGCCCATGGTTCATCAGCCCAAGCAAAGGGATTTCAAAGGAGGAAGATAAATACACTGAGACCCAACCTTCAAGACTTTAAAAAAGCATCTTTAACCAAGAAACTGAGGAGTTTCTAAAAGGGGAGTCAGACTGTTGGCAGACAGAATAGAGTTCCAGATAGGATCTGCAGATTTACTAAGGGCAGCTGTGAAGGTCCAGCAAATGCTGATCACCCTGACAGTATGCTGGGCTTTGTGTTTCAGCTTTTAACAGACTGAAAGTGGATTATGGGACTAGTGTAAAATCACAGTTATGAAACTTCTAGAAACAAATGAATATAGACCATGATGACTTTGGGGGAGAAAACTGTCAAACCAGGCATGCAAAAGTAGAACTCATAAAAAAATCAAACAACTTTTTCTTCAAAGAACAAGATTAAGAATGCTAAGGAAAAGATAGCAAGGCATGTTCTGAGAAAACTGCAAATCATTAACGAATTATACGTGCTTGAAAATTTTCAGTTCAGTAACGTGAAGACAATGGCCCAATTTAAACGGTAGAAGGTTTTGATTAATCCTAAGATCCATACAGGAAATGAACACACAGAGAGATCACTGGCCCCATATATCACAACTGGTCTTTTCTTCCCTAAGTCTTTAAGCAGTAATTTAACCCCTAGTTTCTTTTCTACAAGAAACAAAAACATCATCCCAGAACTACCTGCATAAGAATGATAAGAGCTGTATCTGAAATATTCCAAACCCAGAAATGACCCAAATGCCCATCACCTGCCAAACAGAAAACACAATTGGGCTAAGTGAGCATAATGGAATCCTACTGAGAAAAAAACAAACAACAGACAGACATCAAACTTGTAACAGACACAGCAATGAAGCTTGAAGGTAAGACACCAAGAGGCTAGGCACTGGGAGGGCTTGTGCTTCATGGTCCCAGGTAGAACACTCCAGGGGCACCTGGCACTGCT
>LR750058.1:330095-348856 GCA_902729485.2 Mus minutoides
CTCGCCAGCTCCTAGGGTCTCAACACGCACATCTATCTGGTATGATTTTTTTCTCCATCAAGAATTCAACCACCGTCAAGTTTGTATGTATGATCAGAAAGGTTAAATTCAAGCTAGTGAAATCCAAAAGCAGGTTATGGTTTTGAGTAAAACCAAGCATATTTCCAGGCTAATCCAGCAGCAGGGTTTCTATCAGCACTCACAGAAACAGCAGTGCTACAGAAATGGTACACAGGAGACATGTGTGGAATCTCACTTGTGAAACTAAGCTGCCCACATTCTAGGCCATGGAGGATGATACCAAAGGAGCAATGGCTTCATTCTTAACAACCATGTGAAACTGGGCAAAGTAATGAACAAAATGTAGATGATAAAAAACTAGAGAAATAATCAAACATTCAAATTGCCACCACAGTAAGAGTTCTAGATGCTGAGACATCATGCTGTTTAAACATCAAACTGGGACTGAGAATGGTTCACTTGGCAACACGCTGCTTTGAAAGATGAGGACCTGAGTTCACTCTGAAGAAGGAACATTAAAAAGCTAGGTGCAGCAGCTTGCAATCCTAGTCTTGCAGTGGCAAAGATAGGCAGGTCCTTGGGGGCTCACTGGCTAGTTAGCCTAACCTACTTGTCCAGTTCCAGGTTTGTGAATGTACATGTGTACTAAAAACTATAGTGAACAAAGTTGCCCTCTGGCCTTCAAACATACATATGCACCTACACATATACATCTGCACATTCATAAAAGTGTACATACTCAAAAAGTTTTCAAATTGAAAATCTATTCTAAACTGTGAATTAATGTCAGCACTAGTGAGCATGTACACCAGATTATTTTAGAACAAAGATGCGATGATATGAGCAAGCTGAGAGTTATGGTTTGAGACTGAGAAAATCCTGTCTGAAAGATAAATTATTGTGCCATGCAAGAAAATTAATAGACCAAAAATTATCGATAGTCTTGTGATTCATGAAAATCCTAGCTATTTGCATATAGCTGAATATAGGCGGAAATTACTTGGACAAAGTGTTAGGCCAGGGCTTGGTCTCACACAACCCACTGCAGACCTTTACCAGGTCCTACCAGACATAAGACCCTCTAAAAATGAACACATTGCCAGTTCATCGAGCTGAGTACCAATCTGTACTCTGTTCTTGGAAGATCAGTGAAGATATTGATACTCTCAAGTGGGTGTCACTACACTCAAACCTCACAGGTATTTCTGGTGCCCTTACATATGAAATGTTTCCCCAAGAGCTCTTGTGTGTATGAAAACTTGGTTCCCAGCTGCTATTGTTGCTTGGGAGGTGGTAAAACCTTTGAGATGGACCTTCTGAGAGTAAGTGGCAGCACTGAGCCACTGGAGGTTGGTAAACCTTGAAGGTAATACACATCCCTGATTCTTGTCTGCAGCTCTGTACTTCCTGGTCAGCCAGCATGTGAGAGGCATCCTCCATGTGCTCCTGCCACTGTGCTCAGGGACCCTAGAGCTGCCATGTCTTTCACACCACAAAAGACTTAGATAATGAGCCAAAATTCAACCATTTAGGATTTAAGGTGGTTAGTTTTAACTGTCAGCTAAAATCTAGAAGCATCCTAGAAGGGAGCCTCTATAAGGGACTGACTAGATTAGGTTGTGGGCATGCCTATGAGGGAGGATCCTAATAAGTGGGAAGATCTATGCTCTGAGGGTAGCACCATTTTCTAAGCAGAGAGGATCCTGGGTTGTGTAAGAGTAGAAAGAACAAGCTGAGCATTAACATGCCAGCATTAAAACTGTTCTCTACTTTTGCCTGTGCATGTGGCATGACTGGATGCTTCAAGTCCCTGCAACCTTGACATCATTGCAATGACGGACCATAACCTGGAATTGTTTTTGTTTGTTTGTTTGTTTTTTGTTTTTTTGGTTTTTCCAGACAGGGTTTCTCTGTGTAGCCCTGGCTGTCCTGGAACTCACTTTGTAGACCAGGCTGGCCTCGAACTCAGAAATCTACCTGCCTCTGCCTCCCGGAGTGCTGGGATTAAAGGCGTGCGCCACCACGCCCGGCTATTGGAATTGTTAAGTAAAGAAACCTTTTTATCATATAAGTTGCTTTGTCAGCATGGTTTATCACAACAACAGGAAACAAAACTAAGAAAGGTCAACTACATGAGGTGAGAAAAATGACTCAAAGCTCCTAAGTTCCAGAGCAACACTGTGGATGCCAAGAACCATCAAAGAATGTTGTCTTCCTGGGGTTGGAAGTGAGGCCAGGAAAGAGGGTAGGGGATTTTCAGAAATAAAGAAAAAGGGATGCAGCAACAATTTTCCAGGAGCATTTATTACATTCTAATACCCTTGGAACAAAATAACATTTTTTTCTCAGTTCTCTGAAGTTCCATGCCTGGTTAGTTTTAACTGTCATCTTGGTACAGCCTAGAGTCATCTGAGAGAAAAAGCTTTAATTAAAAGATTGTCTTGTTCAGATTGGCCTGTACGAGACTGTCTTCATTGTGAACTGATTTAGGCAGGCCCACTGTGGGCAATACAATTCCCTGGGCAGGTATTCCTAGAATGCGTAAGAAACCTAACTGACCTTGAGTTAATCAGCCATCTATTTGTATTCCTCTATGATTTCTCCTTCAAGTTCCAGCCCTAACTTCCCTCAATGGTGGCCAGTAACCTGGAAATATAAACCAAATAAACTATTTCCATCCCTAAATTGCTTTTTGAGAGAGTTTATTCACAGTAAAAGAATGAAATTAGAACATTCTGCGAAAACTAACCCAGCAGTAGGCCACCTCCCAGCATATTCTCATGTATAGATTTGGCTGCATGGCTCAGAACAATTGTGCTGCACATGCTGTACATGAAGAAGCACATAACTCTATGTTTCAGCAAGTAGCCTAGGGACATAAACACCCTCTCACTAAAGCAAGATGAGCTGAAGACCAGGGAGGGTCTGGCTTCTGGCTGGCTTCTGGCTTTCAGTAACATTAAGTCCTCACAGGTCCCTGATCATGTGAGGTGTTCCAAATGCTGAGAGATTTGAGTTCCTTCCTGTGTGGATCACCCTCCTCCTGAGGGCTATGTCTTTCTCTTTTCACCAGCTTCACTTTTTCTTATCTCTCAAGCAAATGTTGACCACTTTGGCTCTAATATCCCCCATTTCCACAGGCACATTCCTTAAAATAAGGAAGGTACTTGTGGAATTGTTTTCTTTGCTCCAGGGCCTTCAGCAACCATCATGAATGGTGGTGCAAACCATTTCAGAGAATATGAGCAAAGGAGCTGTACATTATGCCTGGAGGAAGGTCACCAAGCAAGTCATACTTGAACTCAGCCTTGAAGGATCGTTAGGTGTGTGGAATATGGAAATGAAGGAAGAATCTGCTAAGAGAATATAACAAAACAAGAAATTCCACATTATAGTCAAAATTGTTCTTATAGTTTGATATTACTGAAATGCAAACTAGTTTCTGGTTAGAGGAGCGGTGCTTGCATTTTCTTAGATTTCTAGATTGTTCTATTTGGGAAGATAATGGTAGCATCACTAAGACAAATAAAACATGGAGTACCAAGTACATTCTGACTTATTGAGAGTATGATCTCCGGGGAGTGCCAGTTAGCTAAGAAGTTTAAAAACAAAAAAGTAAACTCATGTAAGGGATGGAATGGGACATGTAGCACCCAGGAGGCAAGAGCTGAGAGGCAAGGAGCAGGCTAAGTCACTCAATAGCCCTGGGATATTACTTACCTGACTAGCAACAGAGAGGACCAAAAGGCTAGAGATACCTGTAAAGTTAAGGTAGCCAAGAGCCACAAGAATCAAAGAACTCTTATATCTTTATAGAAAAGCAGGAGTCTATTGTCATGGTAACAGTGGAAAAACCAGACTTTTAAAAAAAATTAAAAAGATTTGGTCATTAGTAACAAATTCTACAGACAATATAAAATGGACCTGAGGTTGAATAGAGTCGTTTCAGGGTGGATCTTCAAACTAATGTATCAGAAAAGGCTTTTATCATCATCATACTCTCTGCCTCTGCCAGCTCCTTCCTCTCGGAGATCTGGGCACATTTTCAAACTCAAATACAGTAAGTTTTTCAAGGGACCATACATTCTTTTTGGATTCTGGATTCTGGGACAGACTTTCCTGGTTTTGCAGGAGACTCTCAACTTTTTGGTACATGTCAGTCCTGTGGAAGATCTCTGCTCACACGGGAGTTCTTCAGTCATTCAATTTGACACACATGGCTTCACCTGTACAGGACCAGGTCATGGATAAACTCAGAATGCTGAAGCCTACTCTCCACCAACCTGTGTGTGATAGTGGGAACATGTGCATGTGTGTGATCATGTGTTAGGGTGCATATGTGAGTGTGGATGTGCAGTGTACACATGTATGTGGAGACCTGAGAACACGTTCAAATCTTCTTAGGACATCTACCTTAGGATTTTCTGAGGTTTTCACGAACCTGAAATTGACCTATTTGGTGGGTCCATGAGTCGTTGCCTCCCAACTCTAAGATACCAGGTCATTCCATCAAGTTCAACTTTAAAAAAACAACATTGAAAAGATGTCTTCTGTGATGAACTCAAATTCTTACACTTTCAAGGTCAACCTTGAATGCCGTTGCTTCTCATCTACTCTGCTTACACTCAAGCTCAACGCCAGGACAAATATAAGGGGAGAAATGTGGCTTTCACAGCTGTGTGTGCTCACAGCTTTCTGCTTCCATGCACAGACAAGACTGGTGAGGTGAGCCTCCCTCTGGACTCTAGGAGGACCAAGAGCCCAACATAAAGCCATTCTCATTGTTCCCAGCAGTGTGACATCTGCTTCTTTTTCTAGCCTTCCAGGATAATCTCCTTCTATCCGGAGATGCCTTAAAAATAGCTCAGAGCAATTTTCAAAGCCTAATAGTCATTAAAGAGGTGCTAGAAATGATCACATCCATGCAGACTCAAAAGCACAAGGGGATTTCTAGCTGTCTCATTAGCATGCCAACCAGTCACCCAAGGAGTGGAGATTTCCTACTATCACCTTCAGGAAAGCTTCTGACCTCTCACCCTTTGCAGAGATACATGTGCCTGCTTGGTGCTGTCTTAGTGGGAAACCAAAGGACATGTGCCTGTGCCTTCAGGCATGCAGCTATCTCAGATCAGTTCATAACTTGATACCCCCTACGGGCTCTGAGAGCTGTAAAGAAAATGCAAAACCACACGCTATTCCTGAAGAAAACAAACTCTCAGGCTGCTGAGATGACTGTGGTCCAACCAGATGATAATTAAGCACAGTGTTGAATACATTCCATCCATTCTCTGTGATAAATTGAAGTTTAATATTGTCCTTGATCCACACTTCTGCTTCCTCCACTTAGTATCTTTTGTGGAGCTCTTGAAAATTACCACAGCTTTCTCCTTCAAGAAATTTCCTCTTACCAGAAGGGTGCAAAACGGTAGTTATGATCAATGTGCTCTTGACAAACTAAAACTACACTTCAAATGGTAAGATGTGTATGTAAGGGGGGTAAGCTTCACTGCTAACAGTGTTTATGAACCATACACCCAGATGGCTAGATTTTGTCTATGTACCCTGTTTGGTTGAATCTACCCCAAATGGCTGTCAAGACTTTTCAAAAGCCAAAATCCTATCTTCAGTATATCATCCCCTGCCCCTGATTGCTGAAATGGTGTGATGTATTGTCATTGAATTCCAAAGGATGCATAGAAAACCACTCACAGAACAGTGTACTAAGGGGGACAGTGTGCATATGCATCATAGATAACTTATAGTAACTTTGAGAGAGAAACTTCTGTTTGCTCACTGCATTCTTATCTCATCTGTACCTTAAAAAATAATATAGCTGGAGCATTGCTAACCTGAAAGTTGATAATGCCCCAGTGTCTGGGGGCCTTTGGGTACTAACTAGAGTCTGCATGTAGAAACTCTGCGTCATTCAATTGTTTCATGCACAAAGTTATGAAAATGCTGCATATGCCTGTCATTGGTCTTTGTATGCAAGGCACCTACAACACATGAAGGAATGTTGTGCTTAGACCTGAGAACCAACCCCAGGACTTCCCAGCACGCACTCCAAAATCGGAGCCATACCAGATGATAACTGTGAATACCACTTACAGAGCATGCTGGGATGGGCACTTGGCATGGCTCTGTCTTCCTGGGTTTGATCTCCACACACTGCCTTGGTTAGAGCACATATTCTATCAGAAAAGGCAAGGTGACCGTTTCTATTTCCATGTAAGATCAGTGGGACTGTAAAGTAATGGGGCCACCGCTTTATGATACGACTTTCTACTTTCAATTTCAGTTTCTGTTTTGTAACTCGCATCCAGGCAGCCCATTTTTTAGCACTCCTGTGAGAGGAAGGTTGGCATGTGTGTGCAGGGAAGGCTAGCACAATGCACTCATCTTGGCACTTTTGGTAAAAGCAGAACCTGAAAGCCATTTGCACATCCACGTAGAGATGCTCAGTGGACACAACCACGCAGAGACTGCTCAGTGGACACATCCACGCAGAGATGCTCAGTGGACACATCCACGCAGAGACTGCTCAGTGGACACATCCACGCAGAGACTGCTCAGTGGACACATCCACGCAGAGATGCTCAGTGGACACATCCACGCAGAGACTGCTCAGTGGGCACATCCACGCAGAGACTGCTCAGTGGACACATCCACGCAGAGACTGCTCAGTGGACACATCCACGCAGAGACTGCTCAGTGGACACATCCACGCAGAGACTGCTCAGTGGACACATCCACGCAGAGACTGCTCGGTGGACACTATGGAAGGCCCTGTGGCAATATGTACAGAGGTTGTGGGTGTTCCTTCAAACTGCAGCCAGTAACTTGATATAAACAAACACATTGCTGTGTGAAACATCTCTTTGGAAAAATATACTGTAACCAGTATGTATTATTTCCTCATTTTCACTGGTTCCTTGAGAATTTCATATAATTTATCTTGATCATATTCATGGAACTTCTCCCAGATATATTCCATCTCTACTTTTGAAACTTTTATCCACTTGTATTCCTTAGAGTTTTAAATACAGTCTGTGCTGCCCATAAACTCTGGGGTGTGTGGTTTTCCACCGAGCAGTGGTCACACTCCTAGGAGAATGGACTATCCCATTTCCAACAGTTATCAATTGCCAATAGCTCCATATATATATAGTCCTAGGTACAAAAATATGTCTCTCTCTCTCTCTCTCTCTCTCTCTCTCTCTCTATATATATATATATATATATATATATATATATATATATATTCATTATATATAAAACAGAGAGAGGAGAGAGAGAGAAACTAGTAATTTGCTTGCTAAAGTAATATTAGAACTTTTTCTAGGAAAGGTGCTAGACTAATAGGACAAATTTATAAGGGGCTTACTGTAATTACATAAATATCTATCTTTATCTTATATTTTAAATGCTCACTTTAATTACAACTTACTCACAGAAGCCAGAAGAGGATCCAGGAAATAATTTCATAATATACCTTCACATATAACATAGCCACCTCTTAGTGCACACATAACTCTGGCAATCTTTGAGAGGATCCAGCCCTTTCCCTGTGGTTCATCCAATATCAAAGGTGCCAAGAAGTACACTGAGTTCATTCAGCAGTTTTAGTCCTTAGGCATGTTGATGGAGAAGACATAGAATAGTTAGCTGAAGAGAAGAAACCTCTTCTTGCATGCAATCATGTCAAGGTTGCATCAAGACAGAGACACGAGTAAACTCACATAGTTCATCCATTATATGACTTAATTAGGAGAATAGAACTTATAATTGGGCTTCTACCCAAGGCATCTAATGGTGGTGAATTCACTGTCCCCATAAATGACATCTCCTCAGGATGATGTAAAGATAGTCACATCTTGAGTCCTTCAAATCTCAATGATTGGAAGGGCAGGGATAAGAGTCCGTGCTCAGGTAGCATCTATGACTCAATGCATTGTTGAGAACCAGGACACTTGAGGTTCACTTAGGATCCATGAAAATGAGCAGGTCATGAAGCAAAGGCAAGAAGCATTGCATGAGAATGCTGGGAGCTGATGTCAGAATTCCATGTCTGTTGGGGATGATATCTGAGAATAAATGCAAAGCAGCCATTTCTATGACTGACATTCTGTCACTGTTAGTGACCATTAGTATAGAAGCAGTCCACCAAGAGAATGGAGCCAGGACAGCATCTCAAAACACTTTCTTAATACTGGTGTGGTAGTTAACGTTGACAGCAGGATCTAGAATGATCTGGAAGATAAACTTCTGGGTATATCTGTAAGGGGGGCTTAGATTCTGTTTACTGTGGTGGGAAAGCTTACTCTGAATGTGGAAGACATCATGCCAATGGCTGGGCTCCAGATTGAGGAGGCAGCCTGAGCACCAGCATTCATCACTCTCAGCTGCCTGACTGTGGGTGCAATGTGGCTGACACTACTGCCGCTATGCCTGCTCTGCTACAATTGTATCCTGTTAAACCAAAACTAAGCCCTTCACCCCTACGTGGCTTCATCAGGTATTTTTTACTGCAAGAAGAAAATAACCAATGTAGTACAGAGCTGGCCTTTTCCACTTCACACATGTCAGTAGAAGATCGCTGCTCTTCTGACTACAGGCAAGCTTGCACAGCCTGCATGTGCCTCCTGGTCAGGCAGGTCAGAGCTCTGTGTGAAGCATGCCTGAGAGCAGCTTGGCATCTGAGTGCCTGGCAGCGTTTTCTGAAGGACTTCATGTCTGTGCAGCAGGTATCAAGCTGATATCTACATGGTAGGGGTCTTTCTGCACATGCCAGGAAATAAGCCAACCCTTTAGGCACGAATGGGCATGGGTCCACACCAACAGAAACCAGGTGAGATGATCTGAGTTGTAACATCTGATCTGTAACATCTGATCTTGCTGTCCTCCATCCCAGAGGCAGAACAAGATGAATAGAGAAAAGACAGAGGTGTTAGAGAACCAAGGATGTCAGCCCCACCCCATGATCCTAGAATTTGAAATAAATTGGCAGGGTCCAGGGGAGTAGCTTGACATGACATCTGCATCAATGAAGTGCCTGCCACATATTCACGAGAATTTTAGGTCTTCAGGACCCATATAAAAATCTGGGCATGAAGCCAATGTGCCTATAAACCCAGAATGAGGGATGGAGCTAAAAAGATAGGCAGGGATCCCTGGAGCTTGCTGACGAGTCAGTCTAACCAACAGATGAACTCCTGGTTCAGTGAAAGGCCCTGTCTCAAAAAGTAAAGTCTATAACAACCAAGGACAATGGGACAAGTATGGTTTCATAAGCACATGGATGTAAGCACATATGCAGTCCCCACATGCCCACCTGCATATGTATACACACACACACACACACACACACACACACACACACACACACACACACACAGTGGGGTCTGGGGAGATGACTCAGTTAACAAAGTTATTGCTATGTAAACATAAAAGTATAAGTTTGACAGCACAAACCTACACTTCCTGAGTTCAAATCCCTGCACCCACCTGCTACCTTTGTGTGACCTTTCCCCTTGCTTATCAGCTCTCCCTCACATTCCAAACTCTGAATAACAACAGCGACACAGCACTATAAGAATGTTTATCATGAAAACTAGAGAAGGTGGCATAGACAGATAAAAAGTAGCTCTGTGAGGCACGTTTCAGCCATGACGATAATGGTGGTGATAGTGGTGATTTCTGCCAATAAAATTCTATTTCCCTGCCAAGGTATTTAACCACCATCTTCTATACTATGATACTCCTGCTACAGAGCTTCAAAGACAGGAGGCTTGCCCAGAAGCTTGTCAGCCAACAAGTCTGGAATACACAAGAAACTGACTCATCAAGGTGGAAGGAGAGCATTGACTCCTGAACGTTGACCTCTGACCTCCACACCCATGACAAATTATGTGCACATAAACACACATACACATACACACAAATTATAAAATAAAATATCACCAATACTTGAAATTTTAACTTTACATAAACCCCACATTTACAGATTAACTAACTCACAAAATTAGGAGTTTGTCTTTCTGAGCATCCCACACTGGAATGACAAGGTGGAGAGATGTCTCAGCCATTAAGAGCACATGCTAGTTTGTAAGAACATCTTGGCTTTGTTCAGAGAACTCACATGGCAACTTGTCTGAAAACCTTCTCTATGTCCACTTCCAGGTGATCCGATACCTTCTTAAGACATCCACAGCTTTTACACATGTATACACACACAGTCAAAACACTCATACACAGAAAATAAAATAAATAGATCTAGAACATTCCATATTAGAATGACTATCTTGAGTCTTCTATTAGTTCTGGAATCCCTAGGTCACCACAACCCCACACTGCACCTTAGAGTAGGATACCTACCATCAGACTTGACTCCTTACTCTAACCTTGTTACTTGCTTACCTTGGCAGACTCTGAGATTTTTTAGCTCCTATTTATGTTTTAGGGCAATACAGAGAAATGAAACCAGAAATAGAAAAAAATATACCCTAAGGATCTGGCCACAGAGCAATGAGTCTTGACTAGTCAAAACTTGAATGGGAGGAGTCAACTGTCTGGAGATTTTAGAGTCATTCAGTTCAAGTCTAAAGGTTTTCTAGTCCAGAGTTGCAGTCATGACCTAGTTCAAGATACGAGTCAGTCTAACCAACAGATGAACCTTTTACTGGGAAAGTTAGCTCTTTGCTTTAGTGATGTTTTCCACAGACTGGATGATGCACATACACTCTGTGGACATTAATCTGCTTTTCTCAGTGTTCACTGGGTTGAATGGTAACATAATCTACACACATCACAAGAGATAACATGTAATAGTTTTGAGCAAATTTCAGGACACCATGGCCAGCCGATTTGCTATATGAGATTAACAGATTAATAACAGACTGACACCTTTGCCTGATATACCAGTCTTCTTCAAGAGGTAAGCTTAGTATCCCTCATATTGAAAAGATGGGGAAATAAAGAATGGAAAAAAAATTGAATTTCATCAGATATTTATTTTTCTTTTTTTTTTAAGAAAAGAAATTCTTTAGAACAGATATCTTTGGATACAGCTTGCTATTACCTATGACATATTTAATGCAGAGAAAGGTCCATAGAGTTTTCCTGGTGGGACCTAACATGTCAACTTGACTAGCCGATAGTGGCCAGTTATTTGGTTAAAGACTAATCTAGGTATTTCTGTAAAGGGCTCTTAGCATTTATATCCATAGTCACTTACATCCAAAGTCAGCTTGAACTAAAGGACACAAATACCAAGAAAAGAGGTGACCTTTGCCTGATGCATTGCATAGAAGAGCAAACCCCAAGGATTCTTAGAACTCCTTCCTTGAGAGACTTACATGGAACTCATAGCTGTTTCTAGTATACAAGTGTATGGCTCAGGTTCCAAACCTGCTTGCGATCCACTTCCTTAGTACGTGTGTTTGTGTGTGTGTGTGTGTGTGTGTGTGTGTGTGTGTGTGTGTGTTTGGTGGGGTGTTGGGGGCAAGTTCTCTTTCTCTAGAGATCCCATAGTGTTTCAAAACAAATGTCAGATTTGAGCAGGTTAACCCAAGCAGTCAGTATCTGAATGCTTTTTTTTTTAATCTCTTTTGCCTGACAATGGAGGAACCGGGGCTTTGGCCAATAGTAGAGCACCTGCCTAGCTTGCACAAGGCTCTGCATTTAGTCTCTAGCCTCCAATCGCAACACACACATCTATATTCTTTCTATAGCCCCCTCTCACTTACTACAGATTAATGAAGAGGATGTCAGGATACTGAACATTCAAGACTAGCCCCAGCCCATGCAATAGGTCACCAGAGAGGCAAGTGCATATCCCTGTTCAGGTCTCCTTTCTTGTTCATCATCTCCCGCCTGAGCAACAGCAATTTGTGAATGAGTTTGAGGAGTCTACTCATTAAGGCCAAGTAGGAAGCAGACTAGACACTTTGTACTTAGAAAAACAAGACTCTGGAAGATATGTGTTATTGTCCTGATTCCATCTCTTACTATATTTGCAATGTTGGGCCACTTTCCCAAAGTTCTTTGGCTTCCATTCCCTTCTCACAAAGGGCAGTGACAGCTGACAGTGCCAACCCTTATTTAATTCTTGTGGTTTTGGTGAAAAAGTAGAAATCAGATCTTTGGGAAGCCTTCATATTTAAAGAATGATTAAAGAATATTTTAGAGAATGAGAAAGAAACCCCTCGCCTACACACAGACATCTGACAATGTTCATGGCTCCTCCAAGCTACCCCAAGTGTAGTCTTCTCTTGTGGCTATAGACAGGAGATAAAAGCAGGCTCTCAGAGCTTGTCCTCATCATAAAGACCAAATAAATACTATTAACTCCAGGGAAAGATGCACACATACCATTTATTTTCTGTCTTAAGATGCGCTTGATGCAGTCATTTTCCATTTGGTCTCTGAAGCTGCAATTGGCCAATGCCTGCAACAGGACATTGAGGATACTGAGTTCTGTGGTGTGTGAGCAGCCACCATGAACTGTCCTAGCCCAAAGCCTTTGCAGCCTCAAGTTGTCCACACAGACTTCCTTGCTGGACTCATGTTCCTACTACCCACCAAAGTGTGTTGTTCATTAAATATTTTATTGGGTTTCCATGTCCATGAGAGAATTAAAAGCACAATTTGAATCTCAGCATGTCTCACTCTAGGATATTGAGGACAAAGCAATGGCCTACAAAGCTTTTGACAGATGTTTGACTTCTCTGGGCCTTGTTTTAATCACCTAGAATTCAGAATGTCAATGTGCCTGATGGTAGCATCCAGAAATGAGTGACAAGTAGAAAGTTGTATTTAATGGATGTCAGATGAACTGAGCATTGACCATGAGCGGAATCAGTATCCTCCCTACAAAGAATACAGGAATCAGACCTAGTGCTTAGAGAGGTATGCTCTACTACACTCCACAAGGACAGGATTCCCAGGCAACAGAGTTGTTGCCCTGTGTGAGTTTTCTTGGGGGACAACAAAGGAAAATTTTTGTTGTACAGTATTGGAAAGTTATGGAAGGCTCCCACCAAATCTGAAGTGAAAGGAAACTCATCACCTCAAAAATCCATTCCTTGGTGTTAAGGCTGACTAGCATGCAGGACAAGAGAGTGTGTCTCGCCTTAAGGAAGGCATGAGGCAGAGGTCAGTCCTGCTGACCGGGTTGATCCAAATAAGGAGGGGTCAGCATATCATATAATGTCCTCAGGGTTCTCTCTTCCTACCTGAGTCAGCTCAAAGCCTCTCCACCCATCAGCACCTCCGACATAAACAGGTACATGTTCAGGTCCTTCTTAATTCAAATCTCTAGGCTTTAGGAAACAGCTCTGCGGTGCAGTGCTTGCCTTGCATGCTTGAGGGCACAGGGTCTACCCTCCTCACTGCAAACACAATGGCCCATGTCCCTTTCCTCTCTTCTCCCTCCTCACAGCATCAGTCTACCCAGGAATAGCTCTCTCTCTGAAAGCATGCTTTTCATCCACCCCAGAGCTTCCTGTGTCCACCTCCTCTTTACTCTGCACCTCACTGCCCACACAGTGGCCCTGGCTAGGCTCACCAGTCATGTGGATTGACAGGGCAGCTTCAGCATTATCCGTAAGCACTATTCACTTTTTCTCTCCTCTTGGTGTGCTCACTTCACCACCTCTGCTTCCCATCTTTGCTACCTACTTCCCACAGCCCTGTCTACCCACTCACCTCTTGAGTGTGGGCTGGGCCCCCTGTTCCATCCTCTCTACATCCCACATGCATAACTGGCTTCCATCACTACCATACATGCAGTGTGACCCCAGTTGATATGCAGGCTCAGCATACCAACATGTCCCTTTCAGGCCCTTGTTTCCATATTTGGCTGCCTAAATTTCCATCACCTCTGCTCTCTCCTCTTCCTGATTGCTTGTTGGAGAAGAAGCTCAACACCCACCCAAGTGTCAAATTAGAACTAAGTCTCCTCCTGCTAGATTTCTCTATGAGAGCAATTAGCAAGCCCATCTCCTGAGCATCTTGTGTTATCTTTGCCTACATTTTTCTCTGTGGGTGATGGATATAACTTCCTAGTCTTTCTCTTCCCTAACCTAATTTTCAATGTCTACTTTCTACCCACATAGATAATGCTAAGAAGCAACTGTGCTCACAGCAAGGTTGTACTACGCTGTGGCTCCATCGCCCACAAGACCTGTGGAACTTATGTAAAAAGGTTGTTATCTCATAACTAGGCTTCAGTTCTAACCCAGTTTTCTATTACATCACAACCACCCATGTCTGACTCAGCTCATGCTTGAGCCCTGAGATCTCTGATCACACTAACATCTTCCTGGAACCCCTTTATGTCCCCCTGACAAACTACTCTTCAACCTCCATTCTCAGAGCTGGTTTACAATTTCTGAAATGTTCATCTCAGGAAACTTTCTCTACCTTGCCCCTAGTATACTTGGGTTCTGCCCTATTGAGGTTTGGTCTGTTGCTATGTATTACAATGCTAAATTCTGTATCCCAAGGTCTCATTGATAAGTGAATTTTCACATATATCAGCTTTTGAGGTACAAACTGTGCTCCTTAATTGAAAATTATTGGTTGAGTAAAAATGGCTGCAGTCAATTACTGAAGGGAATAGAGGTAGGCGCGTTATCAGTTACCTGGTTGGGATTGTAGGTAAAGAAGAGAAGAAGAGCATGGGAGGGAGGAGGAAGCGGCCATGAGAGGATGAACACATGGCCAGGAGATACAGCAAGTATTTGGGACACACCACTGGGGAAGTAGCCAGGCCAGCAGTTAGGAAAGTAGATTAGGGGTGACCCTCAGTAATTGTCAAAGCCAAATAAAGTAACCATAGTCTGAGTCTTATTCATTTGTAAGCTAGATGGGGATAAGTTTAAATCAGTTCAACTACACTTCCCTGTACACACGCTGTATTCTGAGCCTGTTCCTGGAGTTGGCTGTCTGCCTGCCTGTGCCCATGACTGGGCTATAAGCTATCTTCCCGCCTTCATACCAGGTTGATTTTCTGTTGATGGGTCACTCCTCCTCCTCTTCCCACAGCTGGATATCCCCGAGAGCAAAAGCAGCTGCCTGTCCAAGGCTCTGGAAGCTCCTATTCTGTGGCTCTTTGCTTTGAATGTATCAATGGTTCCAGCTCCGTGGTTCTCAACCTTCCTAATGCTGAGACCTTTTAATGTAGTCCCTCATGTTGTGGTGACCACCAAACATAACATTACTGTCATTGCTACTTCCTTTTGCTACTGTAATTTTGCTAATGTTATGAATGGTAATATAAATATTTGATATGCAGGATTTCTTAACTGACCCTTAAAGGGGTCACAACCCAAAGGTTAGGAACAACTGTATAACTTGCTTAATGCCAGCAGGAAACTTCTACCTGTTCACAGGTGCCCTAAAAGGGAAAGTTAGGTTTATAAGAGACTTTTGCATAGCTTGTGGCATAACATCCAGAACTAAAACTACAAAAAGCTTCCACATTTAGGTATTGAAAACTCAGGTTGCTCTTCAGGGAAGGAGGAAGAGATGGGAATGGAAGATCTGACAGGAAGGCAGAAGGGAAAGTGTGGGGCTAATTGAGATGGTAGAAGAGAATTAGCAGAGGGGACAGTGGGCACAGGGAGGGCAGTGGGGAAAGGATGAGTCAGAACAGAGTGTAAGACATGTATGCCAATGTCACAATAAAGCCCATTAGTGTATATGCCAATTCACAAATTAAGCTAAAACGACAGAATCAGCTTGCTTGCTCTGGAAGAAACCATACCGCTCACACGTCCTCTGGCAGTTTGTGTTACTCCCCCTTTCCTTTCACCTGCAGAGAACATCACTAAAACTGAAGGAGGGGAAAACTAACAGCTGGTTGTGGGCAGCCTCTTCCCCAAGCAGCACTGAAAGCAATGTGGATCCTAGGCACCAAGCCCTCCAGTCAGGGGCACAGAAACATCTGAGATTGGAAGTAAATGTCATAACACAGGCTGGCACAAAGGGACAGATGTCTGCCTCACCGAGCCACCAAATATCCCCATTTATTGCCTTTAGCATCTCCCCTTGGCCCTATCACTCCCCCCACCCCTAGACTTCCCACTGTATCAGCAAGACCTGCTTTTGAGAACTTGGCTTCCTCACTGGGCCTCTCCCATAGTATAACTTCACACTATATAGACTTAGTGCTTTGTCCTTGTCAGTCTTTCTTTTGCTAGTCTAAATTACAGGACTCTATGTAGAAAGACTAGGAGGGTGAAGATTTCAACTTTTCCTGCAGTCATGAACATGAAGGGGAGGAGCTGGTCAATCTTCCATCACAGCCTGGAAAGTCAACCTGATTTTAGGTTTGCACCCTTTGGAACTATGAGATGGATGTTTCTGCCATTTAAGTCTGGAATATATGGTGACAGCCACCCAGGATACCAATACCTACAACCTGGGTGCACAGGTCCAGTGTATTCAAAGACAAGCTTGCACTTTCTGTACAGGGTACCATGGTTTCCTGTGTCTCTGCTCTGTGTATACCAAAAGACCCTGATCATCCAAGGAACACCATGCTGTCAAGATGCAATCTGGCTCATCTTTTGTGGTCTGCAAACCCTGGGATGAGAGCTGTCCTCCTGACACAGTCTGGAAATGAGCAGTGCCCACCAACAGACACTGACCATGCTTTCTATTCTAATTAAAATTCTAAATTGCTCTTGCTTTCAGTTTTCATGTATGTGTGAGTATGGGTGTGGACATGCACGGGTGCATTCTTATGGAGTCTAGTGGATGATGTTGGGAAACATAGTCAACCACTCTTCTGTCTTATTCATTGAGGCAGGTTCTCTCAATCAAATCCAGAGTGTGTTGATATGACTGGTCTCACTTGTCGGTTCACTCTGGGATCTTTCAAGGCTGGAACTGCATTTGGGTCACCATGCCTACCTAGTGTTTCATGGGTTCTAGGGCTATGGACTCCAGTCCTCACCCTTCCATTAACTGTTAAAGCATCTCCTGAGCCCTTCAATTCCTTTTTAAGTGTGGCAAATATTATCCATCCTTGACTCATCACACCTTCCAGAAAGCTTTGCCCAGCCAGAAGACGCTATCTATCTCTCTCCCTTCTCCTCAGCTCTGAGCTGCCATCTTCGTAGTCTATATCAAGGGTTTCCTTCTGTATTTGACCATCTGTCACCAGGGAGGCTATGGCATTGTAGAAGATAGATAGAACCTGCTCTTACACTTCTTCCAGATTCTTAAAAGGTGACCATGTACATCCAAGACTCCATGTGAGAATTTTATTGATGAAGTTCAATGTTGTCCTACTGTAATACAAAGATTTAGGAGAAAGCATGTAGTGAGAATTTTGGTTTCTTTAAGAAACACAGAAATATTATTAGAATTTGCTTTTTGTTTTAATCCCAGGTGTGGGATATGGGCATATCCATCGGATTGTCCACAGGAGCTGACTATGATTTGCCTCACAGGGGTATAATTTTGAGAGCTGCAGATAGTTTCTGTGACACTTGGAATTCTGGGCATTTCTCAGGGAGCATATAAATGCTAGGGCCTAAAAAGGTAGCTGGGTTGTTGTTGGGTTGTTGGTTGGTTGTTGTTTGCAGTTTAAGTAGTCAGGCATAAAAAAAAAAGCAACAAGAAGAAATTTGATATACTGACATCAAAGATGCCACTAATCATCAGAAAGTAGTATAATGACAACATTGCCCCTATCCAGGCACTGACTTTATTTAGGGATTTCTTTTCTTTCCTCTCTATCTAGTGTTAGGGGGTTGGAAGTGTGGAAGAAAAGGGGTGGAGAAGGGTGTAAGGCAAAGATACCTACAAAAGCCAAACTTTGGTCAGCATGGCACAGGGACTGGGGACACACAGGACAAGAACCACGGTGCGACTAGAAACTGCTCCCTCAGCTTTATGACAGACCTTTACCTCTTGGTCTGTCTTTTCTACTCAGGTTGAGTGAGACTGGAAGATTGGGGAAAACAGCATATAACACCTTAGCCAGACCTCCAAGGAGTATGACCCATGGGAAGATCTCTTTGCAGCTCTAATAGCTGCACACCACCAGCCGTAAGGACCCGGAAAAGGTGACCTCTAACATTCCATTTCTGTAGTTTCCTAAGTTCATCAATGTCCTTCTCTCAGAAGACAACCTTCCATCATTCCATTTGTGCCTCCATTTTAACCTACACAGCAGCATCTCCTTACAAGGAGAGTTCAGCCATTTTTTGTTGGGGCCTCCGTGTCAGGCTCCATTCACCCCATTTGCAAATACTGATGCAGATATGACCTCCTTCCTGATATGACTAACTCCTTGGGTGCAGGGATTAGAAAGGTAAATTGTGCTCTTAGCATCACAGGAGAAAATGGAAATGAGGGGCTCTTGGGAAAGAACAGAGAAAGTGCCCAGTGTCCGAAGGCGATGCAGAGTGGTATGGTCATAGAGAGACAGAGTCACAGGCACGAAACTAACAAGGTCTATGGCCCTGGTCTGTGTTCAGGTGCTCCTAGACAGCAACAGAGAGAGTAGTAAAAGTAAGAAGAAACCAGGTCTGTAGCTTCAAACCACGTGATCATTCAAGAATAAGCCACCACTCCATTCTAAGGTGGCCTTCAAGACCCTGTGTGAGCTGATCCCAGCCTTCTCTGGGTCTTCCTCATGACCTCCAACCTGTTACAATGAGACTGAGCCTTTCCAGCCCACAGCCCCTCTGAGCCCAGAGACCTTACTCATTTTCTGCCTTTCCTCC
>LR750058.1:348956-446644 GCA_902729485.2 Mus minutoides
ACAGACTGTAGGCTAGAGGGGAGGGATCATTTCCAGCTAGGTGCTGGTTCCCTTTCTGTGACTAACTGCAGTGTGACATCACTCAGATGAGTACGTGGTGACTGTAGATATTAAACACAAGCACGACATTACATGTTTAATAAAAATTGCTAGCTTTCAGGGAGGCAAAATTGTTTTCTATAAACACTGAAGCTGGCAGGCACATTCTTTTCTGGAAATAACTTATGAAAAACCCTCTCCTCTGGCTTGTTCATTCACACCATGGCAGGACCATGGCGGGATCTGAATGGAGCCAGTGTTCAGCTTCCCAGGCATGGCTGTGGCCCATCCTCACACTGAAAAGGGAGGGAAACAAGGGACTACCTGGGACTAGAGTATGCTTCAGAAAATCTTAATGAAGCTGCCTTGTCCTATCCTGTGTGGAAAGAAACAAAGCAGAGGGAAAACTGAGGATAAAACTTGTGTGGGAGGGCATCAGAGTTCTTGAATACCTCATGTGTTATCTGGACTCTGTGACTGTCCACTCCTTTAGACAGATCACTGTATACAATATATATATATATAGACAGCTGCTCAATTTTATAATGTGAAGCTGGGGGGAAGAGCTCTTGGTTTCCACATGTCCTTTTAGCTGCCAGCAGGTACCCTTCATTGGCCATTCAGACCTCCAGATCTTCAGTCATGGCATTTAGGGAGTGCCTAGCCAGTAGAATAATTACCTCTGAGCCCCCCACAAGTCCCTCATTAATAAAAGTCCACTTGAGATGCATATCCAGTGAGATTCAGGCTTTTACATAAATTCCAGTGAGAAAGTTGAGAGAGGGTAAATACAAGGGAACTGGAGATAACATCTAAGCCAGACTCAGAAGTGTCCACAGTTCAGTTCATGGCCAATACTACCTTTGAGTTAGCCTCCTCAACAATTTGTAAAGGTCAGTGCCGAGTGGAACAGTGGAGTTTCTGGCTTACCCAAGTAACTACTAAGCAGGAGCTAGATCTGCAGCTAGTGAAAGGATTGTCAAGGGATACAGCCAGTAGATCAGAAGCCAGATCTTATGGGTTCAGGGGCAACTGAGGATACTGTGGTGCCCAAGAATACTCTCAGTTACCTGTTGCAAGGAGCCAGAGCCTGGCTAGGATGTTTGAGCAATCATGGGGTTGGGGTTTGTCCTCTAACACCACATCCTTAACACAGGCCTTCAGAGGCCTCAGTTTCTCTTCCTGCTCTCTGCCATTAACTATCACTCTCTACTTTTATTTCTGCAAGTTCCAGAGCTCCTGAAGGATCTAAGGGCAGCTAAGACTTCTTGGGAAAATAATCTCTCTCTCTCTCTCTCTCTCTCTCTCTCTCTCTCTCTGTGTGTGTGTGTGTGTGTGTGTGTGTGTGTGTGTGTGTGTGAGTGTGTGCGTGTGGGCGCGCACGTACCTGTCTGTGTGTACAATCACCTGTTATGGCTTTTCCACAGCCCCTTGTCTCATAGGTGAAACACAAGGCCTGGAGAATTGGTACAAATTGAACTTGACTGGAGAACAACAGGTCAATGTAGACAATGTGCTCCTTGGGGGGGGGGGGGTCTAGAAGTCTATTCCACAGGGATTTTCTGTTGCCTATAGCAAAGGCTATAGTGCCCTTGGCTTGGTCACGTGATATCCATGGGTAAAGGTAGAGATATGGTACACTGGTCCCAGCAGTAACCAGTGCACAATAGCAACATACCTTACCACATCAGAGAGAACCATAGTGTGCACCCATGGTGCATCTACCCATCTTAACTTTCAGAAAATCTTCTCACAGGAGATGCTTCTCCAAGCATCACTGAACCCCTACTGTGGGGCCAGCATCTTGCTGGCAACATGTACAACATGACGTTGGCAGTTAGTATTCTACCCACACATACTTTGCCTGTTTATGACTAGAAAGTTCTTAAGGCAATGCAGTCAGTCCTGGAAAGCAGAACAGGATCTCAGTACCACCATGGCTCTTCTGGGCACAGAAACCCTGGCCAAGAACATCTACAGATATTCTGGTTTTCTCAGATACCTGAGAGTTCTGAGGGAAATATTTATTTAGTGGAAGCAATCGCTAGAAAGAGGACATGTGCCTCATGTTGAAGCTACAAGGATTTCAAGAAAACAGATCTTATGGGTACAAGGTTTTGAGGCCATCACTGATCCTACCCCAACTCAAAGTTAGGTTGGCAACCTGTTTATTGTGACAAAAGCTATCTTCTCAAAGGCCCAGGGATAGATTTCTTTACCAAAGTACCCACCTAAGTTCTTGACCTTGTTTGATGGTTAACACTGAATTTCAATTTGACATGTTCTAGAGCCACTAAAGAAACAGCCCCTGAGCAGAGCATACATGTGAGGTTTTCTGAAGTGTTACTTGAAGAGGAATAATCCACCCTGAATGTGGATGGCAGCATTCCATGGGCTGCACCTTGGATTGCATTGAAATGAAGAAGGAAGCTGCATACCAGCCCAGAAGGCTTGGCTCTTTGCTTCCTAACTTGGGATTCAGGATCCAGTAGACCGGCTACACCCACCCCTGCCTCCACTCCAACTGCCATGAAGGACTGAATCACTCTGAACTGTGAGTCTTAAATAAACTCTTCTTCACATAAGATGGTCTTGTCATGCGTTTTGTCACAGCAATGTGAAAAAAAAACCAATAACTGATATTTTAGCCCATCAACCAACAAAGAGCTGTGGAAGACTGCAGAGAAAATGGGGACATGGCAGATGCTGACAGTCAGGCTGTGGGCCACCTGTGTGAGCAGCGCATGGTGAGTATGAGGTGCAGTACCTCACCTCTGAGACTGTATTTCTAAAAATGAAACAAAAACTGACCTGAAAAAAAGCTGTTTTGCTGCATAAACTTCATAGCTACAGCTTAGTCTATTGCTGAGCCCCTACTGATAAGCATTAGTCTAATTGGTCAGGCTGTTGAAGTCTTGTCCTCATAGTTTCAATCAACCCTACCAAAGCTTAAACAGGTAGTTCTGATGGAGAAACCCCTGTATCCATCATCCTCCCTTGCGGAAGAAGGTGGAGCTAAGCCTCAGCAGTATTTAAATGGAGCTTCTAAGTGGCTGTCTGCATTCTAACACAGAATCTGTGCAGGGCTTGGTTTCAGTAAGCAGGACTAGAAGTAGGCAGGAGTTAGAGGCCATAAGCCATAGTTAGTGTTATTTGTGTTAAAGGTCCACTTACTCTCTAGCGATGTAGCTCTGTTTCGTCCCTAACTTTCTTTTGTGTGCATACTGATGAGGCTTCCTGCTAGTCAATGACCAGAGGCATCTCTGTCCTGGGGCTGTGCATTGCCACAAGATCCTGGGGCTCTGCCAGTCCTGTTATGGCTGTCACTCAGCTCCTCTCTGAGAAAACACATGAACACATTACTTTTATGGTAAAGAGCATTCAATGGTGTCACAGAAGCCTTCCTTCATGCTAGAGTGTGGAGTCCCCTGAGGATATCAAGCATGATTCACTCATCTTTTTTATCTCGGGAACACCAACATAGGACTTGATAAACTCATATAAACACCAAGCTAAAGAAGGAGGCCTTGCAGAGAAACCCATTTGGGAAGGAGTCTCAAAGCTGGGTATGAGTTGGATCTCTGCCATACTTGCTATAGTGACCTTCACCGACTTCTGCAACTGTCATAGGGAGAGTTTCAGACTAATCTCAGTAACTGTGAATTCCAAGAAGCCCTGGACCTTGTGTTTCACGCACAGCTGTGGCCTATGGCAGGCTGTTTACAAACATTTGCTGAGTAAGAGAAGCCTGCTTAGCTGTCAGAGATGCAATTTCTCCTGCAGTGCCCAATTCCCACACGTTATGGATTCTGTGTCAAAATTATCTGGTGATTATGAGTGCGTCTATGTATAGTGATGATTAGTGGACCTGATTCTGATGGCTCTGAATCACTGCCATTAAGAACAGATATTTCAATAATCTTGGCTTTAAAAAAAATTCATTAATAGACAGGACTGTAAGCATGGACACTGGTGGTCAGGGAGGGGCGAGAGGAGGTAGCAGGAGAGAAATTAAGCTTAGTGAGTGGAGACATAGAAGCCTCGTGGGGTTGAACAGCAATAACTTTAGACAGCGGAGTGTGGACAAGCATGCCACAAGTACATTAGCACAAGTACGTCATCATGACTATGTACTTTCCCCCAGGAACGAGAGAGTAAGAATGGTATCCTCACAATTGGCATCACTCTGCCTTTCAGAGTGTTTTTATTTTGATGATGGAGGATTAAAGCAATAGGCCAGAAAAATCAACTCTACTTCTTGGTAGTGGGAGAGGGATGGCATCATAGTGGAGGACCACACCACTGAGTTACAATATACATGTTGGGGTTGTCATTGATGGATGGGCAAAAAATGTTTCTGTGTCTACAACCTAGGGGATTTTAGAGAAGGGATTTGGTTGGGAAAACTGAGTGTCTAAACACCACAGACAGAACTGATGAGATTCAATTAAGCTTCCTGTATGTTCTGCCCTGTGGTGTCTCTGATGACCCCCTTAGGACTCGCTGCCATTAAGAAGAGATATTTCAATAATCTTTGCTTTTAAAAAAAATTCATTAAGAGACAGGACTGGAAGCATGGACACTGATGGTCAGGAGGGGCGAGAGGAGGTAGCTGGAGAGAAATTAAGCTTAGTGATGGAGACATAGAAGCCTCATGGGGTTGAACATCAATAACTTAGACAGCGGAGAGTGGACAAGCATGCCACAAGTACATTAGCAGTTTTGAATCATGCTGCTTTTTTTTTTTTTTTCAATTCATCCATTAGGATTTTTCTAGCATCTGGTCACCTACAGACAGAATCTTCACGGTTTTCTGAAAGATGAAATGCTGTTTTCTTTGCTCTCTTTAGGACTTCAAGGTTTGGTTTCTACCTTGGAAAGACACATTTATTCTAATACGTTCTGCATGATGTCCATATATAAATCCCACTAACTCTTTTAGCACAGTTCGGCTAACACAGTGGTGGGGCTTCAGACAAAACGAAGCATTCCTAATATCTGGGGCCTGTGCACTTACCCACTCACCAGGGGCAAATGCATGGATAGACTAGAGATTTGGGAAAGAGTGAGAAGGTATCAGGAGCCTGTACCACAGAGATGCCACATTCTCAAGTCCTCCACTCTACCCTGCCGGGAAGGGCACAAGATTTGACAAATCATTTCTTCAGAGAGAAATGGTCTTCTCCAAGCTGGAGGGGCACACAAGAAAACCCCCACCCCACCCTCATGCCTGAGCTCTCTTCACCACCACAACAATGAGGATGCTCGTGCTGGGCGTGGTGGCGCATGCCTTTAATCCCAGCCCTTGGGAGGCAGAGGCAGGCAGATTTCTGAGTTCGAGGCCAGCCTGATCTACAAAGTGAGTTCCAGGACAGCCAAGGCTATACAGAGAAACCCTGTCTCGAAAAAAAAAAAAAAAAGAATGAGGATGCTCCCTGGGGACCACCAGCCATGCTGACGCCATGTCACCCTTCTGCTTAGCAGTATGAGGCTCTTTTTTTTTTTTTTAATTCACTAGACATAGGCACAGTGGTAGATTCCAGCCCTACATGATTCAAAGGGCACCTCGAAGGGCAGTTCCAGAATCTTTCCTAGGCTCGCTCCTGACATTGCTACCCTGGTGAACTTTCCCTCAAATACAGAACAAAAGGGTGTTGAAAGCAGTTGAAAATGGAGAAGAAAATGCAAAACAAATCAAATAATCCCAGATAGACGGGCTAGTGCAGTCCTGTTCTAGTCATAATTAAGACGGAATCGGGGCTGCTTTCATGTCATAAACTTAATACTGTGTGGCAATTTCTGGCTTCAGCTTTCTACACCATACTTCCTCACTATTCGAAGCTGCCAGCTGCTAACTGTAGCTTTCTAGGGCTCTTCAGACCTTCCCCTTGGTACTAAGGTGACTGCAGAGTTTAAAACAGGAGGGTTTTCTTACATCAGAGCCACATGTGTATCCTCCAGTGACTCCCAAACTAGACTCCAGACACCTCCTCTCTGGCCTTGTATCTACCATTAACCACAGTCTACAACCCAATTTCAAGTCAATGCTCAAGGATGTTAATGTTGGCCTATTGCAGCTAGACTGCTCTAGGGCCACCAGAGCACAGTAATAGAAGCTAGCTGTCGTGAGCATAGACAAATCAACTTGGCTCAGTGCACACTGCCACAGGTCACTGCCTCTTAGAAATCAGTGGCTGTAACTCAGGCCCAGGGGGTCATCTATCTATAAAGAGGAGGTGAGAGTGACCATCACCCACCAACCGTTGCTGCCTGCCTGACTGCCTGGGCTCCCCATCCTAAAGGCTTACTCTGAAAACTTGTTGCACCTTGCCGGACAGTGTCTCCTATCTGGTGATGTACCCTGGGGATGTGAGAGGGAAGGGAAAAGAGGGAAGTATAGGACACAAGGAATATGTTGACTAAAGGTAAGAATGGGGTGGAAGGAGAGATAACTCAGAATAACCTTGAAAGACTCATATTCTGTTTCCTCTTAGACTGTCAGTGTGCCACAGAGCAGCGGGAACATGGCCAGGTACTTGGTGAATCATCAGAAGAAATTAATTTATTTAAGATGGCAGAAGCATTCAGAGTCGATAAAGATACTGAATGCCCTGTCTGTTTCTCCCTCTGCTTACTGAGAACTTAATTGTGTTTTCAGCATAGACAAAAGTTTACCTGAATTTTACTAGAAAGCCAGAGGAAGAGTGGCCAATGATGGTAGTCAGTCCCAGCCAGCCTTGTGTGATAGAGGACTGGTGAATGCAGTAGCCATATTCATGGGCTCTTCAGATGCTAAAGCTAACTGAGATTTTGGAAGAATAATACTAAATCCTTGCTCATGGGAAACTGAGGATAGTCACTGAGGGAAAGGAGAGGAGAGACAACAGAATAGCCCCTTGTCCCTCAGCTCCAGGGATTTGTTCATGTTCTGTTGCAAAGGAAAGACTTATCCATCAGAAGGCCCTTCCTTCCATGCACAATGATAAATCAAAGGCTAGTGGCACAATAACACGATAAAGCAGCTCTAGCCTCGCCTTTTACAGCTCCCTGCTTTGTCATTTCTAAAAGATCAACGGCACTTTTCCAGGTCTGATGAAAGAACAAATGGGGGGGGGGAGCGGTTTCCTGATGAGTTGTTTGGGCCACCACTTCTCAACAATGCTGTAAATTAACTGGCATGCAGAGATGGCATCTCTGGTTGACTATGATCAATTGTTGGCGCTATGCAAATGAAGTCACAAGCAGCTGCAAACCACTGGATGAGCACTCCCGTCCTCCCCATCCACTATGAACACCTTTCAGATCCTATAAGCCCCCAAAGGAGTCTAAACCAGCCTGTTAGAATTCAGTTGTTGTCTAAGGAAAAAAAAAAACACATTTGTATAAAGAACCTGCGGACTCAAGGCGCGACAGACATAAATCTATGAGCAGACTCTGATGTGAGTCTGACAACCTGCAAAATTCTCAAGAGAGGAAGACAGAATAATGAATTTGTAAAGCTTTTGTTAATGTTCATAAACTATTTTAGTTTTGTCTGCAATTAATAATAATTTCTTTGGCATTCTACCTGAATAAAGTAGAGTTAAGTTTATCATCAAAAGCCTGAAATGATGGCAAAATTTGTCACATGGACCAATCAAGTAAGACTGCCAGAGCTTGCAGTGAGGAAGCGCTGTGTCTTTCTCGTGAAAGCAAGCACTCAGGTGCACCTCTCTTAAAAAGGAGTGGTGTCTTAACACTTACAGGTAGAGCTTGACTCATCCCGGGTACTATTAGACTCAGACTTGCCAGTAATTAGCTAGTGGTTTTAGTCAGCACATAAGCAGTATGAACATAATAGTATTCCAGTGTTAGAAAATCTCATTGTAAAGGCCACCCAGGACATCTGCTTGCCAGGGAGCAGAATTCCCTGTGCTGGAGTCACCTTGGGGTGGCAAACAGCCAATCTGGAGAGCACATTCACTGTTCAAAATATTTTTGGAATTTTTTTGGAGAATTGTTCTCAGAACTATAAAAGAAAATTAGTCTCATTGTTCTGAGATGAGCCATGTGGGCAAAGCACAGTTAGTGTTGTTCATGTAGGCTTAACATTTCCCAAGGCAGCATTGCACCAGTCGACACAATCTATAGACCCACATTCTCTGCATAATCATAGCAGTCCAGAACACATACCCCTGGACTATATCCCAGGTCCTAAAGGTATTACCAAGAAGGTGAGCATATCAGAAGGGTACCCCTAATGCTATAGTTATGTGGTTAACCCCCAGTGAAACAGAGCCTAAACTGGGTTAGTTGATGCAGGAAGACACATGCCAACTATGAATGGCACTATTACATGGGTGGGGTCCCCACAGGAAATAAAGAAGAAAAAGCAAGCTGAGCTTATCACTTCGGTTCATGACTGCACTCCTGCTGCCACAGCTGCCTTGTCATGGACTGTGCCCTCCAACTGTGAGCCAAGGAAAAGACTTCTCTTCTTAAGTTGTACTCTCTCCCTCAGTCTCTCTCCTTCTCTTTCTCCTTCTCTTTCTCATCCTTCTCATCCTTTTCCTCCTCCTCTTCCTCTTCTTCTTCCTTTCCCACCCCACCCTGTGTGGGTGTGTGGGTATGTTTGTATGAATATGTGTGCATGAGTGTGTGTCTGTGTGTCTGTGTATCTGTATGTGTGTGTGTAGAGCAGAAGTTGGTGTTGTCTTCTTCTATCATTTCTTAGCCTCTAATCTGCTTTATGAACTGCAGTTTCATGGATTTGAAGAAAACACAGGCTCAGTCTTTTAGTTGTTTTAAGTCTTCATGTTGCCCTCTCCCCTTCCCATTTTCCTCAAGACATGGTATCCCATTTGCATACCTGCAGGCCACCTCCCTGATCCTGTCATACTTTAGATACCCTTTGTTGGGTCGGGAATATCCTTCCAGTCCCCACCTGCCACATGTTTCCAACCTAGTAGCCCCATCCCTCCCAGTTCTTAGTAACCCTGCATAATTTCTTTTCCCCAAACTATCCAAAGTAGCTAGTTCCCTAATGACAGATCCCAGCAACATGGCAAAGTTACTTGCTTGCTTCCTGTCCACTGTTCTCAGGCTCCTTCTATTCAGGTACTGCCCTTTCTGCAATTGTCCTGCCTTGGCTCCTCCTGTGTGGATGCCAACATACTGGGGTATCCTACCTTTCCATTACACCTTCCAGATTAGGTATGTTACATTGAGGTAGGAAAGGCCTGGGTGAGAGTACCCTGTGATATGACAGAAAGGCTGGGGCTGACAGTATTCCTATGTCGGAGCTCACCTTCTGAGGACATGCAGCCCTAGAAATCAACCTTGGCAGTCACAAAACAACAACAACAACAACAACAACAACAACAACAACAACCAGATGTAGTCTGCCATGGGCTGAATGCTTGTATCTCCCTGTAAGAAATCTATATTGGGGTCCTGACTCCCATGGTGATGACTCTAAGAGGTGAGGCTCTGTAATTACATAATGAGGGAGGAGATCTCACAAAAGTGTCAGAACTTATGAAAGAGGACCACAGGTGCTTTATTCTGGTCCACCAGATGAGGATGCAGTTGTAGGTACCATGTATTGACCAGGCACTAGCAGCACTGCCCCTAGCCCACAGACCTACTTACAAGAGTGAGCATGAGTACATGCACACACATATTCTAATGTTTCTGAAACACTTTATAGGAACACTCACTATACCTTGGGTGGCAGAGACATGAGAACCACAGCTAAGGAATCTTCCCCATCCTTTCCCACCCCTCCCTCATCCCCACCCCCCTCCCCACTCCTGTTTTCATGTCTGTTTTCTTACACAGAGCTTAGGGTGCTGGAATCCTTTCCCTCACATTTTCTTTGCTGGTAAGACAGAAATGTGGCTGCAAGCAAGTTGCAGTAGAGTTTCCCAGATACATGAGACAACTGCTCCTCTGCAGTGATTTATATATGTACCTGGAGCCTTTAGTGATCAGTGACACGTGACGTGGATTACATAAGGGCTGAGGCGCTGTGAATCAGGACTGTGAGTGTCAAGAACTGTGGATGGGAGGCTAGTACGTCGAGGGTGTGCTATAAATCTCTGTGAAATAAGTAGATCCCTGAGATGCATGGATGGTGGTAAGGCACTTTGGCATGGGAGAAAGATCCTGTTCCTAGGAAGTAGTGGCTGCAGCTCTGTCCTACCCTGCCACCATGTCATAATGCATCTTCATTGGTACCTACCAGGCACCTGCACCATACATATACACTCACCCTTCTGGCAGTGCATCTGAGTTTGCTAGACTAGAGACTCAGACAAATGAGGGGATCTCCCGAGGCAGAATCCAATGTCCCACACTTGTCCTCTGTCCCAAATCAGAGCCTAGGACTTCATTCACTAGACCTTGAACCAGTGTCCTGGTGGATCCAGGGACCCTCAAAGCTCCCTATTCACTTCTCTTCATCCTCAGCACTGTTCCACAGCTGCTGCCACCCACTCTTGGGTTCAGTTGGTAGGCATCCAGCCTGGCCCTGGAGAATCCACAGCCTCTCCCAGCACGGCCTAACAGGGGAAAATGTCCACAGAGTCATCCCATCTGGTCTTGGGCTACCACTTTTATGTTGACAGCGACCACCTGTCATACCTGATGCATTTGCTTCTCAGTGGGCCTCTGGTTCGCAGTTGGCCAGCACAGAACATATGCACTCTCTGTCCTGTTCTATTTTTGCCCATGTCCAGGCTCACAAGCATCACCCTACCTGGGTGTCCAGGATGACTCAGACCAACAACTGAGTGAATGCTCTATTCCAATGTCAAAGGTCAGTCAAACCCGACACATCTCTGAGACCTGAAGTCACTGTATGTGCCCCACCTCTGTGTTCTGCAGAGGTGGGAAAATTCTGTGAATGGCAGAAGGTGAACAAAAGGCAGGAAGTTGAGCACCTGAAGGGATGGCTAAACAGAAATTTAATAACCACTGAACTGTGGTTCCCACCACCAATGGTTCGCTCATTTTTAACTTTATGATTGATATAAACAGCTGTCATTCCATGTTACATAGAAGGGTACAAATTACTGGCTGACATAAGTTGACCTGGTGAGATAGTTTATCAGGTAAATGAACTTGCTGCCAAGCCTGATAACCTAAGTTTAATTCCCAGGACCCCTCCTGGCAGACAGGATGTCCAATAGCAGTAGCCATGCTCTGACTTCTAAAAGTATGCACTTATGCATAACACTAAATAAATATAAAAAATTCTCATCCAGGATTATGAAACATGCTGATGATCACCTTTTAGTTGGAGTTGCTATTACTGTGTAAAACATCATTATCAAAGTCACCTTGGGGAGGGAAGGATTATTTCCCCTTACAGCACACGGATCATACTCCATCACTGAGGAAGTTAGAACAGGAACTCAATCAAACAGGTGGGAACCTGGAAGCAGGAGCTGATGCAGAGGTCATGGAGAAATGCTGCTTTCTAGATTGTTCAGTTTACTTTCTCATAGAACTCAGGACTACCAGCCCAGGTCCTACCCACAATGAGCTGGCCTTTTCATATCAATCTATCAAGAAAATGTCCCATGGGCTTGCCCACAGGCCAATCTGGTTGGAACATTTTCTCAGCTGAAGTTCCCTCTTTCAAATGACTCTAGCCTGTGTCAAATGAAGAAAAACTACTCAGGACAGAATATATAACAACATGTCCCCAAACAGCACCTTCAAACCTGTGAGACCTAGAAAGCCTTTGCCCTACTTGTTCACCTCATGGACTCGTCACTGTAACAAACACTAATGTGAGGAGGACTTACAGACCTCAGTATTACTCTTCTGGAACTTTCCTGTTCTTTACTACTCTACCAAGCCTGGACATCAGACAGGCACACTGAGGAGTACTGGTGAACTGTGAGGCCCTTGAAGCTCCTAGCCTGGTCTGTGTAAGACAAAAGCTTTTCTCTGTGGAGCAGAATGATTTTGTCATGGAAAGCGACCTTTTCTCAGACACCTTCAAATTTGAAGACCCACCCACAATTGTGGCAGGACTTCTTACTCTATGAACCACTCACAGGGAGGAATAGTTTCTGCGTAAAACACACACACACACACACACACACACACACACACACACACACACACACACCATTCTTTATTAGATACTTCATGATATTGCAGATATAAAAAGTGTAAATATTTTTATGTTAGAAGCATATGCATGGACACCCATGCACTCATGTATTACCACACATTCAAACATGCACACACACATATGCACACTTACACATATGAAACGTAGAAAAAGAAAAAGAATAACTTTTATTTTAGAAATGAAGAAATACTAATAAGCCAAGGATACGCAGCTGGGAGGGATGTGGTAGACGGGTGGGTGGGGTTACAGCACTGTAGTCTATCTTAAGAGTTCTTGTGACTACAGGCTGGCTTCTCTCCTCTAACCCCACACAAAAACAATATATTCAACTGTACTGTTTATGGCGTACTGTGTTGCTTGACCGATGTTCAAAACATCAGCTCCAGCCTTCTTCTCAGCCTCCTGCACCACAGCAGCCAACAGAGGCTGGTCCTGCTGGCCTGGTGGCACCTCACAAATTCTCAAATGTGCATCTAGGTGTGAGAGCTTGGCTAGAGCAGATTCCCCGGAGTCTCTGACCCCATCCCTTGCAGACCGGATGGAAAGCCCAGAATTAAGACTTTACTTGGGAGCGGGTTAGTAAAGAAGGAACAGATAGAGACTGACTATCCTAGTGACTTTGCATACCTCAGAGATGTGTCCTAATGCACCATTGTATTTCAGGGACCATTGTGCCCTGCTCAGCTGCTAATAAGCCAGAATACTTTAATTCTTACTCTGCTCCTGCTCATTGTGTGCTGTACTCCTGGGGGATGGAAGCAATCCGTTTAGTTGAGCCCTGAGCAACCTGCTCTTGCTTCGTAATGGTGCCAAGACTATCCCCAGGAAGCTCCACACACATTGGCTGGCTCAGTGCTAGACACTGTGTGTATATTATGTAACACACACATTTTGAGTTCCACTGAGTCAGGTGTACTTTTAAAAGCAGCATTTAACCCTTTTCTAGGACAAGATGACAATGTAAAATTTTAAATATCAAAGGATCTCAGGAGGATCCTGCTGGTGGAGTGCCAGATGCTGTGGGCTGGTTTGTGCTGTGTTTACAAGCAGCTCCAGCATTCTGGAGACTCATAGGAGTATAGGTTTGCTCTTTGTTCCTGTTAATTATCTGTCTTGTGTCATCAGGACCCCTGTTGTGTGTCTTCCTCACTTTGGCTCCAGGGTGTCCTGTATCTGGGCTACACACTGCTCTGGAACAGTGACAAAGAGGCCTGAGGAGCCACAAGCATTTCCTATGCACACACATCATGCTCTCCTGGGATACATACTGTTGGCTGACACAAATCATATCCTCAAATCTCTTCTCTCCAGAATGCAGGTCTGAGAAACTGATGAGATATAGTGTCCCCCTTATTCTTCAAGATATGTGCACACACACCATTGGGGCTTTCTCAGCCTCAGTCTTTCTTTTTAATCAATGAAGTAACTTATTTAGCTTATGCTGACTGTGACATTGAGCTGCATACTTGTGTAGCCCCACTTCTTCAAAGCATCATGAGAGGGACTGTGCCATAATAATGGACTTTGGTGGTATTCAACATCCAAACTGCATCACCCAAGGAAGTGCTTACAGTTGCGCTCTCTCTCTCTCTCTCTCTCTCTCTCTCTCTCTCTCTCTCTCTCTTCCCTTAAGAAAAGCTAATTATCAACAAACACAGAAGGTCTGCTGTATATCTCATAGGAAAAAGGGTCCCAATAGCTCTGGAGATTCATACCTTCATTCCTCCCATTGGCTCACTGGATTCCTGTGAGGCATACCTATGTCACCACCACTGTGGTAAAGAATGGCCCTGGGCTCATTACCTCAGCTTCATGCCACTGTTGGTACCAGTTAACAGTGTTCTTTCCATCAGCTGAAGGTACTGCTTTCTAGACAAGGCCTGTGATGGTTGGTTTTGTCAATTTGACACAATGCAGAATAACCCAGCAAGTGAATCTCAGTGAAGAATTGGCATCAGTTTAGCCTGAGGGCATGTCTTTCTGGGTCTGTCTTGATTATGTTAATTGATGTAGATAGAAGACTCTGTGAGAGGTACCATTCCCTAAGTTTGGGTCCCGGAGTCTATAAACAAACAAAATAACACAACCACAAAACAAAACAAAGTAAGGAAGTGAGCTGTGCACAGGTATGCATACACTAATTCCTTGTCTCTGCTCAAGACTCAAGTTCCCTACCTGTGAAGTCCCTGCTGTGATGGACAAATTCCAGGAACTGCAGTCTAAAACAAAGCCTTTGTCCCACAAGTTGCTTTTGTCAGGGTACTTTATCACAGCTACAGAAAACAACTTGAAGACAGGGCCAAAAAGCCTACCTGCCCCATGCACATGTGTCCTCATAGCCTAAAAGCCGACTTCTCACAGACCTCAACAGACAGATGACCCTACTGCAAGCAAATATTTTAGCGACCAGTCTGATCTGACTTAACATAAATGACTCATAAGTCTCAGCGAATAATGCTGGAAATCAGTGAAGTCAAACTTGAGCTTTTATCATTTTTAAAAAAGTTTTGGGCATATTACATTCTGCCCCATGTACTTATGAAACAGAACAATTAGATGCTAATTTTGAACTTCCCAAAAGATCTTTAATAGGGTTGTTCTGAATGCATGGCATCCTAAAAAGTATTTCACATCCAATTTGATTCTTGGTAATTAGATTTCCAGATCGTCCTTGAAGGTGGGCTGCTGAAGACACTAGCAGGTCCAGGCTGTGGCCCTGCCAATAGAAAATCCTGCTGACATGAACGGAAGCATCTCTGTGAGGAACTGAAAGCATGTTTCCCTAACACCGGCCCACCTTGGGTCTGCAGAAAGTGCAATATGGGTCATGTCTGTGTGTCCGGTCTGCACGTCTGTCCATACACGGGGCCTTCCTTATGAAGGAGTGGGCAGGGAGATTGATCTCCAGAAAAAGGCTTTGCCCTGTGTCTTCTCCTCTGAGAAGCCTTCTCACTTATCAGAACCACACTGCAGGCTCTTGGAACCATGGGGCAGTGAACTGTGCACAGACAGCCTGGTCCCCAGTTGATCACAGGCCTTGAACCCTGGTCACCCATTAGGTGGTGAATTCTGCCTATGAGGGACAGCAGGTATTCGGCCATGCCCCCTGGGTCCCTAGCTTTTGTCAAAGCTACAGAGTCCCAGCAGCCCCTCCTCCCCACAGAGAGATGTGTGACCATCAGCCACATAGACAATGCCCCAAGCTCCTAGTATTCTGTCTGGACTCCGCCCCACAGTTACCTGGCAACAGCCAGGTAGGCCCAGCCCACTATAAAAGGGGCTGCTTGCCCCCTCCTTGCTCTCTTATTTTCTTGCTCTTACTCCTGCTCCTTTGCTCCCCCTCTCCCCAAATTCCCTTCTCCCCTCTCTCCACATGGCCATGGCCGGCCTCTACTTCCCTACTCTTCTCCCTGTCTCTGCCTTTCTACAATAAACACCTTAAACTCATGGACTGTCTCTTCTCATGGGGATCTGCTGTGCTGGAGCAAGGTGCTGGAGTCTTCCCCTAAAGAGCAGTGTGTCTAACCTCTCACAGGGAGGCCTCCCTGCGCCCCAGCCATGGTCTCCCCCAAACCAACCCTCCTGCAGAGCCTGCCTAGGACTTTCCTCCTGGGGTACCCACCTGGAGTACTCTCCTCCCTGCCCTTTTCCCTTCCGCCCTGGACCAGAGCCTGGTCATGGGCCCTGCTCCATTCTCAACTCTTCTGTGGCATTCAGTGGCATCTGTGGTGCTCAAGAGTGAGAACCTGCCAGTGTTGGCCTCTGTGAGGGCCTGGACCCCTAAGCCGGTTCCCGGCAGGTCTGTGGGGACCACAGACTGTGCCTTCCCCACCCCAGAGTGGGGTCTTGCAGTTTCTCACAGCCTGACGCCCGCCTGGTGGCGATGAGGGGTCTGCAGCTCAGTTAAACTTCCAGCATCCACCTCAATGAGTGGCTCTAGCCCTGTGGTGGGCCAGATGCAGGACCCCATTTTGACCCACATGGAACAAGTAATTTTGTTCTCTGTAAATGAAGCCTTTCTACTTGTGCTTGTTTTTCCTTGACTAATTCCCCTTGTCTAGCCATAGGTGATTAGAATCTGCTAAAGCAGGACACCTGGCACTAACCACAGTGGTTTATTAGATACAACTTAAAGTCAGAGTTCATGGTGGACTCACATACACCCAAGATGGCAACTGGGTACTCCTGTGGCTCTGTCCCTCTAGAGCAAGGGTCTTCTAAAGTTCCCCAGACTTGCCACTGTGAATGCCATCACTGTCCCAGGGACTGTGTGAAAGGCTGCTAACACATATGCCCAGCACAGCCACGGAGTAGGTGGACAAATGACCCAAGGCCAGCTCACCTGATCCCTGGTGGGCCAGGTCTTCGTCCTATACCCTCTCTATCTGTTTGACTCACAGCATTCTTCTCAGGTGCCAAACCATTCATAAACACCACTAAGCAGATCCAACTGTGGTTTAAGAGTTATTTAATTTTATTCCATATGTATGCTTAGTCTATGTGTAGGTATTTGAGACTGCAGAGGCCAGAAGACAGCATCAGATCCCCTGGAACTGGAGTTATGAAGTTATGAGTCACCTAATGTGGGAGCTGGGGACCTGGGTCCTTAGCAGGAGCAGCAAGTGCTTTCAATGGCTCAGCCATCTCTCTAACTACCCCCACGGAACATGAGAACACACTACTTCCTCTCTTTGCCATGCAACTGGGAGATGCTGCAGACACTCAGATCTTATCAGAACTCCTTGATCACATTGATATCCACAAGGCTGGTCTGGCTTTACAGAGGTGACATCCTTGCTGTTCTTAAAGCCTGCCTTTCCCCTTTGCTTTAAGAGAAATAGTCAAAGGATAAATGTGATCTATCTCCAACCAAGATGCCACTGAAAGGGTTCTTACCAGAGCATCTTCCCCACAGCCTATTACCAGGAGTGATGGGGAAATCTTCATCAGGCATTTTAGAATGGTATTTCATCCTATCCCCAGTGTCTGCCTCCACAGCCAGTAGAGTATGCTGGGTCATGCGGCAAGGACCAGGAAGATGCCAAGATTTACTGTTCTGTTTTCATCTCAGTAAGTGTGTCTGACTCAGAAGCTTTGGAAACAAAGCATGGGGTGAGTGGGAAGGGGGGCAGTCACACTTCCTCCGTTTACATTCAGCAGTCAACATGACCAGCTATGCTCTATGCCTTTATATGACTCTTGCAGATTGAGGGCGAACATCATAACTCATCCTATAAATGAACTACAAAGAAATTTGGAATTAAAAATTTAATGTTGATAAAGTTGAGTCATTTTAAGGCATTTATAATCGTTGCACAACTCCACTCAAGGCCAGTGTGGTGCCACTGAAGAATCTTCAAAACAGCACAGTGTGCAAACAGGAGGCCTGCCATGCGCCGGGGACACACTCAGCTCTGGAATGACTGGAATGGCGTGTAACACATTATTACATGCATGGGGCAGCCATATAAAACCAGACCACAATTTGAGTCACCGATAAGATTTGTCTAACTCTTCTATATTTCCAAGCTCTTCAGATCACTGGGGCGAGGGAGGGGGGTGTCAGTAAAGGGAGATGTGGCACTGTGAGTTAAACCCTGAGGTTACAATTGTCTCTTTCCTCATGCTCGATTCCATACAGAACTATCTTAAGTCTTGGTGAGACAGAGGAAGGAGTACATCTTTTCTTGCAACAAGGTTTTCCTCCCAAAATATCATCACCCAGCAATGACTCCTTAGCCTAGGAATGGAGAGGCAGGTCTAATTACACTGGGGCAACTTACATCCTTGGTCTCACCAAGCTCTTTGCCTGAAGTCTGCACAAGAATGTGCTGTGTCCAGTGTCATTCACATGTGCAGGACCTAACTCACACACATGGGACTACCTTCATCTCTAACACCTGAAGTATTCATCTTTGGAGGCCAGTCTAAAGATAGGTGGTCTTGATGTTTGACTTCAATTTTTTACCATCTCTAAAAATGCATAGAGAAGCCTTGGAGTCCCTTTCACATAGTCAGGCCCCATGGGAATGAGCAGCTCAAAACAGTCAGGGAGGAGTTTCTCACATCTCCCAGGGCACCCCTCACCCAGCAATCCTGTCCCCAGCATCAGGGTCCAGCACTGACTCTGACTTATCTTTCCTTGCATATAATCTGACCCTCTTCAGAGCTGTCCAGAAGATTTATCTTCATCCATTCTAACTCTGAGTCTCCCAGTTCCTGCCCATCTCAAGTTCCTATGTAAAGACGGAAAGCCACAAGCCTGGCCTGCAGGGACAGGGGCAGTCCTTTCTAAGTAAGTGGGATGAGATCTAGCTATTAGCTCCATGGAGAGGGAGAGATGCTATGGGGTTGGTTCTAAGGACACTGAGGGAAGATGGCCTTGGCACCAGGAATGAAGGAGGAGGTCACTTCCAGGCACGACGTTCTTAGTCATCCCTCAGGATGCCAGAAACTCGACTTTGTCTACTCTCTTCTAGACCAGTGACTCCTGATATGTTTTTGGAATAAAAGTTTCCTATTACCTTTTACAGAGAAGGCAGTGCATTTCCACACTCTATAAAATTGAAATTATAGAGTCTTGTCTCCAACTTTTAGTCTAATTTTAGTGCTTTCCCCTTGACACATTTTCCAGCCAGTTTATAAGACGAAATTTGTTCCTTCCAAGAGATGCACCTGTAAGACAGAAAAGCCTCCACTCCTCAATAGAAAATCACATTATTAATTAAAGCTAAAAGAAAACGGTTGTGATTTTGGCTAGACAATAACATGAAAATTTTAATCATGAATAAAAGCTAGGGTTAAGACCCAATTATCGATGAGCGTGGGAGAGACAAAAGAGGAGGCAGCCACAGTGTAGGCAAGCAAACTTGACAGTGAGGCTTCCCCAGAGCTCACTGTTGACCCTGGCAAGGGAGGAACAAAAACCGTCAGTTCTGCTGTATCTGGGTGTAGATCTCCAGAGAACAGAAATGAACGACTTCTCCCAGGAAGATATACATTCAAGATAAGCCCAGGAGATGGAAGGAAGTTTCTTTTTAAGGTGAAATAGGACAAAACTAGCTGGTGATGGTGGTTTAGCTCTGTAACTACATTAGAATTAATGAAGTTATACAATCAGGCATGCTGTGTAAAGGACAGGGTATGAACATGTTTTTAAAAATACTGTGTGGTCAGGAGAAAGGATTCCTCCAAAAAAAGAATTCTAATCAACATCAGGTTGCAAGTGAAGGGTGTGGGAAGCTCGTGGATCAGGAAGAGATTTATGTGGTGGTGTGCCTTTAATCCCAAGGCAGGCAGATCTCTGTCAGAAGAGGAGGAACAGGAGGAGGAGGAGGAGGAGAAAGGGAGGAAGGGAGGAAGGGAGGAAGGGAGGAAGGGAGGAAGGGAGGAAGGGAGGAAGGGAGGAAGGGACAGACTTACACAAAGTGTGTTCCTATTCAGCTCTTCAGATAATAAGTGAAGCACCTAGCATTTTGATGTACATTTTTTTAAAAGCTCGGATGTCTAGCATGAAACTCTGGTATGTGAAAATTTGTTAACTGCAAATGAGAATCCTCAAGGATTGACTGAGCACTTCACTTCCTCTGTCATTCCTCAGATGGAGACACAGAACACCCATCAAGGTTCAGGAGGCTTGGTGCATCCCAGCCATACAGAGGTTTAAAATGTTTCTCAGATCTAAAACACCAAGCTGTGACAATGTTCCTGAAGTTTGGATTCAGTAATCTTACACCGTATAAAATAGTGCTAAGAGATGTTGAGCCTGGTGGCTTCAAATATTGAGCGTCTGTCAGGTGAAAGAGAGATTTGGTGCTGATCAAAACCATCGATCCCGGGGCTAGGGAGAAGACTAGGTTGCTTACATATTAGCTGTGCAATCATGAGAACATGAGTTTGATCTCCAGATCCCATGTGAAAGGCTGTGTGAGCTTGTAATCACAGTGCTGGAGGGTGAGGGTACATGTACACACAGGTAGATCTCTGGGGCCTTCTGGTCAGACAACCTAAACTGCTAAGGAGCTTTAGGCCTGTCTCAGAACACAAGGTGGATAGCCGCTAAGGGATGATATGATGTTAACCTTTGACCTCCTCGCTCATGAGCAAACATATATCCAGGTGCTTGCACATGTCAGCACGCACATATATACACATAGACACACAAATGCATGTACACACTCACATTAAATTGCAGCTCTAAGACCAATTAACACAAACAGTAGAAAGTGATGGTCAGTGGCCATCTAAGAGAAACAATAGAAAATAATCTTTTCCTGGGATGGTTTCTGATATAAAGGTTGTTTTATACAGACTATAGACTCAAGACAAAACAATAATTCCTGTTTCTAGATAAAATCAAAGAATGGATATGGTGAGAGTGGGAGGAGCCGCAGTGCCTAACTGCAGCCTGTTATTATTTAAAGGTGGGATGGTTGTTGACTCATAAGCATGGTTCCATGTCCATGCAGATACCTTTCAGTGCAGCATCCTAAGGAGGAGAGGCTCCAACCTTACTCATCAAGTATGTTTAACTGCAAGGTTTTCAAAAGACACAGTGGTGTCTCAGACTCAGGCTGAACAACTCTCCTTGTCACAGGATATTGAGGTCTCTCCTGTTCTTCAGACAAGCCTACTACAAAGGGCTAATTAGTCTAATGGGAACTCATAGAGAATGCCTGGCCAGAAGGCACCTGTAGCTCAGGCTACCCCCCACTGCAGAATGTATATCTATTCATGAACAAAATCTGAGAAGTTTAATTCTCCTTCCCTTAAGAAAAATTAAACTCTTCAGGGAAGCTTGGGTTTGAGAAATTTCAATATGCAGAAGATCACCCCGATTCTGATCCTCATTCTCCTCCCCTTTCAACCTCGGCCTATTATTCTCAACAACCCACTTCTCGGCCTCCATTGCTTTCCTCTTACAAATAGCTCTGTAGGAAAAGCTGCAATTTTTAGCATCTCTAAATCTTTCTAAGCACCAAATTCAAAGAGCTATTTTGGCAGCTGAAATGTAATAGGAAAGGGAATTTGGATGAAGGCTGGGAGGATCCAAGCTCTCTGCACAGGGGCCCTTCAACTAAAGTGCATCTCCTGGAGCACCTGTCTCAAGAGGCTGGCTCCCTGCCCCATCCTGGGCTTGACTGATTTATCCAATGCTGACCCCAAAGCACTTCCTCCCTGCACCCTTGGCCCCCATGCCTGTCCATTTTATCTGCATGTGTATAAAGTTTCCTTACAGTGATGTCAGCTCACAGAGAGCCAAGGTGAGAGTGCAGGCAGGCCAATACTGCAAAGTCCACAAGGCATCTAGAGACTCATTTGGGAGCCAAACAGTTGGTGTGCCCTGAATAATTTGACTGTGAGACTCATCAGAACTGTTCTAAAAGCCATGGATAGTCATATCTGGTCCAGTTAAGGCAGCTATCATGCTTTTGACACAGAGAAATTATGTCTATGGAGTGGTGCTTCAGAAACCACTTGGAGGTGTTACATAACACACAGTAAAAGCATCATGTTTCTAAAACTAGAGAAAGTTCTGAATCACTAATCTTGATCCATGTTTTCAGATAAATAGTGATGGGTTTGTATGAGTTTTGGCCACAGAATTTGGCATTCACTGCTATAAGTGCTGTAAATGCTTAGTGGCTCTCTCAGCACTTGGTGTCCTGAAGACGAGAAGACATGACAGGAAGGGAAGATCATTTTAAAAGTGCTGTCAAAATACATCATCACCGACACCAAATGGGTGACGGTGATATGACATCACACATGCACACACACACACCTATCTCTCTCTCAGTAAACTGTGCATGCAGAAGGCAGTTCTCACCATCTCCATTCCTGGGTCTACACACCACCTTGCCCCACTGAGACCCAAGGATTATATCACAGGCATCACTTTATTAACATGGAGACATTGAGCTCAAGATGTCCTTGATGATTTCTGTACACCTGTATTACCAATTTATCTTATCTTTACTTTAATTGATTTCCAGTTCTAAGATGGGGTGGGGTGGAGCATCCAAAACCTTTTGATATATATCAAATATATATCAAATATATATCAAATATATATATATATATATATATATATATATATATATATATATATATATATATATTCATATTCTAAGGGAACCACCACTCAACATATGTTAAATTTATCTAGGATTAGGCCAAGTGCCTATGGACAGATGTGAACATATAAAATGTGAACAACAAGATATAAGACCTCCATCTGTAGATGTTCCATTAGAGTTATGGACAAACATGAACCAATCTACTGAACTGATCGAGCTTATAATTTCAAGAAAACCACACAGTTAACACATGGCTGAGGAACAGTTGCAACAGTAAGGTTGAGTGTAATGTTTGGAAATGATTTAAGGGTGAAAATGTATAAGAACAAACATCCCAGAAAGAAAGAACACCCTGGGAAAGGAATATCAGGTACGAAATTAGCTGAGTCTGAACAGACCTGATAGGTTCCAAAGATTCCTGAGGGACTTGACGTATGAAGACAGGCCTGTGCTGCTAGCAGCTGGGCAAAACCCTAGTAAGTTTACATTTTTCCTTACAAAAGAAAGAAGCAGAGAGATCTATCTATAATTCTCACTCTGGAGGCTCCATGAGATATGGTGTGTCTAAGCAAAAGCAGGCAGAGGCTTTCTTGGTTAGGTCTTGTCTGATCTGGAGCCCCCAGCCACTGAAGTGGGACATTCTCACTGTAGTACCTCACACAGCTAAGGTCTTCTTGCCCTGGCTTCTGGGTCTCTCCCAGCATCTTCCTAGATGAGCTCAGCTCCCTTCTGTCTTTAAGAAACATTTGTATTCCAAGGATTCCCTCTTATTCTACCTCCTATCCATCTTCTGGTATTATAAGCATGTACCATTATCACTGGCTTTTAAATTAATTTCTATGTGAGCATTGATATTTTCATCCACACATTAAAAAACTTGGACCAGAGAGCCACTCATTCTGTGCTAGTGTTCGTAGGAAACCCTATAGTGAAATCCCCAGAGATGAAAGTTGCCAAGTTCCCTTGGCACATGTTGAATTGATTAAGAAGAGTTCTCACAAAATTCTTACTAGTGTGACAGAGGAGTAGGAATTTAAAACGTTAAATCAAGATTACCATGTGCAAGAAGACAATTTGAACAGGAAGGCTGGAAGTGATTTCTCACCCTGGCATCATCTAACAAACAAAACAGGCCAAGACATATCATGAACAAAGCCCTCATAATGCAAACAGGATGGAGGGGACAGAGGACCACACACCTTACAGAGGACCACATTCTTTTACAGAGGACCACACACCTTTACAGAGGACCACACACCTTTACAGAGGATCACACACCTTACAGAGGACCACACACCTTTACAGAGGATCACACACCTTTACAGAGGACCACACACTTTACAGAGGACCACACACCTTTACAGAGGACCACACACTTTACAGAGGACCACACACCTTTACAGAGGACCACACACCTTTACAGAGGATCACACACCTTTACAGAGGACCACACACCTTTACAGAAGACCACACACCTTACAGAGGACTACACACCTTTACAGAGGACCACACACCTTTACAGAGAACCACACACCTTATAGAGGACCACACACCTTACAGAAGACCGACCCCATTGTCAGTTGCCCTTTGGAGCTCTTTTCAGCTCATTATTCCACCTTCACTCTTGGGAGAGACTTTTTCCTCCATAACTTGCCCATTCCTCACTTAAAGGCATCCATGACCTTCTCTCTATCTCTCCTCCAGGTGGCCGTGGGAATTCCACCTGACCTGCACATTCTCTTTAAACTCCTAATATAATCACCATTGATCTTCCTTCTGAGTCCATTTTAAAATACTTTTATTAGTGATACTATGAATGCTGAAGTTTTTCTAGTGATACTAGCTGTGGTCTATGTAGTAGGATCTGCTCTCTGGTTGGACAGGCCATTCATCTGTCCTTCTCTGTCCAGTAGATAGTTCTGACAATGCTGCTCTCTGAAATCTTCTAGCTTCATCTCAAAATGAATATTTTTGGTTTTTTGTTTTGTTTTTTTGTTTTTAAAGAAAATCTTTATTTCCATGGTTTTGCTTGCGTTCTGTCTGTCAGGATTTTTTCAGTTCAAACTCACAGTAGAGTAGTGTCCTCTGAATTAAGATTATCACTTAGTCCTCCACAGAATAAATTATTTTTTCTCAGTCTTTCATAATATGCTTTACCAGAAACACAGACTGATGGATCAGAAGTTTCTGGAATTTCTGATGATTCTGATTTTCAGTGGATATATTGGATCAAACCTAGAACTCTTTGTGACCTCTAAACTGTATGAACAGATGTGGATTTGAACTTTCTTCTATCGTATGTCAATGTTTAGTTATATATTTTTACGTCATTGAATCAATATTCAACAGAGATATTATTTTATACTTCTATCCAGGTTTCTAGGGTTGAGGGTCTTTTCAGTAATTGCTCAAAAGAAGCCTGCCTATCTTTCTCCAAGAGCCACTGCTCAGTGCTCAGCACACTGCCCGTGTCTTCTGCTTTCCTTGTGCATTAGTGTGCCCCCACACACACCAGAGAAACAAAACTGGGAGCACATGTGCAGAACCACAGCCACAAGAAAAAGAGTCATTCAGGAATCTGATTCTGGAATCATGGGAGTTGTTAAGTTCAAAGTTTGCAGGCTGGAAAGCACGGGAGCCCAGGAGAGTCTACGCCTCAGCCAAGAGCACTGGCTGCTTTAGGCCTGCAAAGTACTGAATAGAAGCCACTCCCATTAGGCTGGACTACTTGCTCTGCTCAATAGCTACAAATTGAAGTGTCAGGTTCCCTTTAAGTCCTTCACCAGCTCCATTCTGCCTGGTGTTTGGCCACCTACTTGGGCACTGATTGACCAAGCTGGTAGATGAATCCAACTACCACATTTGTCTTAAGCATCACCACTGACTTCAATTTTTCTTTCCTGCTGTGGTTTCTACTTGTTCATGGTCCTGATGTGTACTGATCTCCTCTCTTTCCATTTCCATGAGGAACCGGGAATTGGGACTCTAGCTGTAGCTCCATCAGCATGCACAGTACCAGGATGTGTATCCCTAGAGTGCCAATTTCTCTCTCAGTTCATGGGGTTTTAATATTAATTTAACAAAAGCATTTAGCATTCCCCTTGACCTTTGTTTACATTCATTCGTGAAAGCTGGGCTCACAGGCCCTTGAGCTGTCTTAGAATAAATGTATCAATGAAGAGATGGTGAGGAGTCCCTCTTCCCAGCTCATGTGTCCTGTACATCTCAACAGTTAGGCTCATTTGAGATCAGTTCCTTGTTATTTTGCCCCAAGATCCCATCATTATCTCAGGCCATGTCTAAGTGTGATGCCCCCTTGCAGGCTGCTCATCGGCTCCACGCATTCCCAGTTTAAGCTTCTAATAAGCAAACGTTTACACCAGGTCACGAGAACCATATGTTCTTCCTCAGATGTTTCTCACAACAGTCAGAAATTAGAGCCGTGTTCAAACTCCACTTTAGTCATTCTCCTTTGAAACTGCTGAGCTGCTTCATCTGGAAGAAATATTCCTAATTATGACATCTCATTCTGCCGTGGATTGACAATGTAAGGGAAACACCTCTCTCATCTGTCATGTCTTTCTTAAACATATGAACTCCCAAACACATTTCTTAGTTGTAAAAATCACCCCAACACTGCAAAAATCTACGTGGAAATAAAATCTCAGCTTACTTTCTGGGTAGAATGCATCCAGCTTGTCATTAAGCAATCAGCTGTAGATCAGTTGGGTTCTGTAGATTCCTGGTGCTGGTGAGCAGGCCCTGGGGTGGGGGTTGGGGGGCAGAGTGGTGTGGTGTGCACTCAGGTTTCTAAAATACAGCCTGTTCAATGCTCATTGTACAGGTGTCACCTCTGTCACTCTATTGCTCAGGAAGTGATCAGGGTGAGGAGGGATTAGGTGCCTATGTCACCACCCCTTCTGGAGCACACTCAAGCATTGTCAGCTCTGGAGGGATTCTTCCCACCTTCTCTACTTGTGGAGTGCACCAGAGAGGACATTGAGAACAGTATTATCTCCAGATGGTCACACGGGCAAATCCTAGAGGAGTCTCACTTCAATTCCCTGGGGGGGGGGGAACTCTTATTTCCTTGCATGGACCACTGAGACGCAGGAGCCCTGTTCCTTGTCAGGTATGATGACTGCAATTTTAGAAAACAGAAACAGCATTAGTAGACAACGTCCTCTCCCTGTGTTACAGGAGACAGACATGGTTGCCAACCGTCTTGAGGAGACAAAATGTCAGGTCTTGAACACAGCAGCAGAAACTCCCCCTTACGTGCATCTGAGCTGGATTCTGGACTCTGTTCTACTGTTTAGATGGCCTCCTGACTGAACCTTCTTGAGCATCATTGGAAGACTAGAGATATTCCTTATATCTTAAACCTCAGAGGGAGGAAGTGGGTTAGTAAACAGAGATATGCAGAGGATTTACATCCAGGTCACTACATCTTAGCACCTAGCCTTGGGAGTGAGGGTCCTGAGTGAGCCCAGCGATGGGGCTGCTTGCCTCCTTTGCTCAGTGCTCTACAATCTATCCTTCAGAATGTTTCCACTCAAGTTTAGGCAGCAGCTGATGTTTTGAATGTGGGAAACAGACGTCTCACCCCAAATGTCCTACTTGAGTGGTTTCTCGTCTTCGAATATCATCAGAAGAGGGAACACAGCCAGCAGGATCAGTTCCAGACAAGCCATACTGACACCTCAGGGACTCAGTGTCTGTAAGCTGAGGCATCTGTGGTGTCCGGACCTCAGTGTTCTGCTGTGAGACAGACACAAATTAAAAGGAAGAGGCTTACTCTCCACATCGAGAAGTGAGGAACAGACAGACCTTTTCCCCGTTTCCTTAGAGAGTGCACCTCACAAACCATGTGACTGTTTGCATTGTGTCATCTTTTTGGCATGGATCTTTTTGTGTGTTGGATTGGGCAATCTCTGTCAGCCTGTGGTCTGGGAATAGATTCCCCTGGTCCCTACCTGGATGAAAGAGATCCCTCTTCTCTACCAGGTTCACAGACTAACCTTGCAGACTCTGCTGCAGGATGCAAAACTTCCTCCTACCATGGAGATAGGAAAGTTTGATTTTCCTCCAGATGAAACCATAAACAGCCAATGAAGATGCCATTTCAACGATCAGACAAGTTCAGGATGAACTGACAAATGAAGGTGGTAAGCCATCTTACTGAAGTACTGGTTTCTGCATGTCTTGGAAACACGAATTTAATGGGTTTCATTTGCCTGGGTGCTCTTCTTAGAGCATACTGCCTGTGAGGTGCAACATTCTTCCTAATGCTTACTTAAACACCAAAAGTATTATTTATCTCTATGATCTTTACATGGAGAGTTTCTGAGTTGAGAGAAAATTTGGGTTATAATTATATGTTATTCAATGGACTCAACTATAAATATCCCTTGGGGGAGTTCCAGAATGTACCCATTAGGGCTCAAAAAAACAATATTCCAACCTAAGTTGATTTGGACTTTAGACAGGAGTCAAGTTCTCTATTGACCTGAAGATGAGATGCACAAAGATACAGTCATCTTTGAGCCTTTCTGAAATGCCACTAACCAAGGAAGAGTTAGATCACACCACAGAGAAAGAGACTGGGTGTCATACCCACCTACAACAGTGAGGAACTTTGTCTAGGGCATAAGAAGTTCCACCAGTCTACTCATTTACCCTCTTCTTCTTTGAAAAATGGCTACCACCCCAACTACCAACTACCCGTGAAAGCATTTAAGCCTTGTCCATCTGGCTCCTCTCTAAGCTTCACTTTGTGTGTGCTCTTGCGGACTTATGCGTTAATAAACTTTGATGCATCTTTCTCTTGTTAACCCGCCCACTGCCAGTGTGCTTCCCAATCTCCACACTCCAGTGCTGGATCTACACAGCATAGCTAGGCCTTTACAATATCAATTATCATCTTTACTATGTCAAAACCATAATGTTGAATATGGTTTCCCATTCATGTTCATGTTCCTGTTGTGGGAAATATTAAAATGGTTAGCAAGTTCCCGAGCAGCACTCCGCTACTCTCAGCCCCAGCGGTCTCACCGGCTAGTTCTTATCTCATGGAGACTCTGACTCACAGCTCCAAAATCTCCCCACCCAGCTTGCTAAGTTCCCACTGGTGGGTTGCTACCATGCCAGCCCTATGCTTCAAATCCCCAATGGCCTTTGAGGTGCACATCTGCAATCCCATGCTTTGCAGCTGGACCTTTCTCTCTTGAACCCAGTCTAACTGCCTTTTGAAAGAAAATGCCACACAGACTTGGTTCAGAAATAATGGTAACTCAATCTCTGGGCACAACAACTAGAATCCTAATCTTGTAAGCCATATAAAATCTAAATTGTCCAGTGGTGAATCCTGATGGATCCGCCATTGAAACTGGGAGACACTGGCAGCTACATCTTACTTATCCTTACACTATCCCCATCTAAAAAGTCCCAAACTCTCTCTTTTTCCTCTCTTCCTCCATTCAATGCAGGAGCCCCACCTACTTGCCCAGTGATTGGTCCCTTCATTCATTCTGGGAAGGTTTACAAGAAGTCACTTGAGTACATAACTCATTCTTTGTTCCAGCCCCTCCTGGAAAATCAGAATTAGCATCAAAATCCAAGCAACACTAGGGCTATCTACAACATGTTCCACATTAAGGAGATCAAGAAAAAAAGAAGGGAAGAGAAATATAGATTAATGCTGTCACAAAAACTTTAAGAATAACATACATTGTAAAAGGAACCTGTAGCAATCCATTATAATCTATAATTTTATTGAGGCCGAGGATACATTCTTCAAACTGGATTCTAACAAGAAATCCCCAGGGATCTAAAGACAGTTCCACCATTATGGACTAGAGCTTCAATGTCACTTGAAGGTCCATGTACTGAAGGCTTGGTCACCAGGCTGATTTACTGCTGCGAAGTAGTAGAACATTTAGATAGGTGGGGCCTTGTTGTGGACATCATTTTTTGTCAGCTTTATTCACACTCCAGAATCACCTTGGAAGAGAGTATCCATGAGGATGGTCTACACTGTATTGATCTGTGGGTGTGTCTGTGGAGGATTGTCTTAAGGATTATTAAGTTAATGGATGTAAGAAGACCCAACCCACTGTGAGCAGCACCATTCCCTATGTAGGGGTTCTGAACTGTGTAAGAGTAGGGAAACTGAGCTGACTGTAAGTAGAGAGTGGCCATGCTTGCTTGCATCCTCTTTCTCTCCTGAGTGTAGATATAATGCAAGATGCTGTTTGAAGTCCCTGCCTTGTCTTCCCCACAATAATGGACCATATACTGTAATTATAAGCTGAAATTCAACATGGAATCTACTCCTGTGGAAGGAAATATTAATGGAAAATTCCATTTCATGTCAATTTGCAGGGTGGTCCTAAAATAAGCCCCTTTCTCTCCCGAGTTGCTTTTTTTTTGACAGAATATTTTGCCATGGTAACAGAAATTAGGCCACAACAGGCCTGATAGAAGAAGGTGAAGTCGTTGTGCATGTGCTTTTCTGAAAGTGCTTTGAGGACTCTGTATCCTACTGCTCTCTCTCTTTGCTTCCTGCCACCATGAGATGAGCAATTCTGTTATATCTGGTGCACTCATGATGCTCTGTCCCATTCAGATCAGTAGGGCTAAATAACAATGAACCAAAACTTCTGAAATCATGAACCAAATAAGCCTTTCTTTCTTCACATCTACAGATTCATCTCAGATATTTTGTCACAGGTATGGAAAGCTGACTGGCTTTCTCTGAACAATGATGCCTCCTTGAGTTTACTTGACTTGGTCCTAATAGAGGCTGATCTTTCCAAGGCAAGACAAAGTCTTTCTACTCCCATCAGTTGGATGACTGTGACACCTCCTCCCCATCTTTTGCTCTGATTTCCTCCTCTAACCACAGTGACCATCATAACAGATCTTGTACCAACCACTACAGTGGGTGGAAGATGGCTTCCCAGCTGTGGAGACCACCCCACCTCAATGCTTCAACACTTCTGCATTTGGCACTGAATCATTTCCAGACATAACCTCTCTGAAAAATTGCACTCTACCAAGAGCTTCACGGCAGTTCTGGGCATTTCTCAGCATTTTGAATGTTTGGAGTTCCATAAATTTTTTAGGAATGCATGAACTCTCACTAGCAATGTTATTATAATTAGGACTCTTAAAATTTGCATAAAATATTTCAACATATCTCCTGCACATGTATTGAAGAAGACTCCATGAGATGCCTTTGTGAGTATGGAATGGGGTGTCCAATCTGTGATAATTAACATTTCCTAGAAGATGCTTTAAAAAATACTAAATAATCACAGTTAAACCTCTGTAAAAAAAATATCAATTTTCCTTCATAAAAACACCTTCAAAATGAAAGGCATCTATGATACTAAATCTCTCCACATAAGCATTGTTCCATCAACCAAATTTAAAATGGAATGGTTACACTAAGAAAAGAAAATCACTGGAGGGCCTCACAGCTCATGAATCATCAAGCTACTGAAAAGCGTGCCTTAGATGAGATAGAAGCAGAAGACATAGCATTCTCAGGATTGAAACTAAGAGTGTATTTCTCTTAGCAGATGATAAAGAAACATATATCCACATACATACACATTGTTTTTGTTCTCTGCTGATGTGTCCCTGTGCCCCCAACAGTCTTGGTTCCTTACAACACTGAGCCAGGACTGTAATTTGCATGATCATATATATTCCTACTTTTCTTCTTTTTGAAAATTTTACTTTCCATCATGGATAACACACCAATACCTATTTTTATAGCATTTAAAATTCTGGCTTTATATAAGCATACTTATACATTGCTTTTGTTCTTTTTATTAGCTTGCTAATTACTGTAATGGGTTCCATTATATTGTTATACACTCTGTGGTGGCTTCAATATATGAGCCACATAGGCTCATATATTTGACTGCTTGGTTCCAATTAGTGGAAATGTTTGGGAAAGATTAGGAGGTGTGGCTTTGTTAGAGAAGATGTGTCAGTAGGGGTGAGCTCTGAGGTTCAAAAACCCATACCAGGCCAGTCTCTCTCTCTCTCTCTCTCTCTCTCTCTCTCTCTCTCTCTCTCTCTCTCTCTCTCTCTCTCCCCCTCTCTCCCTCCCTCCCCCTTCCCCCTCCCCCAGCCTGCTGCTTGCAGATCAGGAAGTACAGCTTGCAGCTACTGCTTCAGCACTAGCTATGTTTCCTGCCATGATGATCATGGCCTAACTTTCTACAATTGTAAGCAAGCCCCCAATTAAATGATTCCTTTCTTAGACTTTCCTTGGTCATGATGTCTCCACACAGCAATACAACAGTCACTAAGGCACAAACATACAATGAATTTTTAATCATGTTGCTACCAAATCTTGCAGTTATCCCCTCCCCCATTTGATTCTCTTTTCTCTTTCCAAGGATACTCATTTTCTTCTGCCTTCCACCTTCAGATCTGTCTTCCTTTTCCTTTTCCTTTTCCTTTTCCTTTTCCTTTTCCTTTTCCTTTTCCTTTTCCTTTTCCTTTCCCTTCCTTTCTTTTCCTTTCCTCTTTCCTTTCTTTCTTTCTTTCTTTCTTTCTTTCTTTCTTTCTTTCTTTCTTTCTTTCTTTCTTTCTTTCTTTCTTTCTTTCTTCCCAATAAGCTCTTGGGGTTGCTTAAAGGAGTAAAGGTTGAAGGTTGCTTGCAGAATGATTGACACCTCACTAGTGGCTACAATACTTTAAAAAAATTGTCTCCCGTGCTCACTTCAGCAGCACATGTACTAAAAAATTGTGTCCCTGTCCCACCCTAGTGAATGTTAACATATCTAAGTTCTCAGAGATAGATGAGGCCCAGGGATCCGCTCCCCTCTCAGTGAGAGGACATATGTGACCCTGTTTTTATGCAGCTCTTAGGAAGGCAATCATGGCTGCTGTGAGTTCCCATGGTCCTTGCTCTGAAGTCAGTGCTCCCTGACACTCCTTCCCTCTTCCCTACCCACTCGCTCCACCAAGCAGTTCACAGGTGATATCCTTCAAACCTGGCTTCTTTTGTAGAAGTTTATTTGATAATGCCTGTATATGTTAGAGTGTGAAGTCATTAACTTTTGCTGTATAGTATTCTGCTACATAAAGACGAGTCTATTTATCCATCATCCCATTGTCAGTCAGTTCAGGCTCAAGGTCACTAAAAATATTTCCGTCACAAACAGCCATACAAACCTCTCATGGGGGAGCATCTGCTGAAGAGGAATACTCAGAAGTTAGATGGCTAGCTAATAAATATATTCTCAGTCTTTGCCTACTATAAGGTTTTCAAATTTTAATATCCCTTCCCACCAACTGTGCCCAGGGTTCTTGCTACACACACACACACACACACACAAACCAACAAAACAAACAAACATAAAAACAAAAACAGGACTAGCAATCTTTTTTTTAATTTATTTTTTTTTTACTAGCAATCCTTTTAAAACCTCAGATCTCACTGGAGATTTCCTCATTGTGATTTCATTTTTCATTTTTCTTGTTATGTTAATGAAGTTGAATTGCTCAATGCCGTTTTGTAAAATTCCATCTGTCCAGAGAAACATTTTCTACAGATCCAGAGTGCAGACTGGGATATACCCTTGCAATGAGGACAGAAGTCTTGCAACATTCTAGTGTTTTCTACAGGTGTCTGGATAGGCACTCCCAAGAAACCTTTCTCCACAGCTTGGGTAGCCCACAACAGTGCAGTCAGACAATGGTTGGTCTTCACTGTCAGTCTGACTGGATTTGGATTCATCTCCTAGATTCCTAACTGGAGACGAAATGTGACCAACTACTTCCCACTCCCATAGCTGGAGCCCCTTTTGCTGACCCCCAATGATGGGTTCTATGCCCTAGAACTGTGAACCATACCAAGCCCTCCCTCCCTCTCTCCCTCCTTCCATCCCTACCTCCCTTCCTCTCTCCCTCCCTCCCTCCTTCCCTTCCTCTCTCCCTCCTTCCCTTCTTGCTTGTTTGTCTGTTTCTTATTTTGTCACAGCAAGAAACAGATAACTAACACAGTGGGTTTTCACTTCCTCCCATGGCTGGGAACTGATGGAGGTCTTCCTTCTAAGTAGATGGTGTCAGCAATGGCAGAAATGTCCATGCCTGCAACTGCTGCGGAAGACACTGGACACACTGCAAAAACACAGCCAGGGAGAGATGGTTTTTAACCTCCCCAGAGCCTTGTCCATCTTCCAGGCTATGTGTTTTTCTCTACATGATTAGAAAAGAGGTAATTTCTGAAGAATAGATCATGAGCTACAAAGAATTATTCTTATATGTGTTGATTTTTTTTCTACCCTCAGCATTGAGAATCTAGTGCACAATCTAAATGCTTTGTAGGAATGAAGGGACATGGGATTGTTGGTTTGGTTTTTGTGGAGTCATGGCTGGGAAGTTTCACTACCTGCTGTTCATATATAAACATTAGACAATAACATGTATTTCAAGTAATATTTCTATTCCATAAAATATAGTCTTGTCTAGTTGGGGTGGAGACCAATTCAGTGAAGACACTGTCTGCCTCAGCTTCCCCCCTGGGCCGTGCCCACTGGAATCAAAGCCACTGTAGCTTGGTGCAGTGCCAACCCAGCATACCAGCAGTGGCCTATTTTCACAGATGAGTGATGTCACCTTGAACAGGAGCATCCCTGGCACCCCTGGCTTATAGCAGGGTTGTTGTTTTTTTTTAATAGCCAGAAAGTCAAGCAATCAAAGCCATGGTATCTGCAGCATCTCTTACCCAGCAGATCTGCCCTGTGCCCAACAGAGTGAGTTCTGTCTGAGCTACGGATGAGTGAGCACCATGCATGGTGGTGTGTGAGGTGTACAGCACAGCTGAAGTGTGCCGACACCATTGTCAACTCTGTCTGGGTCATGAACACATGTGTGTTATCTATTTTCTGCTTGTTTTGTTTTATGTGTATGTGTGTATAGATGTGCATGCCAGGGGTCAAACTCCACTGTACAGTCCACCTTGTCTTCTGAAATGATCTCTCACAAGACCATTCTTGTGGTGTGAGCTCAAAGAATCTGACACTGCCCCCCCCCACACCCTGCCCCCCACATACACCAGGTACTCATGCCTGGCTTTCTGACTTGGGTTCTGGATGCTGAATTCAAGTCTCCATTTTGTGCAGCAAGCTCTCTGCTGTCCAAGGTACACTAACCCCAACCTCATCTACTTTCTTTCCTTATGAACAGTGGCATCTTGGGAAGAGGGTGCGACAACGAGAGATTGATGTCAATGGGAGGAGGGGAGCCAAGACCAGCAGTGTCTTGTGTTCTGGCTTGGAGGATCATTCCTACAATGTAGACTAATAACATGAGACTAACAAGACAGAAATACAAGCACCCTTGACTAAGGAGGGGAGCTGAATTGAACTCAAATTCATGAAAAATTCTAGAATCTTTCCTGCTGGTCCCACTGCCTTCACCTACAGCCTCTCTGTTACTGCTACATTGCTTCCACTTGGTTAGAAACAAACTTTCAGGTGAGGCTCAGACAAGGTCCAGGGAGTTCAGAGGGTAAAGGTGCTTGCTACCAAGCCTGAGGATCTCTGAGTCCAAGGCCAGGAATCATATAATGGAAGGAGAGCTCCAACTGGTGCAAGTTGTCCTCTGTCATCCACAAGAGGGCTATGACACTTGTGGGATGCAGAGGGGTATGAAGAAGTTAATTTTAAAAAAATAAAGGAAAGGACTGGAGAGATGGCTCAACGGCTAGAGCACTGACTGCTCTCTTCCAGAGGACTCTGTTCCATTCCCAGCTCCCACGTGGTAGTTTATAGCTGCCTGTAACTTCAATTCTAGGGAATCCATTGCCCTTTTCTGGCCTCCATATGCATTCCCTACATGTGGTGCACAGACATACATGCAGGAAAACCACTCACACATATAAAATAAAAATAAAGAGATGTTAATGTTTGACATATTTTAAATATTACACACACACATAGGAGCAACTCAACCCTGTGAATATGTGAATGTGTACCATCTTTAAGTGTGAACTGGTTACAAAGTAAACAAGAATACTTTGACCTGTTACCTCAGCACTTCCCCCCCCCCAGCCCCCACCATCTCCTCCTCTCTTCCTTTCTCTTCCTCTCCTAGAACGTGTCTGGTCCTAGGTTCTACAATCCTGAAACCAGACTTTACTGTGCATTTGTCAGGAGGCTTCCCAGTCAATGTTCTGATTATTTCCTTGGACCTGATGACAATGTGCTCTGGCCTCTGCCCAGCAGGAGGCTATTAATCCCACTCTGCTGGCTGCAGCCTGGATAACTAAGAATGAGGTGTTGGACAGAAGGGTGGTGCTACTGTGGGGGCTGAAAGCTTCCATTTTCAATGAGTGAATCTCAGTTTTCCAGCTCATATGGGTTTCTTCCAGATGGTTCTATAATGCAATTGTTCTGAGTCCCACTGTGCTCCTGAGGAGAGCTTCTCCAGTCCTCAGGGGGCTGAGGTTGGATGGTAAAGTGATGCTGGCTGGTGCTGTGTGCCCCTATAGTCTTAGCACAGCATACATACACATGGACCTCCAGGATCTGGATGTATGGTTCAGTTCCTAGGACAGAGTGGCTATTCAGATAGCACTGGTTCCTATAATTAAAGGACTTCACCAAATTTTTCCACAATGTAAATTTATTTTAAACTATTAAGTTGAAATGAAACAAAGGTTCTGAGGTAAATTAATTTTCCTCTCCAAATAAAAAGGGCATGAAGACCAGAGTTACTTTCTTCCATGAATTAGGCAAACCCTTTGCTTTTAGGATAATAGTGTGTATGAAGTCTTTTCTTGTCTTGCCTGATCCACTAGCCCTGGAAAGAATGTTTCCACACAATAGATCACTGAGCTCTGCTCTCAGGATCAGGCTTTCTTCAGTAGCCTTCCAGAAACTTCTCCTAACCTTTTGGCCAGCAGGTGTTCCTGGCTGAGCAGAGCACAGAGAACCACCACCAATAGGGTTTGTAGCTGGCTGTAGTCTCCTACAGTGAAGCCTCCCCCGGAAATAAAGGAGCTCAGACAGTAACTCTGAACTGGAATAGAGCAGAGGGTGCCAGAGTGCCAGACAGTGGAATGGCTGCGGGGCAGCAAGTCACTAAAGTTAGCATATTGACATATTGATGGGTCCAAATACAAAGACGCAGAGGCCACGTAAGAGAAAGCCTGCTCAAGCTCTAGAGAAGACAGGGCAGCCCTCTCCACTGAAGTTCTACCTAAGACAACTTATAAAGCATACTAAGTGACTACTTCCTTCTGACTTTGAGAAGTTCTTTATGCTAATTTTACCAACTTACATGTGTGTAGGTGTGTGCTTATAGAGGTCAACTTTAGGTGTCCTTTTCAGGATTTTCTCCTTTTTTTGTTGAGACAGGGTCTCTCACGAGAGCCCAGAGCTTGTGAATTAGGCTGGACTATATGGCTAGGAAGCTCCAGGGACCCTTCTGTCCTGTGTCCCCAGGGCTGATACTCCAGAAGTATGCCCAGTGCTGGACTTTAGGCATTTCTTTGTGGTTGTGCTTGCATGGCAATCATTTCATGACTGAGACATGGTTCCAGCCACATCTTTGCACACATTTACTTGTGGTTCACATATTCAAGATGTTCCTGCTTCTGGAAAGCTGTGTGTCGTGTGGACTAATAATGTTCAATTGGTTTTCCTGCATAGACAGTAACAGAGAGAGTGACATAGACCTGTGAAGAAGAGTCTGAGGAGGGAAGATGTTAGGAATAGATGCTACAAAGCCAGGAGATAGAGAGAATTCTTATGGGCACCTAGAGAGGATGCTCAGAAACCCGGACCTTCTGAGCCATATATCCTTGGACCCATTTTCAGAAGTGCGCTGTTTTCAAACACTAATCACGCCTGTGTTATTAGCCAGGCTGAGGAGCTTCGTGTCACTGAGAATCGAGAGTCAGTAGCCAGGTCGCCACTAAGTTCCCTGGGGCAGCAGAGCCCTGTACCCACACAGGCTGGACCCTGTAACTCATCTCCCAAGCATGGAGGCTGTTTCCAGGAGGTCTTCACAGCAGGACGTGGCACCTCACAATAACTCATAACTAAAAGCCTCAAAGGTTCTCTGCTCATTATACCCACATATGGACTGAGACTGGAGTCCATTAGCCTGAAAGAAAGAAAACCAGATTTTGGACAGTTACCATCCAGGGGCATTAAAGTGTCACCGGAACACACAGTGACAAAAGATGCAAACGGAGTTCCAGAAGCCACAAGAAAAATTTAAGTTTTCCCTGTGTCAAAACTTTCCAGGTCACAAGTTTCTTTAAAGCTACTGCTGATTGTCCAGGAGCTTCTCAAGGCTCCAGGAGTCTTGCAGACCTATCCCCTGCTCTCCTTCCTATCATACTTGAGGGTCCACAGGGGCAGGCCCCGAAGACCAGAGCCATCCCCTAGACTTAGATCTGAACCAACTTTTACCCAGCAACTCCCGTGTCAGGGAAAAGTTCATAGGGCCAGAGCAGGGAGATTTACTGTGAAGCAACAGCTTTCATATGATAAAGCTTCCCACTGAAGCTGCTCCAGGAGGAGACACCCCTGCGTGCTAGTGGGATGGCAACACAGCAGTAATAAAGGACACTGGATTGAAAATGTGCATGTAGAGAGCCTAAGATGTTTCAAAGGAAGATGTATAAAAATGGTATTACTTTAAAAATAATGTTTTGTTCTACAAGAATGAAACGTCTTGATTCCTGTCACAGGAACCTGACGTGGCAGGTTGAAGGGTTAGTCTGTTGATATTCGAGTATCCAAAGTTTGTGAAATAGATTTCTGTCAAGAATAAAAGGAACTCTGTGGATTTATTTCACCAATGGCTTTTTTTTTCTACTCATTGAATAGCACAAAATAAGACCAGGAAGCAAAATAATGCTTTTGCTTTCTCTAAGTCACCCAACTGCAACTAGAGATGAACTTTTAAAAGAGTTTCAGGGAATAAAATCAGTGGTAAGCATGAGCCAGGCAACGTGGCATGGACAGGACCAGCCTTGGGGTGCTGTGTAGTCCTTGTGGGGATCCTGGTGATACAATGGGTCTACAAGCCTGGAAGGGCCCCACCTAGAACCACATGTGGGGAGAGACAGCTGTAGCTGGGTTTGGAGTCCCTACAGCCACTGGGCCGGGTCAAGAGTTCTTGGCTACTCTTCTGCTCACAGAATGGAGAACTCAGCTCTGTCTTGTCTGTCTCTGTGTGAATGTGGATGCCCTGAAGCCACTAGGTGTGAGGTGCTCTGCTGCTATCCGGAGGCACTGAGATGTCGACCATTCACCTGTCAGAACTAGGCGTAAATCATACAGTCCTCACAGTGAATGTTAAATATCACCCGAATCCCAATTAAGCCTGGAGTGCCAAGAACTGCCAGTCATCCAACCCAGGCGAGACTGTGATTAACAAGGCTTCCAAGGCAACTGATGAAGTATTAGGAATCCACAAGCCCCCAATTAACAGAGCAAACATGAACATGTCATTCTATGGAGCCACAGAGACTTAGCGGGAAGGTGAAATTCAAATGAGTTACAAACCACACTCTTAGTGATCTCACATTTCATCTTGCTCTCTACCCAACAGATGATGGATAAAATGCTGGTTGCTGCAGAATCTCCTGGGCTCAAGTCAACTGGCTTTAATGACAGTAATAGGCAAGGCTCGGAGAAGGGTGAGTGTCACATGGGTAACCATATTCAAAGAGCAAGGAAGATATAGGATGAGCAAGCTTTTCAGCCTTTGAGAGGGAGAGAGTGGAAAGAGAGACTTCATACGTCTTTGAGACATAAAGACGTCTCTATTCCACAGCAGACTGTGCCGGCTATGACTAGAAATACTCATTTGATACTAGATTCCTATGGCCATTGATCCCATGTTACCTACATAACTAATCTTAATACATGTCTGTAGCCTCATACATAAATGTTCCAGCTCGATTAGCATGCTACAGATTAACATGCTACGGCAGGATATGTATGACAAAGGACCACTGTGTGGATGGGTATTACACACTGGGTATACTTCACACATACTTCTGACCTGTTTTATACAAGAGTATTCTGATTATCATAACATACCAACAGAAGGCAAAAGAAATTAGGAAAACAGATATAGTTTCACACACAGCTTAGTAGGGCAGATCAAGAGGCGCTGAATTCGGGTTTGTGGAGGAAGGTATTATCACAAATTTTGTACACCACTCTTTCAGCCCTGAAATCAGGTTATGAGCTAAACCCACAGCTTTGTACGGGGCAACAGGTGCCTTGCTAAGGGGTGGGGTACATTTTATAAGCCAAACATACTCTCACTTCTTGTTTCTATTTGTTTAACGAGAGGCTTCAAATTGGGCAGACTGGTTCTCCCAAGCATGCCTCTACACCAGCCTACACACTCAACCACTTTCGTAAACAACTATAGACCTTGTTTGATAAACATTCTTCTACTTCTTGCTGAATGTTCTAAAGTAGCATGACAATCTCTACTTGCCTCTGCCTCACACACGCACACACACATACACACAAACAAATCCTCACAGAGTAACTGGAGAGACTGCAAACACACACCGAGGATTTCATCAACTAGATGGCAACTCCCCGCCCTTACTAGGAGAATCCAACACTCTGACCTCTGGGCCCATGCTTCAGGCCACTGCCACCACCAGCAGAGTGCTGATATCAGACCGGCCAGCCACAAGGAGGCGGAAATTATCTTGCTGAGAAAGCAAGACAACCGTCCTCAAGTTGGCAAAGTTGTCACTGTCAAGATGTCCCTTGACCCACAGACCTGAGATTCTGGGGATCCCCAGAGGTCTCCCTCCTTCACTGCCCCCTACCTTAGAGACAATCATCTTTCCCAAACTTGGGGAAAAGGCCCTGACTGCCGGGCAGCTATGGACATGGTGTCTGCTTCCAGTCTGCATGTTGGCATAATGAGTATATTGGAGGCTGAAACCCCACAAGTCTCAGCCCTGACCTGCACTCAGGAGACCAAGTGAGGGCATTAGTGCCCAGGGGGTACTTCCTGCTGAAGTGATCTCCTATCTCTGTGCCTGCTCCAGAACAGCCACAGGGATGTGTTTGAAACTCAACAGACACACAAGAGAGCAGCCTGTGCTCAAAGCAAGGAAAGCACACACCCAAAAGACAGCAACCACCAAACCACGAACTTCCCCTTTGCAAAAAGATACTGGATCATTCACAACCTCAGGCTCAAGTGGGAAGTCCTGCTGTGTGTGACACCAACCGGGTCTCCTACTTCCCTGCGAAATCAGGACTTCTGAAGTCTAACACCACCCACCCCCACCTGCCCCATACATTTCTTAATGTGGGCTCCCAACCCACTGCACTCACCATCACGTTGCCCTGCATTTTAGCGGTCTTGATCATTGCCTTTTCCTTCATTTTGCTTGGAGTCTTGAACCTCACTTCTGGCCCAGGGAAGTGTAACTTAATCCATTGTTATGGTGAGCACCCAAGTGTAGATCCCAGCCGCGATTACTGGGTGGAGATGGGTTTTGAAGAAAATACAATTCTGGCAGGTTCTGGTTTTCCTGTCCCTCTGTGTTCCCAGGTAGATCCCACTGAAATCAACTCTTCCCAGTGGCTACCAGGAAAGCGGAATCAGGAGCCAGGCGCTGGGGGTGCGGCTTGTAACAAAAAGCAAGCTGAGAGCTGCGGAGCGAGGACGTGAGCAAAGGCTTGTGTCCTCGGAGCTGGCTTTCAACACCCTGTGAGTGACAACAGCAGCGTGGCAAGAGCCTTGTGCACTCCAGGACTCTGGGCGGGTATGCTTGACTGACAATGCTGATCCCCAAGGGTGGCGACACCCGGGAGTGTGTGTGCGCGCGCGTGTTTGTGTGTGTGTGTGTGTGTGTGTGTGTGTGTGTGTGTACACGCGTGCGCGTGCTGGCCTCAGCCTTTACTGAGCAGAACCTGGAAGCCCTGGGCTGCAGCACGCTTCAGTTAGCTTAGCTGCCAGGGGGATTGGCCAGCAAGAGGGCGGGCGACTACAAACAAGCTCTAGGGTGATCTTTGTGGGTGGAGCCGCGCGAGATTAGGATGGATGAGCAGCCACCAGCCTAGGGCTGCGCCTCCCAGATCAGGGAGCAGAGTCACAGGGAACCAGATTCCACGCGGCCGAGGAGAGTCTGGCGGAGGAGCTGGAGGCAAGCGGGAGGAGCCTGAGTGGCAGCTGATATTTAATGTGGTTTCGGGTTACTATGGGACACATGTGGTGTCTCCATGGTTGCATTGGGGCGACTTGTAGTCAGTGGCCTTGATAGTGACGACTGTACCCTACAGAGAGAGCTACTTGCTGGGTCCTTGGAGCCCCACCATGACGCCTGCTACCCTGGTCTAGTCACTGCCCTCCAGACCTCCAGCCAGCCACAGTCCTGATAGTGCCTTTGTTTCTTCAGTTCTCTCAGACCAGCACTCTCTTCCAAAGGCATGGCCCTGTGGAACTCCAGACCCACTTCTATTCCCCCAGCCTTCTCTTGGGGTGGCCAAGCTTAGATTCTAGGACCGCTTACCCAGAGCGTTCCGAGGATCATTCACAACCACGGTTTGCTTAACATTGTCTCACACAGCGGGGAGCTCCAGAGTGTGCGTGCCGAAGGCTGGCACATTCTTTTACAGATGGACCTAGAGCGCTCCAAAATCCAAAGGAACTCAGGCTTGTGGAGATGTGTGAAGGGCGCCCTCGCCTGCCAGGGAAGGGCAATGGCGGGAGCCAATCTGGAAAAGAATTTGGAAACTTCTCTCCACCTATTTAATATTCACAAAAGATCTTCTGTAAGAAAAGAAACTGCAGAAGTAGCTTAAGCCGACTCTTACAGTGTATGTGTGTAACACAGCGTATAGTGTGTAGTGTACAGAGTACAATCACATACAATCAAAGCTGTTGGTAGCTGGCACAGAGGTTTAAATCAAAGATCTGGACTACAGAGATGAGCCAAGGACATAAATTGAGAACAAAGACATAGAGGCCGGGCTGTGCAGTATCCTAGTCTACTATGTAAGGATTGTCTCTCTAGAAATAAAATCTGTTAGGATTCCTTAAGATACTCTAAACAGAAATACAGTCTCCCAGTGCCAGAGGCCCAAAATAAATCCCTCCCTAATACCAGGTGTCTCGATACAGTGGATGGGCTTCTTGATCCCACATAAAGCCTCTGGGTGCCTTTAGTGGCTGGAGAAGGAGGGTGACTCTCTGGAGTCTCTGTGAGGACAGTAATTGCACTCTTTGGGCTTCCTCTCTGGACTCCAATACCTTGATCACTGCTTGACTTCATTTTCTCGGAGGTTAGGGCTTGGAGGCCTGAATATGGGCTATGCACAAGCATTCAGGCCACAGAAGACCAGGTTAACACAAGTGTTTTGAATGAGAAATGCCCCTTAGTCTTGGGCAATTGAATCCTTGGTCCCCAGTTGGTGGTGATATTGGGGATGTTTAGGTTATGTAGCCTTGAAGGAGGAAGTGTACCACCACAGGGAGAGCCTTCGCCATTAAGAATGTTTACAGTACTTCTACTTCACCGGTCTTTCTGCTGCATCTGGAGATGTGAGCTCCTAACTTCCTGCTCCAGCCAGTCTCCACTTCTCCCCTCTGAAACCATAAGCAAAAGAAACTCTTCTATAAGTTGCTTTGGGATGTGATATTTCACCATGGCAACAGAGAAGAAACGCACACAGCTGTACACAGTGGCCTTCTGCTCACAAGGTAGGAAAACAAAAGGACAATGATGGATGCTTATCACCTTGCCATGTCCATAACAATGACCCCAGGAAATGAAAAGGATGAACAAAGATAAACCCTCACGTCTAAGAAACCAGTGACCATCCAGACCCCTAGCCTCCCGAGAGTTTGCCCCTAAAGCTCACCCAACGGCCATGAGCCCTGCTGTCTAGGCTCTGTTATTTCTGCCCACTGTTTGTCCAAAGCCTACATGGAAGTCAGAGAGAGCAGTAGATTCAGAGAGGCAGAAGGGAAGGGAGTAAGGCAGCCTGGAGGCTCTGAGCTCATGGCTGCTCACTCCATCCCTCTAACTCATCTGCTTCAGCTAGTACCTTGTTGGGGTGCTGAGGAGGAATGAGAGGAGAATCAGGAGTGACTCCATGAAAAAGAAGGAAGGTAGGAGAATAAGGAAAAATGCTGAAAATACAAATTTTTATATTAATTTTGGATAATACATTTTACAAGAAAATCCCTCAGGAAATCAATTCTGAGCAGGTATGCTGAGTCTTTTTGTCCCTATAAAAACATTACAAAGTAACTTATAATGGATAAGGTTCAAGGTTCTGAAAGTAAGCAAGTTCAAGAAGGGAGATTTTACATCTGACAGGGACCCTGCAGAGAGCACCATGGGGTAAAACAGAGCAGTCATGCTGACTTGGGTCCACTTTCCTCTCTTACAAAGCCATGATGACATCATGACTTCATCTAACCCTGACTGACTACATTCCAAAGGACTGCTCTGTTTTCTAGTATCTTACAACATGTATTTTTCCAGGACACTTGAAGATCAGCAAACACAAATTCAGTCCTTGGGTTCACTCCCAAGTAGTAACTGTCTCTTGAAGCTCCACAGTGGTTCATCCTGCTCCCTGTGACATCTGTGGGAAGAGTGGGCCTACTGAAGATTTCTATCTGTTTGAGGCACGTGGTGTATCCTAGACTGTAGACCCTTAACCTTTGCTCAGCATTGCACTATGTCACCCTGGTGCCCTGCAGGCTGACTGCAGACCAGCTGCCCAGCACCCATTAGATATGTCTAAATGTCCCCCAACCTTTATTTCTAGGGTGTCTCACTAAAGCAACTCAGGTTTGATCATTTTGGCTCAACATTCCTTTGTACCTTTTGCAGTTTGGTAATATTTGCAGCACAAGAACAAATTCCTTGTCATTTTATCTGTAATCCCGTCTTGTAACTTGTTACTTGAAAGTTAAATACAAGAATTTGATTACCTGACTGTGTTAATTGTCTTCCTTTTTATTAAAATGCCTACATGAATGTCCTTCAGCCAACAAATAGAAAATGACAACATGGCACATATGCACTATGGAAAAATATACAACTATAAAGAAAAATTAAATCATGAACTTTGAAGGTAAATGGATGAAACTAGAAAAGATCATATTATTGAGTGAAATAGCCCAGACCACAAAGACAAATATGTCACAGTTTCTTCTGGAGGCTCCTAGATTCAATTCTTTAGATGTATGTACAAGCCAGTGGTCAGTACAAAAACAGGGAAAGTAAAATGGGACCATCAGGATAGGGAGTCGGGTGCAATAGACAGGGAAATAGCAAGATAAAAGTCATCTGATAAGGGGAATGGGAAAAGGGGGCTCCTTGGGAAAGGTGAAAGGGACAGGAGGGAGAGGAAGGAGGCAAATACAGGAGAAGACAGTAGGTAAGCAAAATCAAAATAAGGATTTTGGAAAGGCCACAAGGGATCATATTATTAATATTTACCAAAAATAAAAAGCAAAAACCTGTAACTTCATGTTATAAGTTTGTGTATAGATAGATATATGAATTTATATACATATATACATGTAACTTCATGGATGGATAGATAGATAGATAGATAGATAGATAGATAGATAGATAGATAGAGTTTTAATGAATTTTTCTCATCTGGGATGGCAGAGTTCCCTCTAATAATTCCCCCCAAAGACCACCTTAAAAACATCAATAACAGACATGAGAAGCCTTCTTTTGGATTGTTGATTCTTTTGGTTGTTGGGCTGTCCAAGAGACTCCTCAAACATACAGTGTATTGACACTGCCTTTGGTTGCTTACCAGAGGTAGAAGGTAAAACCTTATTGCTGAAAATGCCATACACCTCAGACACAGGGCCCAGAGATCCCTGAGCTGGAAGTGACCTGACTGCTCTCTCCCTGAGCACTAACTTTCCTTGTATCAGAATGCCACACCCACTCCAGTACAAACTGTGTGGTAGGCCCAAAAGCTTGGATGCAGTCCCAAGGCAAAAAGTTTCATAGAAACGTAGTCTCCTGGAGCCTTAGCATCCCATAGCATGAATGCTCCAAACTTCTCCTTGTGTTAGCCAGTGAATGGGTCTGTGCGCTTTCTTTCAGTATTGTTTTATTATAGGTGCCTCCAAGCAGTGACTTGCCAAATACCTAAGGAAAATTGGACTTTGCTTCCTGGCCTTCACCAATGTCCTAGGTAGTCCTTGAGCCAACCCTGGGCTTGGAATTCAGTAAGAATATTACCTATTCAGTAACATTCAGAATTGCTTCTAGTATTGTAAGAGAGATAGTGAAAGAAATCAGGCATTACTATCTACAACATAGAGTTAGAAATCTCAGGGCAAGCTTAGCAAAGTAAGTTTAGAATTCTTATTATAGTTATGTATGGCAGACTACATTACTTAATAGTAGAAAGTTCCCCACACAATCACTTAGAATAAAAGCTAGGTCACTTCCATATACAGGATTTTACAATGGTTTAGGAAGAAGATTGGGCTGTGGTTTAAGGAAGAACTAGAGTATTGCATTATTCATGAGAATGTTAGCTAAACTGGAACTCCCTAATTAGAACTATGGCTTGGGTGTGAAAGCCCTTGCCCCGGGAGTATAAAGACTTCACACCTGGCTTCTAAGAATATAGCTGACCTTAGATAGAGCTGACTTTGTCTCAGTTGTTTTATTGCCTAGTTCCTGTCAGTCTTTATGTATGCATTCCTCTGTTTTGTGTGAGAATCATTAAGCATCTGATAACCTCATTGTACCTTGGCTGATGTGTTACCTAACTTCCCTGTTTTCTTCTGTATTAAAAATCTGATACTCGCTTTGAGAAATTACATTCAGATACAGCACTCTCTCTGCGTCCGTGTCTGTTTGTCATCTGCAACTACTCCTTGCTTGCCTGATTACCAAAATCCTGGTTTCCCACAGATTGAGGGACTGACTGAGTCCAGTCTGTGGCACCAGAAGGCACCATAGAAGCTTCCAAAGGAGGAAGGTAAACAACAGCCCTACCCCAGCCATGACTGCTATGAACCACAATGATGGCCAGTAGGGCACCATATCCCTAAGAGTTCAGTAGTGACATACACACTTTGGCAGTAGCCAACAGCTCTCTCAGTGAACTTATAACCTTTCAACAAGAGGGAAACTAGGTATTAGAAACCTATCTACCTACTCGGTGTTGGTGAAGTTATGGTTATTGGGTGAGAATTGATAACTGATAATTTACTAAAAGAGCATAATTCGCGCCAATAACCTATAAACGTTTCTCCTGATCCCCATAAATAAGTGTAATCCTCACTTGTCATTAAGGAATCTTTCTTTATAACAGACAGGTGCCATTACAGAAAATCACACCAATCAAAATTCAGAACTGCGGGCCCAGTCTCAGTGGATACATTTGCACATTTACACACCTAAGCCTCAGGGATCACTGTGGAAGAGAGCATGGAAAGACTGTAAAAGCCAGTAGAACAGGGACTTTTTGTGAGATTGTGTTTGCTGGCAATATCAGAAGCTACATCCATAAACTCTTACCAATATGACTACACAGAAATAAACTGAGTAAGAATCACAATAATGAATATGCCAAAGTGGATGAGAAAAGCCCATGAGGACTCAGCCCTATGCACACAAAAAAACATAGGCAACTGAGAAAACCTAGGAGTAGGAGAGGTGGTCATCCTCAGGGAAGAGCATCCCCAGGGAAGAACATCCCCAGTGTCTTAGTCAGGGTTTCTATTCCTGCACAAACATCATGACCAAGAAGCACTTGGGGAGGAAAGGGTTTATTCAGCTTACACTTCCACACTGCTGTTCATCACCAAAGGAAGTCAGGACGGAAACTCAAGCAGGGCAGAAATCAGGAGCTGATGCAGAGGCCATGGAGGGATGCTCCTTACTGGCTTGTTTCCCCTGCCTTGCTCAGCCTGCTCTCTTATAGAACCAAGACTACCAGCCCAGAGATGGCACCACCCACAAGGGGACCTCCCCCCTTGATCACTAATTGAGAAAATGTCTTACAGCTGGATCTCATGGAGGTACTTCCCCAACTGAAGCTCCTTTCTCTGTGATAACTCCAGCCTGTGTCAAGTTGACACAAAACTAGCCAGTACACCCAGGGAAGAGCATCCCAATTGGTTGTCCAGTGACAAACAGTCAACCCTGAAGAAATGCCTAACAGCATTGTACAGACTGAAATATATGTGTGTGTGTGTGTGTGTGTGTGTGTGTGTGTGTGTGTGTGCAATAACAGTTAGTGAAAAAGTAGTCATGAATTTGAAGGAGATCAGGAAAAAATGTGGGAAGATTAGGAGAGAGAAAATGGAAGGGAGAAAGGTTATAATTAAGTTATAATATCAAAAAGAAAAATACCCAGTTAAATAAAGAAACTGAAGAAAGAAAGGCTTTATTTTGGCTCATAGTTTGAGGTTTCTCTGTCCTCCTTACAGGGAGGTGTGGTGGCAGCAGGCAAGGCTGCTTGCTTACATCTCAGCAGACCAGGAAGCAGAAACAGGTCAGGAAGGCAGGGGGATTCACAGACTTCCAGATCCACCCACCAGTGACCCACTTCTCCCAGTGAGGTTCCACTGCTTAGAGGTACCACAACCTTCACAAACAGAACTACCAGGTAGGGACAAAAGGGTCAAGCACAGGAGTTGGATTTTGCATCCAAGTCATAGCAATGGGTTGATTTTATTATAAAAAGCTCAACGTGTGAAATTCTCCATTTGTCAAAGAGCATGGCAAGGCTGCAAGGAGAAGTGTATCCCTATTCTTCACCATCACAGGTTTCATGCCATTAAATTGATCACTGGCTTTCTTTACAATGTAATCATTTCTATTTTCTTGAAAGCATCAAGTACCTTATATAACTTAATTTGTCCATGAATTTTTCAGGATCATAACTTCTGGAAACATACGGATAATTGGCATTCACTTTACCAAATGAACATACATGCAATAATAGTATGGAGAATGTGTATATTAAATTGTTCCTTGTCTTCTCTCAATTCATTCAGAAATAAGACAAATTAACTTCAAATATGTCACCACAGTAATGAGACATGATGGATTTGATTATTGATGATACGGATGTGATTCAGGAATGTCAATGCTGGGGGGAAATTGGGGCAAAGATCAGGATGAGCTAAAGCAAGAGTCATGGCTGAACTACATCTCAGGATGCATGTAACCACCAGGGAGCTGAAGCCAGGATGGCAGCTTCTGCAGTGGGATGTCATGAGTCTCTCGGAATGTTAATACAGAGGCAGGAGTAGCAAATACAGAAGTCGATGCTCACAGTCATCCATTGGATGGAGTACAAGGTCCCCAATGAAGGAGCCAGAGAAATAACCAGGGAGCTGAAGGGGACTGAAGCCCCATAGAAAGATCATCAATATGAATGAACCAGAATGCTCAGAGCTCCTTGGAACTATACCACCAGTCAAAGAAAACACATGGTGGAACTTGTGGCTCTAGCAGAGGATGGCCTAGTCGGTCATCAATGGGAGGAGAGGCCCTTGGTCCTGTGAATATAGGGGAATGCCAGGACCAGAAATGGGAGTGGGTGGGTTGGGGAGCAGTGGGAAGGGGAAGGGGATAGGGGATTTTTGGAGGGGAAACTAGGAAAGGAGATAACATTTGAAATGTAAAAAAAGAAAATATCTAATAAAAAATTTAAAAATATATAGAGGCAGGAGGATGTGTGGTGACATTCGGAAGGCACTAAGGAATCATTGGCACTAATCACTCGGGTTGTGGGATCCAATCCAGTGGAAAATGGATTGTCAAACCCAAGTCCCCAGTGGACAATGATGTGGCCAGATCCACAGTCAACAAATTCTGATCAACACTTCAGGGAGTGAAGTGGGGCTACTAATCATTTGTCCACATCTTCACATTCTTGAAACATGACTAGTAGACAGCCAATGAACAATCCTTAACAACTGGAGCAACAGGTAAAGGGGTGTCTGTGCTGTCATCTGCCTTCAAAGAGCATATCAAGAACTGACAGGCCACATTTTATGATGATGGTCCTTAAAGCTGAGGTGCATTGTTCTGCTGCTGAATATAGATGTGTGGAACCCCAAGTGTTTACACAAGTGACAGTGAGCCTTGCCTCTGTCTCCCTTTCCTATAGTGAATCACGCATCCTAGAGTTTTTTAGTTTGTCTCTGCCCTTGCTCGGGGCTTATTACCTACATCCATTGAAGTCATAAACTCCACAAGAATGAGAGAAATTGACCAGGTCCCTTGCTGGGTCAGTCCTATCAGCTCTCCTTTAGGAAAGCTGGCTTCTCTAGAGTTTTAAACATCAGAATACTTATATAAAAAAAAAACTTTTAAAAACTGGTGAACATTTAGAATCATATACAGCTAAGTGAATAAGAGCTGCTATGTCTGTGGATGACATGGCATTGTCTTATACAATGGTTTTGCAAAGTCAGAAGCACAAGAACATATACTTTTGAGCTCCGATGAAGAAACAGCCACATATCTATAGATTGGGATGAATGTACAAGGGAAAGAGATTTAGGCAAAGAAGGATTTTAATTGGCTTATCATAAAACTTACATGCACCGAAAAAATATCAAAGACAGCTTAAAATTATAACTGAGCTTAGGTTGTTCAATGAAAGTAGCTTAGAGGCACATTAATAAATATACCTCCTCACTAATTTTCCCATACAGTGTAAAATGATTAATACATGCCTGAAATTGAATGTATACTTCTTTCAAAAAGACAGGAAATGAAACATAGATAATGCATTTTGAAAGGTCTCTATTTTCTGTCTCTAATGTAGCTGGCCTATTGAGTTCACCACTGCTCTGTCCTAAGTAAGATTATAAATATAGTAGAGGGATTTTTTAAAAAGCTCAACAAAAAGTTAATGCAGAGCTAGAGATGGGTCAGGGGTTATGAGTACTGGGTGTTCTTGTAGAAACCCGAGGTTCATTTCCCAGCACCCAGATGGGGCTTACGATTGTGTACAATATCAGTTTTGGGGGAGTCCTTACCCTCTTTTGGCATCCACTGGCACCAGAGAAATGCAAGATACATATTGTTATATGCAGGCAAAATACGCACACGTGGTATAAAAATAAATCTTTAAAAAAGCTAATCCATCAATTACCATAGACTAGAGTACAAACAGGTATTGATTCATCAATATAGGCATTTAATTAAGAGCAAGCTAAGGAATGTGTGCCTTGGGCGGGGGCATTCTAGAACCACAGAGAAACATGGATTCAAAACGTAAACCCACGGCCATCGTTGAAAGCTCTCCTGCTCTCCACATCCTTCCTGTGGCCCCTCAGGATGACTCCTATGGCAGCTCCCAACCCTGCCACTGCTCAGACCCATGTGGCTGCTCCCCATTCCCACCACAGCTCAGAACCAGGGTTAGGGTCTCCATCCTGGCCCGTCCCTGTGACTTCTCAGCTCCTGCACTCATGCCACCTGCTTATTATCCCTTCCACATGGGCTTAACTGGAAATATTTAAAATACAAAGTGCACAGTGCCTCCCTCAAAACCTCTTCTGAGGCTTTCCAGGCTGCAAGAGCAGAGCGTGGCTTTTCAGGACCTTGGAGAGCTGCAGCTTCATGTCCTGTCCAGCCTCTTTCAGGCCCTGGGGTGGCAGCTCACATTTTTCCTCTCCTTCTCTCCTACTTCACTCCTCTCCTTCCCCTGTCTTCTCTGCCTCCATTTTCCTGTCACCCTCCCACCTCACTCTCCCTCCCTTTCCCACTTTCTTTCACCTGCTCTTCCCTCCTTTTCTACTCCTCCCCTCTTTCATCATCTCTACACCACAGGCACACCAGCTTGATACAGTCTTTGTATTTGACTACCTGCTAGTTCTCTGCACAGGGATCCCTACCCACCATTTCCTTTATCTCAAATATCCTCTCACCTTTTCTCTCTCTATTGAAAAATTTAAAAACAAAAACATTTTGTTGAAGTACAACATCAATGGAGAAGTGTGTAAGTAAGTTTATTAAGTTATAATCATGAGGTGAGGCCATCCAGGCAGTCCTGGCCAGGCCAAGAAAGTGATGCTTAAGAAATCCCCTAGGCTTCTCCAGTGCACCATCCATATATGAGCCTTCCCCTGAAAAGGCCACTGTACTGACTTCTAACTCTAGTTAGAACTAGCTGGCTTCTGAGAGCTTTAAAATGTTTGTAAATTGAGTAGCTGATGTGTACAATTCTGAGGATGGCTTCTGTCACTAGGGCATAGTATGGGGAGACACAGATGCTGTGTGTGGCCCTGGCTAATCTTCTTGGCTGTATAGAACTCCTTCCATGCATGCTTTATAGTTGGTTCATCCTCTTCTTGAGTGTCTTTGGAACTGTTTATCAGCTAGCTGATCACAGAATTAATGTCATAGTTCATGCAATTATTTCGATCCACATGTATGAAGATGATCTGAAGGCCACATACCTAAAAACTGGTTTGTTAGAAAGATTATGCTTGACTTATATCATTGCTGAGGGGCGCTGGCTCATTTCTGAGACATTCTCCCTTAGCAGTGTATACTACCTCACAGCTCGAAGCCTCTACAGCATTTGATGTTGCTGCATATTGTTCAAATATTAATCTATCGTATGGCAAACAACCTAAGATCAAACACAATAGAGGACAAAGGAGGATTGTTTGGCTCACAATTCTAGGTGACAGCCCATCAATGAGGGGGCTTCAAGGCAGGAACTTGAAGCAAGTCACATGATAGCCACAGTCAAGGTCAGAGGACAATAAAAACATGCTTCCTTGCTTGCTCTCAGCTTCCTTTTCTCTTAATTTAATTGGTATTATTGTTTCTACGTTGGGGCAGGTAGTGGGTGTCTTGTCTCTCTGTCTGGTCTAAACACTTCTTGTGACACAGCTTTGAGGGTTTACTCTATGTCAAAAGTGCTTTGGGATTTTCTTGTGTGTTTGTTCCCGTTTGCCTGGAGTTCAGAATGCATCTCTATTTGTTTTTCTACTCCATTGGAAGCATTCTCATCTACGGCAGGTTCTGTCTGGTTCTCTCTTTCTAGAAGCATCACTGCATCTGAGATGTTTCTAACACAGACTGCACTCACGATAATCTCTGCACTTTTTTTTTTTACTTCCGTCTCTCTGCATCTGAGTGACTATAGCAACTTCTCAGTAAAAGCCTCAATTCAGAAACCACAGAAATGACTCAGGGGTTAAAATCTCTGTCTGCTCTTTCAGATTGCCAGGTTCAATTCCCAGCAACCCCATTGCAGGGAAGGGGGCCTCACAGATGTCTGTAATTATAGTTCCAGGGGATGCAATGCTGTCTTCCAACCTCTGTGGCAATCTGGCATACAGGCAAAACCACACAATTAAAAAGATCCTGCCGGGCATGGTGGCACATGCCTTTAATCCCAGCACTTGGGAGGCAGAGGCAGGTGGATTTCTGAGTTCGAGGCCAGCCTGATCTACAAAGTGAGTTCCAGGAAAGCCAGGGCTACACAGAGAAACCCTGTCTCGAAAAACAAAAAAACAAACAAAAAATCCTCATTTGTACATCAACTGCTTTTCATTTCTAGTATTCTATTTGAAATCTTCCCATAACTCTCGTTTGGATGTGTCTGCATTTTGTCACTTGTGTCTGAAGTGTGCTAACTGTTTGAGATTGCACTTCTGATCGTTTCTTTGGGCACTCTCTTGTGTCTCTGTGTGTCTGTCTCCATCTTCAGCTCTTTCCATCCCCTTTCTCAGTAACTTTGGGTTGATGCTTCACACCATCATTACATTGATAAAGACAGTCTTGGCCCCAGACTGCCTGCTGTTCCTCTGGATGTTGTTCTTAGCAGGCGGTTTGACTAGGCAGGAATGGAATGGGCAGCCTCAATCCTGTCAGGGCTACATCTTCTTTGGATGGATAACCTTTATCTCTCTGCTCCCCTGTCTCAAGCAGGTATAGTTCCATGACTCTGCAGACTCTGACCTATGGCTATCATGTACAAATAAGCAGAAATTAGCTCTAAATAAAAGCACTTGTCTTTCATTTCTCTTTGCTTTTGCCTGCTCAAGTTCCCTGATACCCCTTTCATTGACAGTGATTTGCATTTCTTTCTTGCATTTCAGAGAGGCCAGTGTCCCCTCACTGGTCCCTCCCTCCATCCCCTGGGTAGCACCTACTTTCACAGCCCACTCATTCATACCACACAGCACCTTCCAACTTCCCAGGCCAGAATAACCCATCCACAACAAGCTTGCCTAATTCTTCAAAATATTGGCCCGCTCACATTGCCCACCACAGGCACAAACCCATGTTAATTTCTTATTGTCAATGTTTAGACCTTTAACATTAGCATCTCAGCATTATAAGAATGGGATTAGTGTTTTCATTTATTATTTTTTCTAGATTAGATATGTGTGGTGATTAGTTTTTGTTTTGATTTGGTTTAGTTTGGTTTGGTTTTTTGTTTTTTCTGAGGCAGAGTTTCTCTGTGTAGCCCTGGCTGTTCTGGAACTCACTCTGTAGACCAGGCTGGCCTCGAACTCAGAAATCCGCCTGCCTCTGCCTCCTGAGTGCTGGGATTAAAGGCGTGTACCACTACTGCCCGGCTGTGATGATTAGTTTTAAATGCCAACTTGCTACAACAAAGAACCACACATGTGAGGACCCATGCCTGATCTGTGGAACTCACATATGAAGCTGGGCATGGTGATGCATGCTTGTGATCTCAGTGTTGGGGAGGCAGAGACAGGCAGAGCCTTGGAGCTTGCTGGCAGTCAGCCTAGCCTGCTCAGGGAGTACCAGGTGCATTGGAAGAGAATCTGTCTCATAAGTAAGTTGGACGTCTGCTGCAGAAACCAACACACACACAGACACACACACACAGATACACACACATGCATACAAACACATCCTTCCTATATGACTTCTATGAAAAACTATAATGACTACTTCGCATATCACCAAAAGGGTAAATATGAACTATTCTGTGCCAGGATGTGTGTAAACACTTATGGACACATTTGTCACTTGTATCTCAGTTGTCACTCAAGCTGTAGTTACTAGGTGACAGCAATATCACAGACAGGGGGGGGGCAGGGGGGGGAAGTCAGCCATTTCATCTGCATTCTGAAACTCAGTTCTAGAGTCTTTGCTGAGAAGAATAACAATAAGAGAACCAACCACCTCATCAAAATCCAGAACAGCAAATGATAGCAAATGCATCATTTGATATCTAGCACTCAGCACCACCATTACATAGTAACCAGCACTAACCAGTACTACCCAGCATCCATCACTGCCAGTACTGCCCAGCACTCTCATTCATTTTGTCTTTCCCCATTCCCTCCTCTGTCTGTCTGTCTGTCTGTCTGTCTGTCTCTCTGTATGTGTTTGTATGTATGTGTGTAGGGGGGCATTGCTATGGTCTTTGTCTCCTACACTTATACCAATGAAAGCTTTTTATTATTCATCATCTTTTAGCCCTGTATTCTGATGCAATGTCCATGATTCGCACTGCATGTATGACAAGCATGGTACTTTCACACATGGTTAGAGATGCCTTCTTTTTTTTTTTTTTTTTTTTTTTTTTTTTTTTTTTTTTTTTTTTTTTTTTTTTTTGCCTCCTGTCTTCCAGCCTCTACAAGCACTCTCATAAACATGGCATAAACACATAGACATATATCTACACATGAATAAAAATAAATAATAAAAAAGCAACATTGAGCTAGGTAGGTGCTAATGGCTCAGGGGTAAAGTTCCTGTTGTGCAAACATGAGACTGGGAGGTCTGACCTTCCAACTAATATATGCACCCAGAGGGCCTGGAGGCCTGCCTGAAATCCCAGAGCTAAAGGGGAAGAGACGCAGGTTCACAGAGAAATGCCTACATAGTTTAAGGGAACTGGAAAGCTCCAGGTCTTCAGAGAGACTCTGCTGTAATCTACAAAGATGGTGTAGATAGAGGAAGTCACCCAGTGTCAACTTTTTGCCCTAGCATGCACAGGCGCACACATGTTCATACACTTGCAAACACATGTGGGGCCACACATATATATGTATTAAAATAAAAAAATACAGGAAAGGAAAAGTGTGCTAAGGCTGCCTCATCTAGCTTGTGTTCCCTGTGAAAATATAAGGAGAGTCTGTTTGTATCTGCAATTCCATTTACCCAAAGTACAGCACACCAGCAGGATGGCCTGGGGTATTATTTAGGTACACCACCTAAAGACATAACAAAATGAAGCAAACCGAGAGTGAGTTGGGCTGTGGACTGCTCCACACCAGTGCAGTGGAGAGATGGCAAATGGGCAGGGTGGTAGGCGATGCCAAGAGGAAGGCTGAGGAATCCATACTTACAGAGCTGGGGTCAGAGTGGAGCCAGCCTGGCATCTCTTTCTGGGTTATTTTTATCATCAAATGTCAACTGTTTACTAGTGGGATCCATTGTGATGTTTGGCGTGGGAAAATCAAGGCAGGCTCTGGGCTTTGTTTTCATCTTAAGACCTGTCATAGATTGCAGCTTCGTCTTCAGCTGTGGGGTTCATCCAGGGCATGAGGTTTGGTTTGTACTTTTTCAGAGCGCCTCTTTATTTTCAAGTGGTTAGCCAGCACAATAAGCACATTCTGTATCTTTACCCACACTGGCACACTCAGATTCTTTTAAATAGTGATATAGATGTGTTTGATCAAATGTAAACATCTCTGTTCACTACAGACACATGGCTATTTTTCAGTTTTGGTGATTTTTGTATCTTCTTTTCTGAGATGTCCATTCAGATCCTGGTTTGTATAAAGAACTATCAGGTTTTTTATTTAAATTTTGTTTATTTATTATTATGGGAGGATTCCCATATGGCCTCCATGCAAGTGGAGGCCAGAGAATGGTTTTTGGGAGTCTGCTTTCTTCTTTTTACTGTAGGCTCCTATGGCAAGACTAAGGTCTTGAGCCTTGAAACCCCAGAGCTCTGTTACTGTGCTTTATAATAAGTGCCTGGTCAACGTTTCTGCTGGCTGAGATCATGCAGAAGCTTTGCATTTGGGGATGTTAAACTGCATTGATGATCACTTCCAATATTTTTACAGCAGGGATTAGTTTTATGCATACAAGCTAAATGGGTCTATGGCTAGTGGTAATTGTTATTGTTAACAACATCAATCCCATCGCCTTAAGTTTATAAAGGCTTTCATCCTGATAGATAAAGTTAATTACCCTAAAAGTTCTAATCACCTAAATATGATCTGAAAAGAATAATTATCTGTGGTAACTGCAAAGGAACATTTAGCACATGGTAGGATAGCTGGAGAGAAGAGCATTCCTCTGCCTGACATGGGGAAAGGCAAGGAAAACGCAGTTCTCAACCACCTGCTACTTGGCGAAGTGTCTTAGTGCGAGGCTTTTAAAAATTAACATATCCTACATGATTAAAACAGGAAAAGTAGATGCTGATGATTAATTCATCTGTTCCCTGGGTTGCCTGAATACTGTGCATATGCCTGTGTGTGTGTGTGGTGTGTGTGTGTGTGGTGTGTGTTTGTGTGTGTGTGTGTGTGTGTGTGTATATGCCTGTGTATATATGTATAAATGTTGTATAAGTGTGTGTGTGCCTGTGTGTATATGTGTGTTTATGTGTGTGACCATGTGCATGCATGCATATGTGTAAATGTTGTGTGAGTGTGTGTATGTGCATGTGCCCATGTGCATGCATGCATGTGTGTGTGTGTGTGTGTGTGTGTTTGTGTATCATCTTGGCTGGTGAAATGATAAGCCCTAGAACACTGAAGAGTTTGGAAGCAGTGTAAAGAATTTTAGGGTAATGACTGGAAGGACAAAAGGAAGCGGCCATAGCAGGAGGGAGGAAGTTCAGAAGTACTTGCATGCTAGAGCAAAGTATTAATGTGGGCATGATTTTAAAGGCTTGGGGAAATTTTAGGGAAAACACTCAAGGGTAGCTCGGTGCTAAAGACTCACAGCTGTGTAGCTACTCTTCTGCTAGGCCTAGGGGACCTGCAGAGGAGAGCAGGAACTAGACTCAGGCAGGACAATGAATGCAGGCTGAAGCTCCTGACTGAGGTTTTACACGCAGGGTCATACTGGTTCAACCCTTCTGTCTCTGGAAGCGGACCCCCCACCCACTCAGGCCCCTTCCCCATGAACTGCAACAATTTCAAAAAAGGAGGAGACACAGAACCAAATGCTTAAGTCTATGTTCTCTGTGTCCATTCTTATTTGGGCGGGGGGGGGGGGGGGCACAGTCCTAATTTAAAGGAGCAGCTTAATAGGTGATACAGGAGATATCTGTTCCAGCCATACAACACATCCTTACCGCAACAGTTTTCTGAATGGCAGATCCAGCTATCACTGAGTGTAAACACCAAGCCACTGTGTCACCACCCACCATGGTAAACTGTCACAACATAGCACAGTGCTGCCTTCACTGTGGCAGAAAAACATCCTAGGCTGCCTCTGCTAACTCGGCACTTAATGCCACAGTCTTTCCCCTCAGCACCAGGGATCAACATGTAGAAAAGGAAATCTCAATTTTATCAAACAAGTCTGTTTCAAGCAGACAAAACAAAAGTTCTACAAAGCATCAAGAATACAAAGTTGGCACAATGAGCTCCCACAGACCTGAAAGGGTATTCCCAGACAGACCTTACAAGGAGCAAAGGTTCTCAGAAACAGTGACACTAGGGTTGTGGTGTCACCTGAATCCTGCTCCAAGATGCTGGGATGGTATTATAATTGGGCTGGTAATCACTGTCCATAGTCCCAGGCCAGCTCATGATGTGACATGGGGAAAGAACATGTTGACAGTGTCACTTCTGCTGTTTCTCCTTGTTGCCAGAAGGCTTGTCTTCACACTGTTGTAGCTGCAGTGGACCGTGCCCTAGAGCAACCTTCTCAGAGTCAGGAAGCAGGGGCCTGGCTCCAGGCAAACCTCCCTCCATCCAGTGCTGTGTCTCCCTCAAAGACAAGCTACAGTTCCTGCACATTTGCAATTAGCAAGCTCATTCTGACTCAGCTTAGTCTCTTTCAGCTGATGGCAAAGAAAATTGTCATTTTCAAGCAGACAGACAAGGGGAATCAACAGAAAGCAAAAGCCTGTAATTCAAGTTTGGCTGGCAGGGCCTCCCAAATTGTCCTTAGGAGACATATGCTAATGGCCAATTAGAAGGAAATGTAACAAACACATCAGCATGCAAATGGGTATTGAAAAGAAGCACATCTGCATAGTTTTGTACCTAGACAATCTCTAGGCTAACTGGTGTAGGATCCATTCAAGTCTCACACCTTCACCAAAGTACCCCAACCTTCACCTCAGCAAGTTACTCAAAAGCCCAGTGGAGCCCACTTAAGAAGCTTTGCACTCATGCAGCTCTGACATAAACCAAATACCAAGGCAACTCCACAGCCTCATCTTAATGGGAGCCCTGCTCAGCCTGGGTACCACTCCTGCCCTGCCCTTGTGGATATGCACTGAAGAATGTGTTAACAATGGAAGCAGCTGAAGGGATATCTCCCAGCCCTAAGGACTTAGCATTCAGAAAACCCCAAGCTCAGTGGAATAATCATGGTCTACCAAGGTTATACACCAAAAAACTGTGAGAAGGAGCTGGGCAGATAAGGGAGGGGATACTTTCAATTGGAGAGAGAATTTTTTTTTTCCGACAAAATTTTATATTTAGTATTGACTTAGTACAATGTGGGAGGGATACAGTTGTCTCCAAGCTCACAGTAAGCACTGGGGTTGTGGGGTGGGATGGGCAGGAATGTTAAACACACAGGATTGTCCCTTCAATGGAAGGGATGCATCAGGCTCTATGAAGTTCAACCCCATTCATAAGTTTTAAATACAATGATTATAGTTATTGTCAATCATAGAACTTCTCTTCACATACCAACTCATCCACAGGACAAAGCCTGAGTTGTAGCCACCTTAGGTATGACAAACAGATCCTATAAATGACAAACAGACCCTTAAATTCTCAGTGGCTTCCTTTCCCTTGGATGAAGGCACAGCAGCTCTTGGTGATTAAATACTCAGATCAAGTGCTCAGATGAGTTAGCAGACAGCACCCTCACGAACAGGATGGGAGGCAGGTGTGTATGCAGATGGGTTCAGGTGTGACTGAGCCACGGGAGGCAGGTGTGTATGCAGATGGGTTCAGGTGTGACTGAGCCAGGGGAGGCAGGTGTGTATGCAGATGGGTTCAGGTGTGACTGAGCCACGGGAGGCAGGTGTGTATGCAGATGGGTTCGGGTGTGACTGAGCCACATGAGGCTGCACAGGGCAAGGATCCAATAGGCATCCGTGCTTACAAAACAAAGCAAAACCCTTTCAAACCTAATCAGCTTGTGGCCAGGGCGTGTGCTTTATAATATGCCACACCTCAGATATTTATCAATATTTTCATAGTGAAATAAATTAAAGACAGCAGGCATCAAAAGGAGTGGCAGAGTCCAATCCTAACATTTTTCATCTGCTAAAATAATGCAAAACCTGACAAACAGGTGAGAATTAAAGATTCAGAGAGGTCAAACTGAACCCAAATCCTAAGGTTACCCATCTCAGAAAACAGCCTACTTGGGTAAAGCCCACTCTGGTGTGCATTGCCTTTCTTGCTCAGGCCTCACACTGACCCCAGCTGTGCAGTGCATTTACAGTCAGCAGCTGCAGGGACAGCGGGAGCCACAGCCCAGTGCCCACTGCATGAAGAAGCTAGAACATGTTCTGGAGAAAGAAATGCCCTGGCTGAGCTGAGGGAGAAATGCCCTGACTGAGCTGAGGCCTCAGTACAAGGCTGGTTGTATGAGAAGGGCTCTGAGCTGGAGTGCCAATGGCCTTTGACTTGGGGCAAGTAGTGGACATGGTGAAGGTAATTATTCAGCTTCCTATAATGGTGAGAGCCAACACACTGACCAGAAACCTTAAAGAATTTAGGCAAGGAGACAGTGAAGTGTTTATGAAACTCTGAAAAAACTGAACACATTTCTGGGAATACAGAGAGCCAATGTACTGGCTAGTGTTGTGTCAACTTGACACAGCTGGAGTTATCACAGAGAAAGGAGCTTTAGCTGGGGAAGTGCCTCCATGAGATCCAACTGTGGGGCATTTTCTCAACTAGTGATCAAGTGGGGAGCACCCCTTGTGGGTGGGACCATCTCTGGGCTGGTAGTCTTGGTTTTATAAGAGCAGGCTGAGCAAGCCATGGGAAGCAAGCCAGTAAAGATCATCCCTCCCTGGCTTCTGCATCAGCTCCTGCTTCCTGACCTGCTTGAGTTCCAGTCCTGACTTTCTTTGGTGATAACAGCAGTGTGGAAATGTAAGTTGAATAAACCCTTTCTTCCCCAACTGCTTCTTGGTCATGATGTTTTGTCCAGGAATAGGAACCCTGACTAAGACAGCCAAGCACATGCTAGGCAATGGGTAGGAGGGGCCGCTGCCTGACCTGCAGGCACTGACTGTAAAGAAATAAGAATGAAGGTGGGTTTTGTTTTGTTTTGTTTTGTTTTTAATATGAGGCATATTCCCACATGCACAACACCACAGCATGAAATGCCAGAGTCCTATTGCTTCTGTGACCATCAAATCACGGAACAAAAGAAATCTTTATGAAATCCTAGCTAGGTCCAGATACCAGCGTCTAGAAACTAGAAAGGATACTTCCAAACTAAGAAGTCACAAAACAATGTTTTCCATGGATTTTTGTTACTGTGACAGAGAGAGAGAGAGAGAGAGAGAGAGAGAGAGAGAAACAGCTTAAAGAGGAAAACATTTGTTTGGGGTAAAGGTTTCAGAGGCTGTGATCCCTGGGTAGCTGGCTCTACTAACCCAATACAGAAGCATCATGGTAAAAGAGTAGGCACAGGAAAGTTGCCCACTAGAGAGGGATGGGAGAGACAGAGGAGATGGGGAGGCAGAGAAGCAGGAGAGAGAGAGAGAGAGAGAGAGAGAGAGAGAGAGAGAGAGAGAGAGAGAGAGAAAAGAAGAAGAAGAAGAAGAAGAAGAAGAAGAAGAAGAAGAAAGGAAGGAAGAAAGAAAGAAAGAAAGAAAGAAAGGAAGGAAGGAAGGAAGAAAGAAAGGAAGGAAGAAAGGAAGAAAGAAAGAGGAAGAAGAAAAAGAAAGAGGGAGGAGGAGGAAAAGAGAGGGCGGGCTGTCATTTCGTGGCACCCAGGGAGAGAGATGAGAGAAAGAGATGGGATGGGGAGAAGAGAACAGAGATGGGAAGGAAAGACAGAGAAAAGCTGTTAACCTAATGGAAGCCATGAAGGGGGAAGATGGGAAGAGATGCACAGATAGGAGGGGGAGAGATGCACAGATAGGAGGGGGAGAAACAGGAGGAAGAGCTGCTGCATGTAAGGAAGAAGACAGAATATAGGTTTCAGTTCCTTCCAAAATTCCAAAGGGGCTCAGAGTATAGTATCATTTAAACATCCTAGAATCCACATCCAGAGAACTACAATAGTAAAGTACAAAACCTAACTTTTGCAAGTTCAAGGTGATCAGCTTGAAGGTAGCTGCCTCCTAGAGCACGGATTCATCGCCTTCAGATCATAGCACCCACAGCCTCCACAAGCAAACCAAGGGCCGAGGAAACTACACACTACTAAGTGTGCAAGGAGGCAGTGTGCAGTGGAAACTCCTGACTTCTTGAAAGTCAGTTGTGTTGAGGCAATGTGCAGTGGAAACTCCTGACTCCTTGGGAAAGTTAGTTGTGTTGAATGGTGCTTTGCTAAAGCAGACACATAAAGGAACGTTTCTCCGAAACAGACACAGGTGAAAGAATGTTCTGATAAGGCAAGTACATGAAAGATGAGTGATGAAGGATTCCTTGATAATGACACACATGTATTGGTTTGCATTACATTGCTTTTCTGAGCTCCATTGGTTGTGACTCCGTAGAGCAAAACTCATCAAAGAACATCTCATAAGGTGCCTGTGGCTTCTTGCTACTTCCCCCGACTTAGGATGATTTGCAGAGTGATGTCAGCTGATACAGACTCGCGTGGAGTTTTCCTAAGACAGATTCACATAGTGAGGCAAGACCCATGAGAGGATGCGCCATGTTTGAGGGAGGATAAATAGACCTCAACCAGCAGTTACAGGGGCTTGCATAGCTAGCTTTGCAATGCTTCTTGGTTTCAAGTCCTTGCTTTCATGTTTGCTGATCTTCACCTTCTTGAGAGAGGCACAGCAGAGAACTCCTGGTGTTCCTGCTGGTTTGGGTCACTCCTGCTGACCCATGCCAATTCAGCAGAGGCCTGGCTTTTTCTTCAGGGTCATGCCACTGTGGCTAATTCATGTTTGCCGTCCCAACACTACTGAAGTGGACTGCTGGTATACTTGTGAAGTGTTTGCGAGTTGATTTAGCTGCTATTGCTGGTTCCTGTGAACTGAATTGTTGATTTCCTGAGAAGGCAGATTGGATTTGCTCCAAAAACAAAACAAAACAAGTCCCTGTATCCTAATATCCTTTCTTTTCCACTACCTCTGGTGGGTGGTGGGCTAGAAAGGGAGCTACAGCATTTAAGAGCCCTTATTAAAGTAGGTTTTGAAAAATTTAAGCCTACAATGATGTGTAATGAAGACAGCAGGATTCACTAGAAACATGCAGACTCAGCAGTATTCTAGGTATAACAATGCATAGCAATTGCATATGATGGTATAGCAATCATAAATGTGATCAAGGGTATCATGAATGAGAGGAAGGGAGTCTCATCAAAGATGTCTCCATGGTGACAAGCAAAGGTGGATATTCTAATACTGAAACTACCTAAAATTTAAGGGAAAAAAAGGAAAAAAAAAGGGAAAAAAAAAAGGATTGTCTTAGCCCCATATTGGACATAGGTGAAGGAAGTCATAGACCTGAGAAAGAACAATCCTAACCTCCCTGTGGAAAACAATGTGTGTGAACAGGTAAAATAGGAGGAGAAGCCAGCACATTGAACTGTGTGATGACATCACGTGACAGATTTAAACAATCATGATAATTAAGGGCATTAAAGTTAACCAATGTTTCATCAAAATCAAGGCAATAGCAGGAAGATGCCCAGAGTAATGGGGAGGCTGGTTTAAATGAAGTAAGATTAGAAACTTTGTAATAAGAAATTGATCACATTCCAACGGATTATTAAACGTATTTGTAAAATGTCTACTGTGACCTGCAAAGAAAATGAATATAGTGTTTCAATTTTCTACTTCTGGAGAACATGGTTGGATTGTTGTTTTTTAATCCAAGAGAAAAAGGGTAAAACAGGGAGTGTGTAGCTGTGTATGGCAGATGAACAGGGAGTAGCAGAGAAGCAGGAAATCCCAAGCTCATCCAACATCATCCTGGTGAGATCTGAGACTCAAATTAAAATGGAATCAGAAATTCAAAGATCAAAATTGTCAAAGTCAATCCTTCACTGACTTACACTCAGAAGGAGGGGCAGACATGAGCCAGAAGACAGAGGAAAAAATGCATCACATGCCAATCAAAAGGAACCTGGAGCAAGCCAAGCAAGTATCAAAACAAGAAACTTATCGACGCTACCGAATGGTACCACATGGCAAAGGGAAAACACCTCTTTAAAACTAATAAAATATGCCTGTCAAAATAGTGGAAATCACCATCGTCGTCTTTCTATGAAAGTTACCGGTTGTCAGCTTGACCGAACCCAGAAGCACCCCAGGGGAGAGGGCATATCTAGATCAGGGAGACCTGCGAGCATATCTGTGGCAGATTGTCCTGAATGTTAAGTGATCTAGCCCCCCATGGGCAACATCAGTCCATAGGCTGGGCCCTTGGTTGTGTAAGACTGGAAACAGCTAGACGACAGCAAGTAAGCAAGTAAGCAAGCAAGCAAGCAAGCGGTTGTAGTTAGTAAGCCACAGTTTAGCTAAAGAAAGAAAAGAACCTCTAATACAAGATCGCATGTTTTAATATCTAGCATGTCTTAATAACAGAAACGTCATAGGATAAAAAGTCATAACACATTATCAATTACAGTGATAAATATCTCCCAGAGAACTCCAAATCCATTTGCTAAAACCAAATTTCTCTTAGAAATGTTCTTTAACCAGATGATTTTTCCTATGATGAATCGCCTTCATCTTTAAAACCCTAAGTGAAGCCTAACTCCAGAATTTATTCCTTTTTGTGCTTCAATTATCAAATATTTCAGAGAAAATATGAATAACATACGATCTGTCTGACTCAGACCCACAGACAGTTCACTCCTCCTTATAGCTGTCATCCTGGGGAGTTGTCAGCTCAGCTGTTTACGCATCTCCACATCCACCACCACAAATAATTTATATCCATGCCAGTTCAGGAAAGTGTACTTAAAAGCATATTAATCAACAGTTAGGAAGTATAAGAAGTTTATTATAATGCAACTTGTCTTCCATTGTTTTTAAAGTACAGTTGTATGGAATGGGGCTGGCAAGATGCAGCCAGTTGCCCCAACCCAGTCGTGTACATACCCAGGCTGATCCATGATCTAAAAATAGACTTGTATTTTCAAATTTTGAAAAAGTTTAAATGAAAAGGAACATTTGTCTGACAAATGAGAATGATGTATAATTTTTATTGTAAAATCTGTCATTAATGGTTGGCTGGAAAGCTGAGCTGTCTCATATAGGAATTGTCCATATCTGGCATGCTAAATAGTTTTAGGTCAACTTAACACAAGCTAAGCCATCTGAGGGGAGGAAACTTTAAGAAAATGCCTCCACAAGAAGAGGCTGTAAGCAAGCCTGTGTTCTACTGAAAAGAAAACAAAGTAAAACAAATAAACAATAAACTCAAAACAAAACCAGGCTGAATAAGCCATGAGGAGCAAGCCAGAAAGCAGCACTCCTCCACAGTCTCTGCATAGCTCCTGTCTCCAGGTTCCTGCCTTACTGGAGTTTCTGTTCTGACTTCTTTTAATGAAGGACTACGATATGGAAGTGTAAGCCAAATGAACCTTTTCCCCCCTAACTTGTGCTTTGGGGCATGGTGTTTCATCACAGTGATTAAAAATCCTAACTAGGACAGATATTGTCACCAGAATAGTGGGGTACTGCTATGACATGTTCTTTTGAGGAGGATAGTGAGGGGACTTTGGAACTTTGGCCTAGAAACAGGATGGGGTGTCTGAAGTTTGGTGAGCTGTTCCACAAGAACTTCTAAGATAAGAATGTTGAGAGCAATGCAGAAGATGGAGGCCTGGCTTGTGAGGTTTCAGAGGGAAGTCTAAAGACTCTCTTAGAACCAGTTGTTATTTTGTATTCCGATTATTTGATTCTGGTTAGCTGGAGCTGAAGAATCAGGCATGAGTAAGGAGATACCAGACTACTGAAGAGAAACCTTTGATTTGTTGGAATAGTCAATGCTGCTCATTTGGAGCAGAAAAATTAGTGGTGATTAAGAAGAGAGCAGCTTTGTTGAGGTGAAATCTTCTGGAAAGTGTTTCCTGAGAGGCAGCACACAGCAGCTGTGTTCTGTACATGGCCAAGGCTGTACCTTGTGCTGGCAGCTGAACTTGGTAATATGAGTCATACAGGTCATGCTGGCTTTGAAGGTGTGAAGGGATCATGGAAAACAGCTGAAACTTGGCACTCTCTGGTAGGGCTGGAGGCCCTGAAGGGATCCCAGAAGTGGCTCTTGGTGAAAGTACAGCTTAGTTGAGCAGAAGACCCCAGCATTTTGGAGATGCTGGTACCATGGGATGAACAACAAGACCACTAGCAGCAGTGGAGTGGAGCAGAGAGGCAGCTGGAGCCTAGAAGACAAACTGTGCTGCAGAGGGCAGAGGGCAGAGGGCAGAGGGCAGAGGGCAGAGGGCAGAGGGCAGAGGGCAGAGGGCAGAGGGCAGAGGGCAGAGGGCAGAGCTGGAGAAGTGACACAGGCCCTTTGAAGGAGCCCAGAAGATAAGTTGATCACAGACATTAGAAGTTGCATTATTTACACTGTTGGGAGTTTTGCTTTGTTCCAATTGTGACTGCCCTAGCTCTTCCCTCTTAAAGCAAGAAAGCATTTAATTTAATTTTGAATTTTATAGAAGACTACAGTTGAGAGATTCCAAACTTTAAAAGAGATTTTGATTTTTAAAAAGACTGGATATTTTAAAGGGTGAAGTTTTACTGTCCTTGATTTTGTAAAGACTGGGGGACTTTAAAAGTTATGTTTTTAATGTGAGATCTTAGGGAAGAATACAAAAGGAAAGTTGTGGCTAAATGGTGATGTATTTGTGTCTAATTGATGGGGGGTCAATTGTGCTGGACAGTTTTATGTCAACTTAAACCAAGCTAGATTTATCTTGTGAGAGCAGGCATCCTCAACTGAGAATATGCCTCCATAAGATCTGTCTGTACCCAAATCTGTAGATTTTCTTAATCAGTGTACCTTTTAAATTAGTGATTGGTGGGGAAGAGCCCAGCCCATTGTTAGTACTGCCATCCCTGGGCTGGTGGTCCTGGGTTCTATAAGAAAGCAGGGTGAACAAGCCAGTTAGCAGCACCCCTCCATGTCCTCTGCATCAGCTCCTGCATCTGGGTTCCTGTCCTGTTTGAGTTCCCGTCTTATCTTCCTTTGGTGATGAATAGCAATGTGGAAGTATAAGCTGAATAAACCCTTTTCTCCCCAATTTGCTTTCTGGTCATGGTTTTTCATCATAGCAATAGAAACCCTAACTAGGACACATGGCTTGTGTTTCAAGAACCCAGTTAAATGGCTGTGGCTCAGACCTGTGGCCATGATGCCTCAAATATTTAAGGGAATACTTTTCAGGCACCTGACACAGAGGAATGAGAAGAAGATGTGTCTATGGAGGCCAATGGCAAGGTCAGTTCTCATTCAACAACAGGAACTTTCTATCACTCTCTCAGAAATTCTCAAAGTAACAACTATTTGTGAAAAAAATTAAGGCAATTTGAATATTACAAGAATACCAATTTGGTCATTGTTTTCTCCATATATTTGAATCGATTCTAAACTTAAATTTATCTCTTACCCCATAGCTACAAATATAGTGAATATCTGACTGTATGAGAATTGCATTCTCAACCTGAATTAGTTGCCAGTTGTATGAACTGTCAGTAGCTCCCACTGGGGGAGGAAAAGTCTCTTTTATGTGAGTGTGAATGTCCACTGGACAGTTGCTCCTGCCCAGTGGATCTCCTCACACCCATGGTCATAAAGACAGCACTAACAGGACTCACTGAACTACGAGCAAAGAAAAAAGATGGAAGAGAAGACATAAAGTTAGGAAGGAAGCATACCTAGAAAAGGGTCTGGAGAGCAGTTGGAGCGAGGGCATGGAGTGGATTTGACCGTGATATATTGGATACATGTGCGAACATATCAAAGAATAAACTGTAAAATATTTTATGACAACTTGTTAAACATTTGGACTAAATTCAAGGCCTCTCTCTTCCTTGATCCCTTAGCATGAGGTGAAGACTGAATGATCTGTAGGTTTAAAGGTAAAGGTAAAGCCCTACAGGAACCACTAGACAACTATGATAAATACTTACATACTTTAGGACTAGGGAGGCAGTTTTCAATAGGATATAGCAGGAATACATAATAATGGAAAAATATGAACTGAGACCAACAGAACAGAATGTCTCTATCTCCCAAGAAAAGAAAAGAAAAAAGAAAATAGAAAAACCTGGAGCTAATAGTATTAATGCAAACATCAAATTTACAAGATGATATCTTGATTAATAAATTATTGATTAGAAGACATAATCACAATACAGCAGATAAAGATACACGAAGACTAGGCCAGTTAAGAGATCTTCATAGAAGCAATATCACATGACTGTGATGGGGAGCTGGCTGAGGCACTGACCTTCTCTGTCTCGTGGACTGCAAGCTTTTGTTGCTGCCTCGAGAGGCCATTTTCCCATTGGTCAGAATCCTTCAGCATAGAACCCTGACATTGGAACAACACTTACATGAGATGCTCTTGGTTTTAGGGGTTACCTTTTGCCACACCCCACCCTTCTCAGGATCACTGGCTCATTCATGAATCCCAGCACTTGGGAGGCAGAGGCAGGCGGATTTCTGAGTTCGAGGCCAGCCTGGTCTACAAAGTGAGTTCTAGGACAGCCAGGGCTATACAGAGAAACCCTGTCTAAAAAAAATAAATAAATAAACAAACAAATAAATAAATAAATTAGGAAATCATATAGAAACAAAGATGGAAAACAGTGTTCACAGGGGGCTAGCGAGATGCCTTGGCACTTAAGAACACTACTGCCCTACGGGAAGACCCGAGTTCAGTTCTCAGCACCCTTGTTGGGCTGCTCACAAGTGACTGTAGCCCTCTTACAGAGATCTGATGCCCTCTTCTGGCCTCTACCTGCACTGCACTCTCATACCCTGCCCCACAGGACACACACACACTTTAAAAATAAAATGAACTCTTTAAAACACAATAAATGACTGGCACTTTGTACTGGGCAGTGCCAGTCAGTAAATGTGGCGCAGGGGAGAAAGTGCTGTGTCAGGCTGAGCGTGTCCCTGCTTGGAGGCAGTCCCTCGGTGGCAAAGCTTCTCAGCTCAGTACTTCTCACAACTGTCCTCAACCTACTTTCTCAAATATACTACATCCAGGGTAAATATACTACATCCAGGGTAAATGCTTAGAGTATTTCCATTTTTCCCAGCTGACTCCAGTTGCTTTCAGATTTATGAGTTTCTGTGGAATATATAAGCAAATTGTAAAAAGATTTTAAAATATGGGCAAAACCAATTTGGTTTGAGTAGTTCTTGCAAACTCATTCATTTCCTCTTTCTTTACCAAGCCACAGATCTTCCTGATAACATCAGGTTTCTCTTTAATCTGTAGTTAGAGCTTTGCTCTTGGCAGGAAAAGCATGACCAGCCCACGTAGGCACTTGGAGCATGGCTGAATGGTGAAGTGGACTCTTAATGACTCAAGGTTATTGAGCTCTGGAGCCAGGGGCTTAGTTATGAAGATCATTGGTTTCGTGTGTGTGTGTGTGTGTGTGTGTGTGTGTGCGCGCACGTGAGTGCAGAGGTCAGGCAGAGGGATCAGATTCCCTGTAACTGGAGTTGCAGGGGGTTGTGAGCTACATTTAGGGCACTGAAAGCTGAACCCAGACCTTCTGGAAGAACAGCCAGCATTCTTAGCTACTGAATCGGATTTTGTGCCATTTAAAGGCATCCCCATCATAACTAGCCTTTTAAGACAGAGCTTCTCACTGAACCTGGAGCCTCCATCCGTAGTGTGCTGGGGAAGCACATCTGCTTTCTGAGTAGACCTGCCTGAGTTCTCATCCCAGGAGGAAGTGTTCACCCTGCTTCTCAGCCTCATACCACGCACAGCAGGCACCGTCAAGCCACCAGTCCCCAAAAGCTTCATGCTTCTGTCATGTAACGAGAAAAGCCTTCTGGAGCTCCCAGTTCTGTGGCTGCAAGGACAGGAACATTATTACTGGGAGTGTCTGTGTGGAAAGCTGTATCTGAGGAGACATGTTCAGATGTGACGCTTCTAAGTTTCACAGCACTCCCTCAGAATTAGGAGGGATGTGATCTTCTGTCATCCTCCAAAAACACATCATCCTCAGATCTTGGGGGGGCATGTATACACACACACACACACACACACACACACACATACACACACAGGTCGTCGTCACAGCTGTAGGTCTTTTGCATGCACCTGTACATGTCCATCAGGAAGTCAGCAGTCAATCAATCTGTTACCCCTCCTCCCTCTTTTGAGATAGGGTCTCTCACTGAACCTGGAGCTCACCTATTTGGCTGGGCTGGATTGCCAGTGAACTCCAGGGACCTGCCCATCTCTACCTATCCAGCACTGAGACTAGAGGGCAGTGAGGCTATGCCTAGCTTCCTGAGATCGTTCGTCCCAGAGTGTTCCACCTTAGTTCTGAGCATTCACTTCTGAGTCACATTTTTACATTTAAAGCTAGAGGCTAAGACTTTGCTAAAATGAATATGAACCATTATGCTTGAGGCACAGATGACATCAGAAGCAGAACCTTCTGTTAGAGGCAAGAAAATCTCTTTAACCCATACCCAGGAAATCTTCTATTTAGTACCTAATTCAAGCAGATTTTATAATCAAAATATAGGATATAGTATGTGAGTGTAGTTTTCAGAAGTGTAAGGGATCATTCTAGATTAATCCACAGTTTTCATTGGCTTCTCTTATCCCTATGACTGATCATGAGGAGGGTACAATAATATGAAAATCTCCCACAGGGTTTTCTGAACAGCACATTCTTTTTATGCTGAGCAGCAAAATCACCAGAATGCTGCAGGTTTGCAACACACTTAAAGAATGAGGCTGGGATGAAATATTACCCAAGTAATTCCTTTGCAGACCATCAGATCATCCGTTCTTCAAAGCTTCCCTCTACTCATGCTGACAGTCTTCCGTGAGAGCTTTTAGTTCATATAAGCTGACTTGTATTTAGAATGGTTACCGAAATGAATAAACCAAGTTTGTAAGAGAAGGCTTGAATTTTAATGTGTGAAGTAGAAAACAAAAACAACAACACAACTAAAACAAACTAAAACAAACAAACAAGCAACAACAACAAAACCAAATCAATTGTCCTCTCTTCCCCACCCAGGAAACTGCCAGAGGTGTAACTCTGAATTCCAGCAGAGGGCAAACTCAGCCTTTTGGTTCTTTTTAGGTGTTTGGACTACACCAAGAAGAGCCTTCCTATCTAAAATAATGTTTCTGATACTGGTTCACCACTGCTGAAATCCACAGAAACAATGTTTCTGACAACAGTTCTCCACTACTGAAAGCCACATAAGCATTTATGTTTCTCATCATTAACCACTTGGTTGAAAAATGAAGACAAAGGAAGAGAATTAACAGAGAAGAGCCAGCGAGATAGGAACAGAAGGCTATATCACTGCATCGCAGGATACTATCTTTTTCTGCATATCTAACAAGAATAAGTGGTACCTTCACACCTCTTGACTCAAGAGAAGTAGATCATTTTTTGCCTTTTTAAAAAAAATTTCCAATGTCATTGCCCCAAATGTCATTGACTGAATGGTGATTTTGTGGAGAATGGGTACTTAGTTGTGATAGAATGAACATGTACACACAGTCTGCCTTATAACTAGGCAACCAAACATGACATTTAATATTGAAATGTGAGTCTACTTACTTATTTATTACTTTATGACTATTTGCTACATGTATGGCTGTGCACCACGAATTCCAATATATGACTCAAATTCTTAAGTTCCAGTAAATGAGATTTGCTTAAAGGCAATCTCAAAGTCTTCTCACATTGTTGAGCTTCAGACGATTTGACTCAAAATAGAAAAAGATCTGCCCTGGGTGACTCACTGAGCACAGAATGAAAGGGGCCATGATACAGACACACTTTGTAGACTCAAAGGGTGATGTCCTCAGAATCAGACATGGTTTGGCAGTGCCTCAGAATTCCCTAGAAACATAACAGAAGTCAGTGTGCAAAAGAACACCTCAAAAATCAGATGTGGCTGTGATCACGAGAGGCATAGTGATGAGGCATCTCAGCAACAGACGTCAGCACTCCCTTCTCATGGGGAACACAACATTCAGGCTTGTTTGTTTGTTTGTTTCCATCATGAACAGAGTGGGACATCTATTGTAAGCAATAGAGATCTGGCTTCAAGTGCCTTGTCTTCTGCTGGAGGTGGCAGCAGAAGAGTGGCAGACCTCAGTAGATCTCAGGCTGACATCCGTGACACATATAGTCTCAATTCTCTCACCCCATTAGCCTGTACCTGTGGCCACCCATGCTTGTTCCTGTGCATGCCCACTATAATCCACCCAGTAGGTACACAGAGAGAAACTGTATGCAGTTGCAATGAACCCATCTTTCCTCTGCTTTGGTTCCCCCTGTAACTCCTCCAGTGACGTGGTTCCTGCTCACTGGGCACACAACTCTTGAATGAACCATAGCCTACCTCTCTCTATTGTCTCTGGCCCAAAAGTCTGTAAACTACACTCTCACACCCAGTCCTGCTCACTACCTGCTGTGCACAGTCTTGAGCTAAGCATGGTATTTATGTTTCTCAGTGATTGAGAGCAAGTCAAAAGAAGGACATTGTTTTATGACATATAAACTTTATCTGACATGCAAGTGTTAGTATCCATGAGGAAGACTTTCTGCGAGACCACACCACTGGCTTCTGAACCATCTGTGCCTGCTTTAGACCAGAGCAGAGTCATCATGGAACAGCAAGCTGCAAGCCACAAAGCACTTTCCCCACCCCTGGGCTTTGCTTGTAAGGGGGAGGGGCAGCTCAGTAGAGGAGCACTCTATTGGCATGGACAGGACCCTGACTCACCCTCAAGATCAAAAAAATTAAAAGTGAAAGAAAGAAAGAAAGAAAGAAAGAAAGAAAGAAAGAAAGAAAGAAAAGAGAAAAGAAAAGAAAAGAAAAGAAAAGAAAAGAAAAGAAAAGAAAAGAAAAGTGTGTTTCTAGCCTGTCCTAATCATTGCAATTCATCAAATAAGTGCACTGATTAATTGTGTAAGAACAGATAATTAGGTGGGATTTTTCTGAGCAGATTTTGTTGTGATGAAGAATCACAGTCCAACATCTGGAGCTTGGGAACCCTTCTAAGCTTCTCCAAGATCCAAGAAGTACTTCCTAGGCTGTGGGCTTCACTTAGGGTTCTTGTCTCAGAAGAAGAAAAGCAAGAAAGGTTTAGGTACCATTTCCCAGCCAATATAATCTGAGCTCTGTTCCTTTTCAGCTCAGTTCCTCCTTGTGACTTGTTGGTTCCCTAAATCTCAAATGTCACTTCTCTAGGAATCTTTTTTTTTTGTTGTTACTGTTCTGTGTGAAGAGATACCATGACTACTGCAACTCTTTATTTAAAAAAAAAAACTATTTAATTGGGGGATTGCTTGCAGTTTCAGAGGTTTAGTCCATTATCATCATGGCAGGGAACACGGAAGCAGGCACTAATGGTGCTGAAGGAATAGCTTATAGCTACATCCCAATCTCCAGGCAAAGAAAGAAAGCTGGGCCTACTTTCTAATCCTTCTCAAAAAGCTCCACTCCCCATGACTAACTTGGCATTCGACTGTATGAGCCTATGGGGCCATTCTTGTAAAACCACCAGCAAAGGTGTGGAGCTTTGCTAGACACTCCCCCTCAGTTCATACATCCTGTCTTCTTTATGGAAACTGAGGGGGCCTTTCCACAAACAAATCTGATGAAAAGCAAGATGTCTTCACTTGCTTGGTGTCAGTCCTCACACCCAACCCATGCCTATGCTCACACACAGCAGGTATCCAGCACTTTCTGAGAATGACTAATTTGGTATTAGATAAATAGTAAAATTAATTGAAAATTCATAAATATTGGTCCTACTAACATTGCCATGCTCAGGTCATTTTTAGTTTAATTTAGTCCTCGGTATGTTTATTTTCTCTAATGTGATCTGCAAAATATAAAAACAAAGTGAAATCTTACACAAATTGTGTGTGGGAACAGCGCATCAAATATACACAGCATCAATGTAGAAAATGCTGGCCTACTTTCTTCATGTAAATGGCAGAGTCAGCATTTAGCAAAGTAACTTACAGTTTCTCTCCTGTGTAATTAAGCTGTATGTGTATAATGTCTTCTAAGTTTTTGTTATCTCTAGGTGAGATACTGCTTAAGCCATAAGACATTGAACCTAGAATGAGATAAAAATGTCATGATAGGTTTAATTCTACTCTGTTCAGTTCCTGAAACCACTGCTTTCGAGCAGGAGCACAGGGTGGACCAGAGCTGTAACTTCTAAACCTGCATGCAGAGAAAAGCTCACCTTCACACTCGGTTCCACGCTTCTCTGCTTCTTTTTGCTTGACTCCCTTAGCTTCTGCTGTAAGAATGGCTAAGAAACACATCCTCTAATTATACAACTGATGTGGGCTCCAGAAATTCAGCAAAACATGCACCATTCTCAAGAATGTTCATCAAAGTGTGTTTCTAGCCTGTCCTAATCATTCCAATTCATCAAATACGTGCACTGATTAATTGTGTAAGAACAGATAATTAGGTGGGACTTTTCTGAGCAGATTTTGTTGTGATAAAGAATCAAAGTCCAACATCTGGAGCTTGGGAACCCTTCTAAGCTTCCTAGGCTGTGGGCTTCACTTAGGGCTCTTGTCTCAGAGCTAATGCTAAGTATCAACCCATGGCCACTGACGGTGGTGTAAATTACTATAATTGAAAAGGGTTTATGCAATTTAATACCTGATTAAAGCTGTAACCAGGAGACAAGAGCATTATTGCTGAGACCCAATCCATTTTGACTCACTCTATTCCAAAGTCTCAAAAATACATCATGAAAAGGAACCTGGGCTCTGACTTGTAAGTCTGTGTGTGCTTGCATCAACACAGCCACTCTCACTGGGTCCATTCCTGTACATGTCAATTGCGGGACACATTGAGCTGCTGAGTCACACCAGGTTACACCGAGGAAGGACAGAGGCCCTGGAGTTGTAAGAGATACTGCCATCTATCTTTCTTTCAGATATCCCCAAGGAGTGTCTGGACCAGGCGCATCCAACCTTCTGGCTTTGAGATACAACCTACAATGTTTACACGGAGGAATTGCACAGCTGAGCTTCAGCAGGAAAGCTGATGAAAAGGTTCATAATGTTCTAAGCAAGTTTGCACTTGGTACTGGGTTACATTTGTGGCTGTACAGTTTACACTTGCATTCGTGGGGCTACATTGTGGATGCCCTTGGCCGTATGCAGCCTTGTGTACACTGAAACCTAGGACATGCCCACTGGACCACAGACCAGTCAGCTTGCTCTGTTCCAGCAGTGAATCTGTGTCCTGGAGGCACATAGCACTGCTTGTCATGGAGTTGATGAGCAATTAGCAAACATTACTATTTGACCTTTTTTTTTTTCTTGTTGTTTTAACACATTAAATATGTCAACATACAGAATTTGTTGCAAGTTGTCTCAGGTTTGAAATTTTGCTTCTTGATGTTTTGAATGTGCAATACCTGCATTTTAGGTAGAAAATCTGAGACAGTGGTTTTATTGTGATCATTTTGTAGTTTTTTTTAAACAATATTTTATGAAGATATTGGTTTTCTTGATGGTATTAATTTGCATTAGCTTTCTATTCTATTCATCTGTTTAGCTACTAAGTATATTTGGAGTCATATCAGTGATGAAAAGATCAGTTTACATTGCAAATGACATTGTAAAGGTAGATTCTCAAACTTAGTGTCAATGCCTTATGTCTACAGTTTATGATAGTATCTTTGTATATGTTTAAACAGGGGCTTTGCCTCTGACTAGATTTGCCTTAGGGAAGCTACACAGGCTGAACTTCTGACTAAGGCTCACCTTCCTAGAAACCAACATCCCTTCTGTCTTAGTATTCTATTGCTGTGAAGAGACACCGTGATAAGTCTTATAGGAAAGGGCTGTCTTACAGGTTCAGAGGTTTAGTCCATTATTGTCATGGCAGGAAGCATGGCAGCATGAAGGCAGACATGGTGCTGGAGAAAGAGCTGAGAGTTCCACATCTGGATAGGCAGGCAGAAGGAAGATAGTGACACTAGGCTTGGCTTAAGCATTTGAAACCTCAAAGCTTAAGGTTTGAAGTGACAGACTTCCTCCAACAAGGCTAGATCTCCTAATAGTGCTGCTCCTTGGTGACCAGCATTTAAATCTATGAGCCTATGAGGGTCATATCTACTCAAACCACCACTACCTTCTCCTGCTGCAATGTAGTGTATGCTTCAAAATCAGAAGGACTGCCTGGGGCTGGAGCAGTTGCAGGCTTGCTTTGCAAGCCAGCCAACCAGCTAGGAGTTGGGTTTGGGATTTCAGCATTTCTTACCCTTACCTCTCTCAGCATTCCCATCTGCAATGCTCACAGGAGACTCTCTCTCTCTCTCTCTCTCTCTCTCTCTCTCTCTCTCTCTCTCTCTCTTTGTCTCTCTCTCTCTCTCTCTCTCTCTCTCTCTTTCTCTCCCTCCCTCCTTCCCTCCCTTCCTCCCTCCCTCCCTCTCTCTCTTCTTCCTTTCCCTCTTCCCTTTCCTCTGCTTTTGTTCCCACTGCATGGACTTCCCTGAGGGACTACAATCATAGCATATGTGCCTTTTTGCAGTCAACTGTTCCTTTAAAAGTCAAGTTACTGGGGATGGAAATAAGGCTCAGCAGGCAAGAGCACTGGCTATTCTTCCAGAGGACTGGGATTTAATTCTCAGCACTCACATAGCCCCTAGCAACCATCTGTAAGTCCAGTACCAGGGAATCTTATGCCCTCTTCTGGCCTCCTAGGGCACCAGGCACATACATGGTACACATGCTTACATGTCGACAAAATACCCTGCCAAGCCCAGGGGCTCCTAATGTGTTCCAGAACCATGTGTCAAGCGGTGTTAATTTATTCTCAGCCATCAGTCACCACTGGAGCACTGGCTCCATGCTAGCTGCTTAGTGCTATGCTGATATAGAAACAGCAGGCAGAACTGAGAGAGAGGTAAAATATGGGGCCCAGAGACTTTGGAACCACTGAAAGGCCAAAAGTTAATTATATCAAAAGATAATTAGGACCTCATACACTCAATAACAAGTAATTAAGCTGAAAATGAGTAAAGAAAGGGCCTGGACAAACATCTTCTCAAAGATTGTGTCAGATACCAAAAAAGATCATTGATCATCAGAAAAACCCTAGTCAAGACCAAGATGTAGAAACAACCCACGTGTTGTGTGTCTACTAACAGACAAGTGGGTAAGTACAAGCCTGACTTCCACAGAACCTTGGGTGGCCTTGGAGGAGAGCAGACTAAACACAACAACTGGAACATTCATGAAACACAGGCCTTGGTGACCAACTCACACAGGAGAAGGGAACCTATCAGGAGCTGGTTGGGGAAGAGATCTTGGGTCCAGGGAAAAAGCGGAAATGAAAGGAAGAAACCCAAACAGGAGAACAATGTCCAGCATGATGAGGATAGTTAACAACTATTGTGAAGGTCAAATTTACTTGGAGATCTTTGTACACGTGCACACATGTCCATATGATGGCAGCATAGTAAGGTGATACATACTGTCATCACCCTGATGGGTGGTCCATTCACAATTTGTGTATGTGAGTGTGTGTTTGAGTGTGTTGTGTGTGAGTGTGTATATGTGAGTGTGTGCATGTGTATGTGTGTTAATCTGAGAGTGTGTATGTGTGAGTGTGAGTATGTGTAAGTAGGCATGTGAGTGAGTGACTATGTAAGTGTTTATAATTGAGTGACTGTATGAATATGTGTGTGTGACTGTATGTGTGTATATGAGTGTATGTGAGTGTTATAAGAGTATGTGAGTGTGCCTGTGGGTGAGTATGAGTGTGTGTAAGTGTGATTGTGTGAGAGTGTGTGTTTAAGTATGTGAATGTGTGTGTGAGTGTGTGTGTGCATGTGTGACTGAGTGTGTGTGTTTGTGTGCATGAATGTGTGTTTCAGTGAATGTGTGTTTCTGAGTATGTGTGTGTATATGTGAGTGTGTGTGTGTGAGTGTGTGTATGTATGTGACTATATGTGTCTCTCTGTGTGTAAAAATACATATATTTGTGTATATATGTGGAAGCCTCTGACACCACACCTTGGAAACTGATCATTTTGTTTTTGAGACAGGGTCTCTCACTGATATATGAAGGCAGCTGTCAAGTGACCCCCAGTAATGCTCCTGTCTCTGCCTCCTCAACACAGGAATTACAAATGTTTGCTACCACACCTGCATTCTGGGGACCAAACTCAGGTCCTCATGCTTATGTGACAAGAACTTGACCAACTGAGTCACTTTCCTTGACACAGCTATATGCAATTTTGATCTAGCACTATACCTCATTACAACATCCACAGAGCAGAAGGAGAAAGTAGAATGCTGGTCACAGGAGCTCTGTCTTCCTGCCTATTGTCACTTTGGGAACACCCCTGTCTCCAGCTATGTGCAGGTCACAGACTTGTCTCTCTTCATCCTCCTTCTTAGGCTCCATGGCTTATTTCAAGCCATGGGATCAATCTAAGTTGTGGAAGGACCTGTTGTCCTGATTGCAGACGGGCATGTGATGTGAGCAGGGTAAAAGGTGGTTTAACTTTGGCACACAATACCATCTGTCAGAATCCCCCTCGCTCCTGCTACTGAAATGGAAGCATCTGGACTAGAACATGACCTTGGTATTGGAGAGGGTGAGGAATTCATCATATGCACACCACATACACTCAACGGAAACCTCAAATAAAAATGTTTTCAATGTTCTGGATCGTGTACTGTGCAAACTGCAAACTGCCACTGCTCTCCAGAGCCTCTTCAGATTCCTTGGCCACAGCTCACACTGGCTTCATCTCATCTCACAGACCTTTCCAACCCATGCATATTATCTTTGAATCAAAGGATACTAGTGTGTTTTCATTTCTAAGGGAAATGTGGATTTGAAAAGTGTCACCTATGACTTATTACAGTATACTTATCAAAACTAGTGAAGATTCTGAATTTCTAGTAAGAGGAGGGGATAAGAAAGTCACAGAGGTCTTTGGTTAAATTGCTGTGATAATCAGCCTAAGCCCCATTTTGATGCTGTCCCTTCTTCTGTTCTTCTGTCTGTTTTCCCTGCTTCTTCCCACACTTTCATCCACACAACACCAGCATAACAAAAAACAGCGATTCCTAAAGGTATATGGGAAGGGTGTGTGTGAAGAAAGTCTATTTTATAAAGAGGGGGGAGGGGCTTAGTGCTGCTTCAGTTTTATGTCTGCTACAACTAAAAAGAAACCAGGAGACAGGCAATGAGAAATGTGAAGTCAGCTTCTTTAAAAGTCGCTGCTTACACAGAAGGTGTACCATAAGGCCTTCACACAGCTGTCCTAACTTCCAGGCACCCACATATAGCTGGGAAGGTAAGTGTATTCAGAGACTCCCTCGAGAGCTTTGAAGGATGCCAGGCCATGGAGGTACAGACCAATCTATATTGTACAACAATGACTGAATGAAGGATTTAGACTCTTTTGGTCACAGGAGTCTAATGTGTTTGAGTCCGAGGAAGAGACTTCCAGGAAGATCCCACAGATTTGGCAGCAGAGTTCTGTAGGAACGTGCAGGATAGAAAGGGGCTCATGAAGTGGGCAAGCAGAGAGGTCAGGCAGGACTCCAGATGGACAGTTGGGAAAAGCAAAGACAAGTTTCTCTCCCCAAGGGAACCTTATAGTCCAGTCACAGAATGCCTACCTGAGCTACAAATACATCATTCTTCCCATGTATCCAATACATGCCTTTTCCTCGATGGATGAAGGGAGGGAACTTAGAGAATATACCCTTTCCATCACTCTCTCAGAAACAACTCAGGCACACATTCCTGGACATGGTAGGAGCGTCCTGACAGCACAATGTCAGGAACAGTCAGGAACAGATGCTAGGCACCAGACAAAGAATGACATTATCAACAAGGTACCAGACAGCACATGAATTACATGTTTTATCACACCTAAGCTATCATCAGATGGAAAGTTGGCCTCTATATTATATACTGCTGGGATATAAGTACCATTTTAACATTTAAAATTGGAAACATTAATTTTCATGGAAATCTTTATTTGGTTTAAACTGCCTGTATCTATACTTTATTGCTTGTCACACATCATCATGCCAATAATTTAAAAAGGAGCTACCAGTGACGAGATGGTCATTTCATTCCTTAATCTCATAGCCACAGTCGACCTTTGCTACAGATGAAGTCAACTTTAGTGTCTCCTAGCCCAGTGTCATCTTTCCTGCTCTGACTGTCCCTGAGAGTTTTCAGGAGCACCTGATGGTCTCACGATGTGTCTCGTCAAGTCTGTAAACACGAAACCATCACCTTCCCCTACTGCAGAACTTGCTGGCATGCAGTCCATGTCTAGAGAGATAACTGCTTCATTAGAATTGATGCACTGTGATATGAAAAAGGAAGTAAGCATAGCCAGGTGGGGGTCCTCAGAGTATGAGGGAGCAGGAAGCCACGTGTGGGGAGGACATAAGGACTGCCTTGAACTGAGTGCAGACCTGAAACTGACTGGGAGTCAGGCATGCAGATATCTCAGGGGGGAGTCTGTACAGGATCAGGATCCCTGGGAAAAAGAGCCAAAGCCAGATAAGCACATGACCATATGTCTATCTATGTATGATTACATAGGCATGTGTACACATATATGCAAATGTATATTCACATGCATATCTATTTGCTTGCATATCTATGCATTGTTTTATATACACAGAGGTGATTAAAAATAACAAATCTTCATACTTTAAATGTATACATATAAAATTATATATTCTTATTAATTATTTTAAGTTTTTATATTTATGTGTATACTTGTGTGAGTTTATGAGCACTATATAGTGCTAAGTGCTCCTGAGCACTGAAAAGTCTAATGTCACAGAGGTCAGAAGAGGATATGAAATTCCCTGAAACTGGAGTTACAGATGGTTGAAAACCCCCATATATGTACTAAGAATCAAACTTAGGTCCTCTGTATACATATAAAACCATATATCCTTATATATTAGAATATTCTTCCACATAAATTGTAATATGGATTTATATGCATATTAAATTTTCATATGCAGTTGTATAAAATATTCTTTTATCAGTTGTATTATATAATATAAAGAAGATAACTTTCTATCTTCATATATAGCTCTGTGTGTGTGTGTGTGTGTGTGTGTGTAGTTATGACATATACCACAGTGTACCTTCTGCAAGCAAGAGTCTCAAAAGAGCTGGTGACATATTTCAGTGTGAGTTCAGTACCCTGAGAACCAGAATGGCTGGCAGAAATTCCCATATGTGGAAACCTCTCAGCTCTAGCTGGCAGAAACAGGCTCTTCCTTTCTCTTGTTTGGTTCTGTGTAGGCATCAGTGACTGCTTGATGCTTACAACCATAGATGGAGGACATTTGCTTTATAGACCCTACAATTCTTAACACTAATTACATCTGGAAACGCATAGAACAGTTGCAACTAATCCTTATTCTGGGCTCCCTATGTCACAGTCAAGCAGACACTTTAACCCTCACAATTTGCCTGTGCTAGGAATGACAACAGGGCAGACTCTAGGCTGGGGCAGACTGGCATAGGACTAAAATGTCAGGGAGCCTATATGTAGGACTGGGCAAGGTGGCCAGTGGGCAGATGTGATGGAGGCAGTGCTGAGTCTCCTGGAACTATGGGTTGTTGCTGGCATTGGACTGTTCAAGGGCAGGGAATGTACAGGTCTTGAGTAGAGGAGTGATCAATCCAAGTTATGTTCTTCAGGACTACTGTGACTGCTTGGCTGAGTTACAGATGGGGTCAAGACACTAGAACTGAGGTACTGCAGCAATATGGGCAGAGACAGTGGCTCAGGAGTGAACCGTGGCAGTGGTGATGCGCAGCAGAGGCAGGGGTTTTAACACACCGGAACTCCTCTTCCATGTCCATAGAGAAGAAAGACACAGACTTCTTAGTCCAAGAACAAGGTTATTTTCCAGCTTCAGAAGGTAGTTTCAGCTCAGAAATAAGAGTTAAAATCTCCTTCCCTATGCATTTCCTGAACAGGCCTGGGAACAGGATACAATTCAGCATATCCAGAAGCATCAATAATTGAGTAAAAAAAAAGAATAATAAGTTATATTGAAAGATTGGGTAATTGAATGTCATGCCTCAGGCAGGGGTGGGGGACCAGCTAATCTCAGAGAGCAGCAAAAAGCCAATATTTGTGTTTGTCTTTTGTTGCCTGTCTTTTGTCAGAATTCTGGGACAGAGCTCTTATTGGGAAATATTAACTCGGGAAATCCCAATACAATTTGGCTGACAACAAACCTCTTCTCAACAAAGCCTGAGATAGTTCCTGAATAATTCTCCATATCCACCGGCACCGTGCAGTGCTGGGTGGGGGTGTTTCCTTTTACTTGCCAGAGTCCTCACAAGACCCTATGACCCCTGTCACAGGTGAAGAGGGAGAGATGCCAGGTTAGAAGCAACAGTGGGATTCAGGTGTGCCCCGGGGCCAAACCATAGGCAGATCAGGCTTCAGAGCGCAGATGACAGGCTCAGCTCTCTCAGGTCCCTCTCAGGCAGGCCAAGGGGTCAGTACTGAAATCATGTGACTAATAGATCGTAGACAAATCGCTGTAAGTTTTCACGAACTCACTCCAGTGTTTAGAGATAAGATCAATAGTTTCCCTTCCTTCCTGTCATAACTCCTCTGAAAAGAAAGCAGTATGTGAGATGTGGAAGGCTTCAGAGGCACAGAAATAAATATTAGAAAAGAAGAGTCGGGTTAACTTTCTGTGCACTGTGAGGAGTCCAAGTACCAAGGCTGCCTCCCCAGGGCTTTGGAGTTCCAATGCACAAGGCTTTATCTATTTACCTTCCTAGAAGGGGTGTGTGGTTTTCATGTCCTTCCTCAAAAGCTTTAAGGTCTCTGCTTTGAGCCACCTGGCAATGTAGTCCCCTTTCTTTATTCCTTTCTCTGTTTCCTTAGACAGAACCTCAAGGCTAAGTTTCTAAGGATCAGTATAACCCTCAATGACACCCCAGTTATCCGCACCCTCTTCTGTCCACAGGGCCTCCCTCGGAACATGGCCCTTTCTAGGAAAGCACAGCTGGACATAGGACCCAGGACTCAGAAATGTCCCCTCTTCTTCCACAGTTACATGTCACCTGGCTTTAGCATATTGGTGGCTTGGGTTTGGAGTCTGGAAGAAGCACATAAACAACAGAGCCCTTGGAGTGGTGGATGAGGGAGTTGGCCGCCGCCATGCGCTTCGCACTGTAGTACGGACCACCATGGACTTTACCTTGTTGGTCATCCTTCAAGAAAACCAAGTGCACATTTTAGTGCTGATGTTAGAAACTGCTCCTTCTCTTTGTAGAAGGAGAAATGAAAGTCTTGTTCAACAAGAAGGGTGCTGGACCCACACACCGAAGTAATGTGATAGCACCAGGGCCTTGAGAAATCCAGGAAGTAATTCCCATTCTGGTTCTTTGTACACCTACTGTCTTTCTGCATTTTCATCCACCTAATACATAACATGCCCCAGATGTTCTCAGAGAAAACATATTTTGTACAATTCATGTGATTTGCACTGTGCACTATGTTCTTCCCTCTGTTGGGGCAAAGTACACAGAAGAGCAATGGAAGGAAGGAAGGAAGGAAGGAAGGAAGGAAGGAAGGAAGGAAGGAAGGAAGGAAGGAAGGAAGGAAGGACTGATTTGTTCCCATAGTTCATGTGTACAGTCCATGACAAGGCAGGATGTCAGGAGTGTGAGGCAGTGGGTCACATTGCACCCCTTTTGTTCAGGCTGGAACCCCAGCTGTGGAATAGTGCTGCCTGCATGTAAGATGGAACTTCACATCTAGTTAACCCATCCTAGGCATTTCCTCACAGATGGACCCTGTGATTGGCCTATAGCCTGTCAAGTGGGCAGTCAATATTGCCCTTCACATCCTTTCACTGCTGATTTGGACTTACATGGTATAGGATATGGTCTGACAGAAGTGATAATTGTACTCTTACCTAAAATGATAAATTGACAAGTAATTCTAGGAATAACCGAGGCAGTGAATCTCAACAATCCAAATATGGTTCATGGTAATTCACAATAAATGAACAAAATGCTGTCTTTAAGGAAGAGGCCAATCCCAAACACCCATGAGCATTGGTCTTTCCACTGCAATGAGACACAGAGGGTCAAGAATACATGGGGATATTTTATTTGACTTAAGATTATAGACTCTGAGCTCACATGAAAATCAGAGCCAAATCCTAGAACTAGGTGGTACATGTCACAGAGGCAGAAGCTCTCTGGGAGAAGATGAAGTCTGCTCCATTCAGCACTAGATCCTCTATTGCTACACAATGCACTCTGTGTATGTATGTGAATACAGGTGTGTGTGTGTGTATATATATATATATATATATATATATATATATATATATATATATATACAAGCACGTACTTGTGTGTGTGTATATGTGCATATTTATATGATAGTATGTGTATCTGTAGGTGTGTGTATGAGTGTGTCTGCACATGTTTGCCTATAAATGTGAAGACCAGAGATCAGCCTTAGGTATCTGCTCAGGAACAATCCATTTCACTTTTCGAGTCAGAGCTTTTCACTACAACCTTGAAATTGCCAATTAGCCTTGACTATCTGGCCACTGAGCACTAGGGTCCCTTCTGCCTCACCACATGTGGGCGCCTTTCATGTGGGTGCTCAGAGTCAAACTCAGATCTCAAACTTGTACAGGAAAAGTTAATAGCCAGACAGCTTAGGTTTCCTCATGAATGTGTATGATTAATTCCTTGGTCAGAAGACTGGCATTTGGGATGTTAGATCTGCAAAACATATATGTTTAGAGAAATAAAAAGTCAGTTTGGAGCAAACTGGTAAAGAATCAGAACTTTTAAATTCACCTAATTAATCTTAAAGGTAAGTTTTCTACAGAGGAATCATGTCTCCCCCTACGCTGCCCCCCACAGGGGCTGCTGGTACCTCTCAACAGCTACACCTCTCCTTTCTCTCTGGGAGAACACAGCATCTCCTTCAGGCAACACACAGAAATCAGGGCTACTAAGCATGCAGAGGGGATGAGTCTGCAATGAGTCTAAACTGTGGTAGGAGGAAGAGAAGAGAAAGAAAGCAGGCCTCCCAGCACTTTCTGGTTGTTAGATCACCAGCACAGGCCACTTTCAAAACCCTCTTGGATTCTGCTGAAGTCTCTTTAACTCATATTCATTCTGCAACCCATATAAATTTATATAGCCATCACATATACTGTGTACTGTGTGATAGCATAGTTAATATTAGTAGTCAAGATTAGAATATAATTCTGCATTCATCTTGGCTGGGTTACCAAGGTAGATAGGATTGCTTATATGAACATGACTGCCATTGAAACCACAAATCCTTAAGAATTCATTGCTCTCTAACAAATTCTGACATTGTAGAAAGCCATAAATTTGTTCATCTATGCTTTTGATTTCGATGTTCGTAGGCAGGGAGTTGTGTCAAGAAACTCTGTTGAAAAGACCAGTAGAACTTAAAGATGTTCCATTCATGTTTGTAGTTTATTAGAGGGAAAATGTAAAGACACATGTTGGTCACAAGGAAGGGTCTGAACCATCCCAAGCACATGGCTTGCACACCCTCCTGGTATTCACACTACACATGGACGGTGGCCACCTGGGAAACTGGGCAGGCTTTTCACTGGGGCTCTTTTATATGGGCATGATTAACTGATGCATTCATAACAGCTCTCTGAGTTCAAATGCCAGTTGATCCCAGAGGATGGGTTGGAAACATATGACCCACTGGACATAACTGATATTTTGTATAAATTATATGTTTAGCATAAATATCAGTCACAGTTCAGGGACCCACAGGATACAGCGATCCTCCTGTCACTCAGTGAGTACTAAGGACATGGAGGTACCATTCCAGAGGTGAGGAACAAATGGCAGAACTTAATTTAGACAAAACCAAATTATTCATTAGAAACCATATTAATATAAGTGGTCTTGAGAAAGCTGGAGTAGCTATGTTGCTACGAGACCAAGCAAATTTAAAATCAAGGGCTATTACAGCTAAAGAAGCATTTTATAATTATACAATAACTCTGAAGATCTGTGTAATTCTCAGTTGAGCTTCAAAATGTTGGAAGCAAAACCCAAGAATGTTTCAAAGAGCAACTGGCATATGCATAATTATGTCTAAACTTCTCTCAAATGTGGACAAAGCCAACCTGGATACCAAACACTGTAGCAACAACACCTATGGGCATGATCTCCTTTCCATTCTAGAGCACATTCTCCAATGGCAAGGGGTGTACACAGCCTGTGCCACTGCCCACAGAACACTCTGAGATGGGCCCTATCCTGGGCCACAAGGCAAATCCAACACATTTAAAACCATATAGATCACAGAGAGTATGTGATCTGGCTATAATGGAAAAATATTAAAAATCAATAACAGTATACTCTCTGCAAAATATTCACATATTCAGAAACCAAGTTACACCTCTTTAAATAACATGTTTCAAAGAAGAAATTAAAAATAAAATAAAAATAAAGAAGAAATTGCAAAGCTACGGCAGGTTTTCAATGGAATGAAAATAAAAATTATGACATATTAACTTTGGGTAACTTTTAAAAACAACTCTTAGAAGGAAATTTGTTACATTAAGTGACTATATCAGGACAGAACAATCATTTATAATCAGTATCTTAATTTCCACCTGAAAAAATTAGAACAGAAAGCAAATAAAATCAAATAAATAATACACATTCAGAATAGAAATCAAGACAGCTGTGCTGGCAAAGCAATAGCCACAAAGAGGGAGTTCTTTGTGATCAATAAAATTAATTAAATCTTGCCAAAATAACCAGAAAAAATACAGAATCACAATACAACTGGCATAAAGCACCAATGAAGAACCAAAGGGATTTCTCATTGAATAAGAGCATTGACTGCTTTTGCAGATAACCTGGGTTCGATTCCCAGCACGTACATGTCTGCTCATAGTCATTGGAACTCCACTCCCAGGGGGATCCAATACTTTTCTGAATTTCACAGACATTGTAATGCTTGTGGTGCACATATTTACATGCAGGTAAAACACACACACACACACACACACACACACACACCTCACATATAACATAAACAAATCTTTTTTTGAAACCACAAATGTGTACAGTGAAATTGCCATAGATTCTACAGATATTTAAAACATAATGCATATATTAATAATAACCTAAGGAATTCCTTGTGATAATAAATTAATCAACTGTAATAAGTGTAAAATTATTAGAAAGACATATGTCTTGCTCAATGTTCTAGTGCTGTGAAGAAACACTATGTCCAAGGTAACTCTTATGAAAAAAAAACATTTAACTGGGGACTTCCTTACAGTTTCAGAGGTTTAGTCCATGACCATTATGGTGGGAAGCATGGTAGCATGCATGGCACTGGAGAAGTAGCGAAGAGCTTACATCTTGATGGCCAAGAGATACACTGTGCGTAGCATAAGCTTCTGAAACATCAAAGCCTCCTTCTGGTGACACACCATCTCCAACAAGGCCACACCTCCTAGTTAATTACTGGAAAAGCTTTTTATGTGTTAGCGAAATTTATTTTTCTGCTAAAAAAAAAATTTCTATAAAGAAAATCTAAGATTAGGGTAAATAAGAACTCACTTTTAGGAGCTGTGACAGGGTTTGGGCACCTCATCTTCTGGTATTATGTTTTCAAAATAGACAGGAACAGAAAGGAAAGACTTATCCAGGAAGGAAAATTGGACAGAAAATTTAACATCTCCTACTAAGTTTGTCAAGGATGACTGTTTTCTTTCATAAATAAACCTCCTATTAATTAATCACAAAAGAAAAGAAAAAAGAAAAGAAAAGAAAAGAAAAGAAAATCTACAGGCCTAATGGCTCCAATGGTGAGTCCAGCTGAACATTTATGACCTAATAACTTAGCAACATGGTGCACAATTATCAGTGTCGCACTCTAAAAGCTGAGATGGGAGAACTTTGAGTTCAAGACCAGCCTGGGATACCTAGAAAGACACTGCATCAGAGCCATTTGTGGGATACCTCCCTATGAGTTGTTCATCAGGAGGCCCCATGATGTAGAGTGAGTAGCTTCTATCCACTTTAAGCTCCAGGCAGTCTGCACTATCATCCACAGCCCTGGTTCCCTTGGATCCACAGATGAAAGACACACACACACACACACACACACACACACACGCACACACACACGCATGTGTGTGCCCGCACACACGCACACATCTTATTTTTAACCTGCCTATGGCTCAGTGGTTGTGCTTTTCTAAGCCTCCCATGGCTAGCATGCCTTTTCCTTTACTCCTTGCTCAACACTCTAAATCTGCCCTTAGCTTAGTTGCCCAGTTACCTTCTCCTTACTCAATACCCTATATCTGCCCTCAGCTTAGTTGTGTTTCTAATCTCCCAGTGACCACTCCACCCAAGATCTCATATGGTTTGTGACTCTCTGAAGCATGGTGAATCCCTTTCTTCCTCCTGTGCCTCCTAGGAACATAGAAGTCTGGCCTCTTCTCCCCCAGCCATTGGCCACTGGTATCTTTATTGATTTACCAAGAGCCCATTGGGGGAAAGGACCTTCAGGGTTCACATGCAGATTCCTGATCAATGTATCAGAACCATTCCCTCAGTGGTATGCCCACTAATGCATAGTGGCATGACTTATGGGGAAACCAACATCTTATGACACGTGTTGAAGCCTGCTTTACAAGAAGTACTTCATGCCAGATACTGTAAACTTGATCGAAAGCAGCCCATAACTGAGAGAGTCAACAACCATATGGGCAATCCACTCTTGCTGCTTTTCTAGATCAACATGTGACTGTATTGATCTCTATGCTGTCATGTTCCTCTCATGGTACACTAAAGGCACAGCATAGACCATAGACTCATGAGAAAAATCCTGTGTCAATAAAATACATATAAGTTATCAAAAATATTTCTGAGACTTTGATAACAAACTAAATTGGTGCACAGATAAGAGTTGACTGTAGTTCACAAGAGTACATTAAGCTATGTTACTGATGAGCAGACACCAGGGTTTCCTATTTGTCCATTTCATGGAACATGACTTGGCAATCATGGATTCTACATGGTCAGGAGTAGCTGCTCTACAGAGCAGACCCAAGTATTTGTTCCAGGTGTTGTTTACTCAGCATTGTCAACACTGCACCTATAGTGAGCTGGGCCCTCCCACACCAACTAGCAAGCAAGACAATTCCCCCAGGTGTGACCACAGGCCAATTTAGTCTGGGCACTCCTTCAACTGAAATTCCATTGTCTCAGGTGATTCTTGGATGTGTCAAATTGATCATAAATCTAACCAGGATATGGGTACAACAAATAATGTTTTCAATCTTCATTTTTGTCACTCCCCTACATTCTTTTCGAGTAACCAAGGTTACAGAGTTCCAGGAAAGCATAATGGCCACAATGTACTGAAGTATCTCACTGCAGCAACACAAACAGAAGGCAGGCAATCTTTGCTGACCTAATGTCACTGAGGCATTTCAACAAGGTTCACAGAGACATACCCACTAATGTCATCAGTCTTCATTTTACTGGTACTCTGAGAATACTGGCTCAGGTTCCAAGTTTCAAATTTGGAAGGAGGAACAGCTGAGCATATTCTGCGAAAAAATCCCAGAGAGATCCAAACCAGCAGACATCAGTTACAGAGCAAGATGACAGTAATCTTCCATAAGCTGTAACCAAACACCACAATGTCTGGCTGTGAGATGTCTCACTTTGAGGTCAGCACAAGGATAAGAATATGAGTGTCTATGTCAAAACAGTCAGTTAATATGTGATGTCAGTAGAATGAGACTTCTGCACAAACATTGTACCACAGCACAAACAGGACAAGATATGCAGAGTTTCATGCAACTGTCACTGACTTCTTGCACTCTGGTCACTGTGAATGCAGTTAGAAAGGAAGCTACCATTAGCTGCATCCTAGGAGATTGAGAATGGACACGTGTTGATGACGGCTCCCTAGCTTCCTGAGTGCTGGCGTCCTCAGAAATGTGTTGTAACTAAGGGAATGGAAATGCATGCTTCCCCACTGGCCAAAAATAACCCACAGTGAAAAGGTTGCTGCCTTCCCCACAATATGTTTTCGATCATGTATCCATTCTTAGATTCATTCACAAATTTTCACACATATAAATATGAAATGTTATTGTCTTAGTCACAGTTCTATTGCTGAGAAAAAAAGCACCATGGGCAGGGTGACTCTTATAAAAGAAAAGCATTTAATTGGGAGCTTGCTTACTGTTTCTAACTTAGTTCATTATATCAAGGCGGGAAACATGGTTCCATGCATAGTGCTGGCACAGTAGCTGAGAGCTTTACATTCTGAAATGCAGGGAGAGAGAGAGAGAGAGAGAGAGAGAGAGAGAGAGAGAGAGAGAGAGAGAAAGAGAGAGAGAGAGAGGCAGAGACAGAGAGAGACAGAGACAGAAATACAGAGAGACAGAGAGAGAGAGACAGAGACAGACACACACACAGACACACACACACACACACACACACACACACACACACAGAAGGAATGGACCTGGTGTGGGCTTTTGCAATCTCAAAGCTCAGCCTCAGGGACATACCTCCTCCAACAAACGCATTCCTCCTAATCCTTCTGAGCAATTTACCAACTGCGGACTAAGCATGCAAGTACATGAGCCAATGGAGGCCATTCTCACTCAAACCACCACAGGATGGACTGTATATGAATGAACTGAATGTGAAGAATACCATGTACCATATATGGTTTCTTGCCAATCACCACAATATCACCGACTTACTTCCAAGCTTGATGACATTTTTAATATTTTTGCTATCATTTCCCCCACTTTCCCCTTTTCTGTGATCTTATGCATTTTTTGTTTTAACTAACAATTTCAAATATTTCAATAGTCTGAGGGCATTTCTGGCTTAAGCCACCACTATGACATCCTGGTTAACCCCCACTAACACCATGGGTATGTCTCATTCCTGCCATGAAAGGAACTTGAGAGAGTGAGAACAAGCAAGTGAGAGAGAGACAGAGAATGATATATATGTGTATGTACATTTGTATGTGTGATTGTGTATGCATGTGCATGTGTGTATGTATGTAGACATGTATGCATGTATATGTGTGTATATGTGTGTATAGGTGCATCTATCTGCCTGTTTGTGTCTATACAATTATTGGTTTCTGTATATTTGCTTTTTTGTCTATAAATATATCTGTATACATGTATATGTACTATGCACATATGTGCATGTGTGCATGTTCTGCGTGTCATATGTACACTGTTTTTATTTGTATGTGAATACTATGTAACTGAGTGGGTGTCTATTTATCTGTATGTAAGTGTGCACTTTTGCATGCTACAGTGTAAACTGATTTCCTCTCAGGAATCTGATACTCCTGAGTCACTGGTTGGAGCTGCTCACTTTCTCTGTTGGAAGCAAATGTGGTAAGAGTAGCTGAATTCGTCTGGATTAAAATCTCCATTCTTTTATGACATTTTATTTTAACAATTACAGTTTCCACATTCATTTCTGTGTTACTAGGAGATTTAACAGTGCCCTTAGTCTGACTTCGGAGAACTGTGTTTGTGTTAGACCCTGCAAGACAACTGAAATTAGTCCAAGGCTATGCATGTTAGCCTTGACCTGTTAACATGAATTCCTTCAGCACTATGCTCCCATGTTAAAAAGGCACTGGATACACTCAGGTCCATTTCCCTAACAGTTTGCTCCTGAATGGAAACAGTTACTATGGCTATCCAAAGAAAACTTTCTGTATAATCCACTCCAGTTTAAAAGCCTTTGGCTTGACAGTCTAGGCGTCACACATGGATATGAGGGGTCCTGAGATTGGTCCCCCCATTGGTTTGTTCAGATTTGTTTTGAAGAATGAGATTCCCTTGGGTGTTTGCCTGGACTTTGTTGTAAAAGGTCTCCCTGGGCAAAATTGGTTTTGTTTCCAATGTACTAGGCACTGTCACTTGTTTTCTTGAAGGGTCTAAACTTGAGGCAGTCTCCTCCCTCCCTGGAATATATATTAAAGTAACATCCAATGTGACAACAGTTCTCAACCAGCAGGCTGGGAAGTAAAATCCCAGACTGGCTGTCTTTCACCATGTTCTACTCTGGTGACTACAGCATCTCTCAGCAAGAGCAATAACCCCTTAATGAGACAATTGAATATCTATAAGGGTGTCTTCCACTGGTGGTATGTCTAACATTCAGTTGATAGAAGCTCATTTTACTAACTAGTTTTCAAAGTGCAGGTTGATGTTTCAAAACAGAGGTGCTTACAAAGCTCTCATGAGCTGCACGTGTCCCTGTGGACTGAATGAGTTGCTTGTCTCACACTGTTTCTGTGTCAGGACACAGTCATCCTGGAATTGTCTGAAGATAAGGTTCATAGAGGGCAAGTGCTGGGGAAAACACTGGGGACAGGAGTGCTTACATCAATTAGAGATACAGTCTTGAATAATAGAATAAATTGTTCAGCTTCCATATCTACTCAGTGTCTCACAAAGCTTCCAATTTCATATTCAGTGGAAAGTGCAATCATAAAGGCTGTGCCAGAGCACATGTGCCCCAATGCGGAGATGAAACAGGGATGCTGGGGCAAAGCACATGAGCCCCACTGCTGAGATGAAAGAGAGGGACACTGGGACGCCTTTCAGAAGCCTGACCACCAGATACAATCACATTAATTGAGCTGCATAAAACACCAGAGTCTTGTGGAATTTCATTAATAAAGGCAATTTTAAAAATGATTTCACGGGGCTGGTGAGATGGCTCAGCGGGTAAGAGCACCCGATTGCTCTTCTGAAGGTGATAAGTTCAAATCCCAGCATCCACATGGTGGCTCACAACCATCCGTAACGAGATCTGGCGCCCTCTTCTGGAGTGTCTGAAGACAGCTACAGTGTATTTGCATATAATAAATAAAATAAATCTTTAAAAAAATGATTTCACAATATTCCAGCTTCCACATTTTAATAATTACACATCACAATGACAGAGTTATTTACCTGTAGCTAATGACAATGGGCTCTGGATAAATGGGAAAATCTGCATAGGGGTGCTAGAGAGTGGTGCAGTAAGAGAAATGAATCGCACAAAGATAAGCTCCCAGCATGATTCAGTGGGGTTAATTTTCCTACTTTTAGCGTAACATCCCGCTCTGGAGTCCCCACCCCTCTTCTCCTTGCTCCTGTTTGCCCTTTGGAGACTACTGTGCACTACCTCCAGCTTTCCCTGGTGACAGAAAGCTGAATGCCTGCCTGGACTCTAGACATTCTAGCAGCACCCTTTCAGTGGCATTCGCCATTAACCCCATCCCAGGTCATAAGGAAGATTAATCATGTTACTATTACAGTTTAAATTTCTATATCCCTGGCCTTCACAACCCATTTCCCCACCCCTCGTTTATGCCACGCAGGACACGTTCATTTCTAGATTGTACACTTCTCACTTCCTGAGTCACAAGTGAGTTTCTTCTACTCTGACAAGAATACTAGTATGAGTTAAAAACAAAGATTTTCCCCAATCACTGCTGATGGGTTCAAACAATATTTTCATTTTAATTCATTTTGTTTTAATTACTAGGGAGATGGAAACATCTGTAGTACTTTTATACCTGATACCTGAGGTATCATGTAGCCTGTGCCTTCATTCAAGTCATTGTTTACACTGGGTCCATATTTGTGTTGATGTAGTCCTTATCTGTATAGAGTAATGTGTTTCATCAGAACTAGCAGTCAGGCCCCTACCACAGGGAGGTTAATGTGAAAGGCTGAAATGTAAGTATCATGGAGGCGCTGCGGAGCTGAAAGCACCAACAAGCTGAACCACGTCCACAGTCAGCACATGACTGACTACAGCAAATGCACAAAGTCACTGTGTATTAAGCAGAGCATGCAATAGATGCAACACTGATGAACTGAAATAATAAAAGCTAAAATGCCTGAATTTCCCACATTTGTTGTTTAGCCATACACAGAGAAAGTACCAAGTTCTAACAAACATAGAAAAACAGTTTGAAAATAGACACAGCATCCACTTCCCAAAGAGAAAATGCAAAATTGAAATTATTTAGACCTGTAAATTCATCTACAGAGCATGGTCGTTGTAATGTCAAAGACAATATGTGGCCACAGAACTAAAATTGGTGCCATGTGTATTTGATGGGGCAGGCCTGACTTGTTGCAGAGAGTGTTTGGAAGGGACTAATAGGTGGGAAGAGTGGACAATAGGTGATTAAAGATAGCTGAGGATGTGAGATACTAAAACAGCCCAGTCAACAAATGGGTATCGAATCCACACAGAGAGTAAATCCATTACCAAAGCAAAGAGCCTTGCCTCATGCAGCTGACACTCAGTGGATAGACATTGCATGTTAATCATGTTAGAACAGAAGAGGTCAACAGAAACAGCACCAAGGACAGGAAAACATAGGCTTATGGTCCACCCTAAGCAACCAGCTCTTATCTGCTTGCTACTGCCTGGGAGGATCCAACTCATCCCTATTCCCAGCTCTGTAGAGCCCTTGGATTAAAATACAAAATGATAGCATCCATGCTGACAAAAAAAAAAGCCTACAGTCAACTGTTAATACTGGCTTGGTGGAGTTTAAACTTCACTTTCTTTCCAGAACTCTAGCTAACTGATTTTTGTTTTCTCCTACAAAGGATTTTATCTTGGAATACATTAGGGCTGCTTACTGAAGCTTTAGTTTTGATCTAATGTACTGGGGTGTTCCTTAAAAGTGCCTTATTCAACTCTAGTAAAACTGAATCAAATTTATATCCATATCATCCTGCACTCTGCCTGTCTCTTGGGTGTGGCCTGTTAATAATGGAGATCTAGATCTATTTAGATTCTTGTAGCACAGCAGTGAAAACCAACTCCTGTCAACTGTAGGCAGGAGTGTTTATGAGCTTCACCGCAATTGAGCTCTGCAGGTGTTTAAGATTTAAAGTGGAATTCATAATCATAACTTCACCTGAAATTAAACTGTTTTAAACCACAATTCGCCATGCCAAATCAATTCTCTAAAATCAAGAAGAACTAAAGCGCTCAGGGTTATCAAACACCTACCTTTCCGGCTCTTTGATGATGCTAATGGCTACAGGCTCAATGCTAGCTCCATGTTAAAGAACAAGATGGGATCTAGTGGCAGACTGAGAAGATTTTTCTGTCATTTTTTGCTATTATGTGATTGCAACTGCAGAAGCTCTGTCTTCTAGATTTATGTTTATTGCCAGCAAAGCACAGCAAGCAAGTGCAGTTTTGGATGTAGACTGATGATGAAGATGTGCGGGGAAAGGTAGACTATGAGAAAGGGATAATATACACACACTGCTCATGACACCTCTCCTCTTCCAATGCACCTCAGTTACAAATGCCATGGCATGGTAAAAAAAAAAAAAAGATGACAGAAAAATTATTTCATTTTTTAACTCTACACTTAATTATGTCTTTCTGCATTCATTTTAAACATAAAATCTATCTTGTAAAAATGATTTTTTAATATACAAGAAGGGTTTGAATGCATGTATGCATATGGACTATATGTGTGCCAGAAGAGGCCAGAGAGGACATCAGGTTCCCTGAAAGTAAACTTACAGGAGGCTGTAAACCAACTCGGGTGCTGGGAGTGCAATTTTAACCACTGAACCATCTCCCCAGCCTCTTCCTCTATTCTCTTATATTTCAAGACACATAGCAGATGAACATGCATAGACTACTGTCTTCACTTATATTATAAATAGGAATGGGTTTAATCTGTGTTGCTCGACGGAACTATGCAGTGTTCTAGTAAATGTAAAACCCTACAGAATGTGGATCCAGACTACTTTGATGAGCATCAAGAGTGTTGTCAAGTTATTATAATGACGATTATATGAATAATCTGTATATTTCTTTTTTTCTTCTTGAATGTGTGTGTGCGCTTAGCAGTGAAACACCTGGAATACAATGACTGATAATGACTGTTTTCCTAAATGGATATACTCGCCAGATTTCTCCCATCAATATACTCAACTCCCTATCTTTATTTTCAGAGTGTTTGAGGAGTGTCTTAGGATTTATTGCTGTGAAGAGATATTATGACCAAGGTGACTCTTATAAAGGACAACATTTAATTGAGGCTGGCTTACAGAAACAAAGTTTAGTCCATTATCATCATGGCAGGAAGCATGGCAGCATTCAGGCAGATATGATACTAGAGAAGGAGCTGAGAGTTCCACATCTTGATCTGAAGGCAGCCAGGAGGAGACTGTCTCCCACACTGGGCAGAGACTGAGCATAAGAGACCACAAAGCCTGCCCCTATGGTGACACTCTTCCTCCAACAAGGCCACACCTACTCCAACAAGGCCATGCCTACTAACAGTGCCATGATCCATGGGTCAAGCATTAAAACACATGAGGCTATGTGGGCCAAACCCATTCAAATCACCACAACATGGGAAGCATAAGAACATACTTCTGTTTTCCAAATCTTCATATCTAATTTAGACTTTATGATATTCCCCATATTATAGGTGACTATGCCTTAACAATAGGTTTATTGATCAGAAACATGTGAATTTCCTGGCTTCGTGCTTTGTGACCTCTCTGTGATATGCCCTGCATAGTACACACACCACAGTGGCAACACTCTACACTGGCTCCAACAAGGTTCTTCAAGTTCACTGATTTTCTGTTGGAGAAGTTTAACTTCATGAGGTAAGTTTAGGCTAGTTCTTCATGAAGCTCCCAGCATGCCACTCCTGTAACCCTATCCCTCTCATCAAGGACCATAGAGTCAGATCACAGCAGGTGTCTATGGAGGTGATATATCCCGCATGGTGATGGGCAGGCCACTTTGTACCTAGGTTCAAACTTATCAGGTGGTTCTTGACTTCATGCCTATGGACCCTGTCATGACCACAGACTAGGGTCAGCACAAGACTAGGTGCAGGAAGGCAGCTGGCTAGAGATGTCACTCTTCGCATCCCTATGGAAGCAAAGAGGCCTTTGTGTCTCATATTTATATATATAAAACACAAGTCCATGAAGTGACACTCCTACCCTTGCTTTCATTCCCCCTTTCTCAACCTATCCCTAATTCTTAAATTATTTTAAGCAAAATTGGATTTTATGAAGAGAAAGTTTCACAAGAGATAAAACTGACAGTAAAAAGGAGAAGAATTGCTTTAGAAAAGGACAGCATACACCCAAGATGTGCATATGGGCTTCTTTTTATTGTTTATTACTTTATTTTTAATTTTATTCGTTCTTTGAGAATTTCATACAATGAGTTTTGATCATATTTATGCCCCAACATCTTCACGATCCACCCTCTTCTCAACACACTTCTTTAAAAAAAAAAACATCAAGTAGAATATATACTTGTCCCTATATTCGTGGATGTGTGGCTTTCCATGAGATGGTGTTTTGACTTAGCAGGAACTGTGATCTTAAAGAAAACATTTTCTTCTTCTCCTAGCAACTATTAGTTGCCAAGATCTCCTTAGCTAGAAGTGGAGTCTTGTGCCCACCTCTGCTCTCCATGCTGGGATTTGGTCGGGTTTGAGCTTGCAGAGGTATTAAGCATTTTGTAAGCATTTATAACCACTGTGAGTTCTTACACTGTCGTTGCTCAGCAGTGTCCAGAAGTCAGTGCTTTCTTGTGGTTGGTCATCCATAGCCCCTGGCTCTTACAGTCTTTTTACCCCTTCTTTCCCAATAATCCTTGGTTCTCTACAGACCTACTTTTGGGTTGAGTGATTCTTTCACAGGCGTCACCTACAACCATCAGAAAATACAGATATTTATATTACAATTCACAACAGCAAAATT